>JAAGEH010000337.1:994603-1025839 GCA_011751065.1 Lasiurus cinereus
CCCCCATCCACCCCTGCCCCCGCCTTGTGCACGGCTGGTGCTTGACAAAGCCCTCAGAGTGGAGGCTGCCCAGGCCTCGAGTGGCTTCCTGGAGAAGACTCGGCGTCTTTCCCGGGGCCGGTGGGATCCCTGCCTTCAAAAGCCCTGCCTGCGGCCTCTCTCCCTCCTTGCCTTCCTTCCTTCTCCACCCTCTGCCTGCTGCCAATCTCCCTTTGACCAGCCGTCCCTTCTCGCATCAACAGGAACTTGTCAATCTGCTCCTGACCGGGAAGGCCGTGTCCAATGTTTTCAACGACGTGCTGGAGCTGGACTCCGGCAACGGGAACGTCACGCTCCTCAAAGGCATCGCCGCCCGCAGCGACGTGGGCTTCCTGTCCCTCTTCGAGCACTACAACGCGTGCCAGGTACCCGGAGCCCGCTCCCTGCGCCCGGGGGAGGGTGAGGAGGACTGTGGGAACCGGGGTGCATCCCTCGCAGTGAGGGTTGGGAAAGAAGAACGGCTTTGTGCCAGCGGGAACTGGGCACCGGTTCACACCCAGAGCCAGCCGGTCCGGGTTCTGGGAAAGGCTGTGGGGAAGGGGCCGCTGGGGGTGCAGAGGGTGATGGTGGGTCAGAGCGGCTGCCACTGTCGTGTGTGTGTGTGTGTGTGTGTGTGTGTGTGTGTGTGTGACGGGGACCTGAGGTTACAGGCCTGTGTTAGTGTCCTGGGGCTGCTGCGGCCAGCACTCTGAGCTGGTGGCTTAAAACACAGGAATGGCCGAGACCGGTTTGGCTCAGTGGATAGAGCGTCGGCCTGCGGACTGAAAGGTCCCGGGTTCGATTCCGGTCGGGGGCATGTACTTTGCTTGCAGGCACATCTCCAGTGTAGGGCTTGCAGGAAGCAGCTGATCAATGTCTCTCTCTCATCGATGTTTCTGACTTTCTATCCCTCTCCCTTCCTCTCTGTAAAAAATCAATAAAATATATTTTTAAAAAAATTTAAAAAACAAAAAACAAACAAAAAACAAAAAACCACAGGAATGCCTGGACTCACAGTTCTGGACTCTCGCAGCCGAAGTCCAAAGTCAAGGTGTGGCTAAGGCCCTGCTCCCTCGGAAACCACAGGGAGAGTCCTTCCCTGTCTCTCTGCCTCCTGGTGCCCCCAGCCGCCCGGTGCTCCGTGGCGGAGAGCTGCCACTGCCGTCTCTGCCCGCCGCCACGTGGCGTCTTCTCCCTGCGCCTCCTCCTGTGAGGGTGTCAGGCACGTGGGGTTACAGGCCCGCGCTGCTCCCGCCCCTCCCCTCCATGCCGTATCTGCAACGACCCTACCTCCCAACAAGGGTGGGAGCTCGTGTCCTGGGGCTAGCACTTCTTGGGAGACACAGGTGTGCTGCCCATTTCCCTGGGAACCCCCCCCCCCCCATGGTTGGGAGCAAATGGGGGCGGGGTCCACAGACCTGCACAGGAAAGATGGGCAGTGGCTGTCTCCTGGATGCCCTGGTGTCTGAGCGGAGCCCAGGAATGTGGCCACGTGGCCCGTGAGAAACACCAGGGCCCCGAGCCTCACACCCTGGGTGGGCCCCGGAAGCGTGCAGCTCGAATTCCACGGCCGAGAGGGGAGCCTTGGCCGCGCTGGCGGAATCCGCTGGCTTCCTCTCCGGGAGCCCTGGTTTCAGTCTCGTGTTGAGGGCGTTGGTCGAGAGCAGACTGTTTTGCCGTGGTCTGCTGTGGGGAATTGATGAGGACGTCAGCCCAGGCCTCCCTGCCCCGGGGATAAGATGCTGATGGAAGAAATCCAGGCCTTGGAGCTGCCTTACAAGCCAGCCATTCCACTTCTGGGGATGTCTCCAAAGACACCGAAGCACCGATTTGAAGGAAAATGCGCACCCCTATGTCCATCGCAGCGTTATTTACAATAACCAAGATTTGGAAGCAGGCTGGTGCCCATCGGAAGATGTGTGGGTAGAAAATCTGGGGTACATTTATGCCATGGAATACTACTCAGCCCCCAAAAAGAAGGACATCTTACCTTGGGTGACAGCATGGACGGACCTGAAGAGCACTGTGCTGAGTGAAAGAAGCCAGTCAGAGGAAGACAGTAGCTTATGATTTCACTTACACGGGAAATCTAATGAACGGAATAAACTAACCAACGAAATGGAAACAGACTCATAGATACACCGAACAGACTGACAGCCGTCAGAGGGGAGGGGGTTGTGGGGCTGGGTGAAAAAGGTGAAGGAATTAAGCAAAAACACAAAGAAAAAACCCCAACTTATAGACACGGGAAGAGGGTAAAGGGGAGCATAAATGGTGATGGAAGGAGACCTGACTTGGGGTGTTGAGTACACAATACAATATGCAGATGATGTATTAGAGAATTGTATACCAGAAACGTATATAATTTTATTAACTAACTAGAGGCCCGATATGGGGTCCAGTGGGCCTGCCCCAATGGGAGCCAGATTGGGGCCAAGCAGTGGTGGGGAGGGGACACAGGAGGTTGGCTGGCTGACTCTGCCACCATTGGGGTGGGGGAGCCCAAATGGGGTGGGGCCAGCTGGGGGAGGGGCCGTGGGAGGTTGCGAGGGGTCAATTGGGGTCTGGATTGGGCCAGTTGGTAGCCACAGTGCAGATCATAGCAACCAGTCTTTGTGGTCATTCTGGTGGTTCTCCCATTACGTCGCTGGGCTTTTATATATATAGTTATCACAGCAAATAAACTCAGTAGAAAAGAGGGTGGAATGCAGACCCTTCAAAGATCCAAATCCTTGAATTCACATCGACCCTGCCCGCTGTCGTGTGCTTGGCTGAAGGCTGGGAGTTCTATCCCTTACAGCAGTTGATGACTGCCCTCTGCCTTGGGACTGGGGGGCCTCCATCAACTCTGTGACCCCACAGCCTGGTCTTGCTCATCTGACATCCACTTCACGCCCCACATCCCAGAGCCGGCGGTGAGGGTGGACTGCAGTGCAGGCTGCAGGTGGAAGGCCAGATCTTCATGGTGGCCAGGGTGACGGGGCACTGACTGGCCAGGGAAGGATAGCATAGGACAGGGTTTTTAACTTCAGTGCTAACCCCATCCCTGAAGGGGGTTCACTGCTGCCTTCACGGAGACACCTGAGCAAAGACTGAGCTGGGCAGGGCGTTACCGGCAAGCTCCAGCCTCCTCCACTTCCCCCGGCTCCCAGATCCTCCAGCACAAGCCCTTGGTCAGCTGCCCCCGAATCCCCAGGAGGCGAATTTCATCTTTGGGGAATGTCACCCACTTGGAAGAGGCTCCTGAAGGGGGAACCTCGTTGGTAAACTCCCTGGCAGCCTTTTCTGCCCTAATCCTCTGACTGCTGTGTAAATGCCAGCCGCCCTCTCGTCCCTCCGCTGGAAAACTGAGGGCACAGCTCCCATTCCTGCCAGCGTGAGCCCTGGTGCCCAGCCTCAGCTCCCGGTTCGAGGGGACGCCCACCAGAAAAGCTGCTTTTGAGCCTGGAACAGAAGCCAAGCCTGCAGTGGGGTTTGGGCGCGTCCAGCCTCGTCCTTTTGACACCGAGTCCCCCCACAGCCCACCCAGGAGTGGGCTCTGCCGTCACATATGTCACGTGGGACTGGGGTGAGGGCCCACTGGCTGCGTGGCGGGGGAAGGGGGGAGAAAAGGAGCACATTGTAAAGGCCCGCTCCCATCCTGGGAGGAGGCAGCATCCACGGGCCAGTCCCTCACCAGGGACCCGGTCCAGGGCCTCCGAGCACAGCCCTCTGCCCCAGGCCTCCCCTCCCCCCAGAGCCATCCCGGAGGGGCCCAGGAAGCCTGCGGCCACTCTTCTGTGACGGCCTCGGAGAAAGCATGCGCTGCTCCCCGCTGGAAAAATAATTCCCATTCTTTCCTTAATCCACGGGCTGCTCTGGAAATACCTGAGCCAGCGCACACCTCCCGGGGCCCGTGGGGATTTAGGCCAGACCCAGCCCGCCCAGCCCGTGGCACGTACGAGTGGGATCAGCAGGGCTGGGTGGGGAGAGGGCGTCCGGGGAGCCACAGGTGACAGTGGAGAGGGCTGGCAGGGGGTGGGGGATGGAGCGGGCGGGCAGAGCCAGCCAGGCATCCGGCTCTCCTGGGCAGGCAGACAGCGGCAGGGCTGAGGGCCTGGGCGTGGATCCGCCTCCCAAACACCCTCCAGCATGAAGTCCCAGCCCCTGCCTGCTCCCCCAGAGGCCGTCCCCCCACCTCTCCTCCCCGGGGCTCCCTGTCCCACCTGCCTTCAAGGGGAAGTCCTCCCGGGTTCCTGCCCCACCTCGCTCACAGGACCTTCGCTCATCAGACATTTGCTTATGCTGAGTACCCGCTCTGCTCCTGGCACCAGGGGCACAGCCAGGGGCCGCAGCGGCAGACGTGTGGTCCAGAGGAGTGAGGCCGGTGCTAGAGGAGGGGGCACGGTGCCCAGAGCCTCGTCCCCGCGTGGCAGCTGGAGGGGTGACCCATGCGCCCTCGCTGGGTGGTTTGGGGGATGCGGCGCCCGGTTAGGGACAGCTCAGTAGAGATGTACAGCCCCCTTGGCCGCGGGCTGCGGGAGTAGTTTGAAGACCGGTGAGAGGTGCCCTGGGCTGGGGGTGGGCAGGGTGTGAAGACCAGCTTAGGAGGCCCTTGTCCAGGCGGGACGGGCCGGGCACGCAGAGCCTTGAGGTGCTGGCTGGATGTGGCGGTGCAGCCCGGACCTGCCTGGGCAGACGTGGCGGAGGCTGAGGCCCTGCGAGCCGCGGGCTGGGCAGCAGGGGCGGCTCTGGGAGAGGCTGTGCCTGAGCATCACCCACCGATCGTGGCCCCCCGCCGGGCCCCTCTGCGGCCAGCCGCCGGGGGTGGACAGAAGATGCCCGGCCCCTTTCCCGAGGCGGCACGTGGCATCAGGCACCCCGTCCTCTCCCCGTGCAGGTGGGCTGCTTCCTGAAGACCCCGCGCTTCCCGATCTGGGTGGTGTGCAGCGAGAGCCACTTCAGCGTGCTCTTCAGCCCGCAGCCCGCGCTCCTGCGGGACTGGAGGGCCGAGCGGCTCTTCGACCTCTTCTACTACGACGGCCTGGCCAACCAGCAGGAGCAGATCCGGCTGACGGTCGGTGCGTGCCTCCCCCGACCCCCTACCCCGTCCGTGCGCCCTCGGGGAGCCCCAGGCCTATCGGGGACACGGGCCCTCGCACCCGCACATGGAGGTCAGAGAGCACGCAGACTCCGGTGTCAGGACGAGGGGTCAGAGGGCGAGGGCTGGGCGTCCTGCAGGAGGGAGCCAGGGCTGGGCCGAGTGCCGGGGCGGTTGAGAGCAGGTATTGGAGAGGCTGGAATACTGTCCAGCCATTTTGGGGTTTATTCTTCAGGCCATAGGGAGCCCTGGGAGGTTCTGGAGCGATGGGATCACCTGTGTTTTTAAAGAATGATTCTGGGAGCTGCAGCGGGGGTCAGAGGGCGGGGTGCAGGCTGCAGGCAGGAGGCCAGCGAGGAGGGTGCCGTGCTGTCCCGGTGAGAAGCGATGGGCGGAGCGCGGGTGGTCCCGCAGGGGGAGAGGAGGCAGGTGCGGGGGTCAGGCCCCTGAAGCTGGTTGTCAGCGCTGATCTCGGGTGGGCTGGGCCCCGGGCTGAGCCTGTGCCTCTCGCCTCCGCAGACACCACCCAGATGGTCCCCGAGGACAGAGAGGACGACCTCGTCCCGCCCCTCGAGCTCTGCATCAGGACCAAGTGAGTCAGGCCCAGCACGGGCTGCAGAACCCCACCTGGGGCCGGGAGTGGGGTGGTTGGGGTGGCTGGGCCTGTGGAAGGAGGACACCCCAACTCAGCAGGGTATGGTGAGGGGGGACCCCGCAGGCCGGAAAGACATAACATTGGGGCTTATTCGTATGAAGTGCTTTGCACTGTGTGGCCGTGGCCCAAGTGGCAAGGTGTGTGACTGGGGGGTGATGAGTCTTCAGGGTGGGCTGAGGCTCAGGCGAGTGGGTGCCTCTGAGACCCTCCTCGCTCAAGGCAGCAGCTGCGTGAGGTGGTGAGTGTTGTTAGGTCCAAAGGGGGGTGGGCAGGTGAGGTTGCCTGGGCAGTGGGGAGAAGTGGGGGGTCTTTTGCAGGCAGGACGGAGGCCGGGACTGGCCACCCAGTCAGTCTTGGGGCAAGAGGCACTGTGCCATTCTGTGGGGCCAGTGGGCCAGCAAGCAGGGGTTCCTTTAGCCTCAGCGGCAGGGTGGGGTCCTTGGCTCCTCTAAGCCAGCCTCTCGGTCCTCACGGGTCAGCAGAGGCGAGGGCCAGACTCGGGAAGTGGGGCTCACTTCACTCCTGAGTTCTCCAGCAGGCCCGGCTGGCAGCTGAGAGCTGGGGGTTCCCAGCGGCAGGCCCGGGAAGGAGCCCCTGGGTAGTGAGCTGAGGCTCTGGGTGCAGTAGAGGCGCAGGCAGGCCCGGGAGGGAGGAGACCTGGGTCCGGGTCTCTCTGGGAGCAGTACGACTCGCAGGCGTGGTGAGTGTGGGTCTGGAGCCGGGCTGCTGCTGTAGATGCTGGCCTTGCCCTGCCTGGCTGTGAGCCCCGACTTTCCCTCGTGCCTCACTTTGTCACCTGTGAGGTGGGGGTACGGCAGTGCCTGGCTCTCAGGGTTCCCAAGGGCTCTGTGAGCGGCTCCCGTTACTCTTGTCTCCGCCGCCACCCACGAGTCTGTGTGGCCGCAGGCGGGACCTCCTTTCCCTGCTTGTGAAGTGACCAGGGTTGCAGGGAGGGACGCGATGTGGGGCTGTGGCTCTGAGATCCAGGCGCTCGCCCGGAGCCTCGGGCACTGGCCCCAGTGGACAAGCAGGCCCTTGAGTGGAGCCGCAGAGAAAGAAGAGGCCATGTATCCAGGGAGGGGACATGGGAGATGTCGCCCTTCTGCTCGCCCGCCCGCCAGGCCAGGGACGGAGCGTTCCTGTGGCTCCCGTGCCAGCCTGTCTTTCGTCGGGAGGGCCATGGGCACGTGGAGGTTGCCTTCCTTTGGCGTTGGAAGGGCCGCTGGTGCCGAGTGATGAGGGCAAGAGCAGGGAAGGAGGCGACAGCCACCTTGGCACCCTCTGCAGGGCAGGGTGGGAGGCCACAGGCCACTCTTCCTGCGGGTGGACTTGCCAAGCTGGGTGCTGGGCAACACCCTGGGCGCCGGCTCTGCCCTGGGGCCGTTGCTGAAAGTGCATTTGTCTCTGCGCCCCTCCTGGGGCGGCCACCACCCTGAGGCTCCCCAGCACCCATCGGAGCACCCTCTTTCCCCAGGAGCACCTCCGGGGCCTGGGCTGGACTTCCTGAGCGCAGCCTCGTTGCCAAGGGCTTGTAAACGACCTGGCTCTGCTGGGTCAGGGGTCCCAGGGCAGAGACATCAGCGTGAATGTGGGCCTGGAGCCCCTCTTTCTCTTCTCCCGGCCCCCCACCCTCCATCACCACGAGCGAAACAGCGGGATGATGGCATGTGCGATGACGGGGGAGGAGGCATCCTCAGGAGTGAGCCCTCGCCGGGGCACTGGCCCACGGTGCCCGCACCTGTCCCTGCTCGTTGTTGCAGGAGGGGCTGGGCAAGCTGAGCCCGGCATCCCCTCCAACAGCGCTGCCCCGTCCGCATCCCAGATGGGAACTCGAATGATGCGGCACCAGTTAGGGACAATGGCTGGGACTGGCTGGCGCAGACCCCGGTGCCCGAGAGGTCGATGCTCTAGGGCACTGGGATCAGCTGTGGCTCGCCCACCAGGAAGATTCGCTCTAGATCAGTGGTTCTCAACCTGTGGGTCGCGACCCCTTTGGGGGTCTAACGACCCTTTCACAGGGGTCGCCTAAGACCAGTGGAAAACACCTATTTCCCATGGTCTTAGGAACCAACACAACGGCTCCTCGGTGTAGCAAAGTGTAGCAATGTAGTTTACTGTTGTCCTATGAAGACTGTTACCCATGCTTCACCACGATTCAAGACAAAATTTCATTTATTTGTCATTAGAAATAAATATTTCACAATATACAATTACATATTGTTTTTGTGATGAATCCCTATGCTTTAATGATGTTCAATTTGTAACAACGAAAATACATCCTGCCTATCAGATATTTACATTACAGTTCATAACAGTAGCAAGATTACAGCTATGAAGTAGCAACGGAAATCATTTTATGGTTGGGGGTCACCACCACGTGAGGAGCTGTCTTAAAGGGTCGCGGCCTTAGGAAGGTTGAGAACCGCTGCTCTAGAGGGGCCTCCTCGGGGTCAGCGGCAGCCCCCGCAGGGCGTGGTGACCCACGGTCACGGGGCTCCCTCAGCCCAGGCTTCTGGCTGAGAGGGCTGTGGGGCCCGAGAGTTTTCATGTCTCGCAGTTCCCGGTGCTGCTGGTGCCGCTGCCCCGGCCCTCGCTCTGAGGCCCGTCCTCCAGCGCCTGCCAAGGCCAGTGAGTGCCCATCCCTGGCTGCCCGGGAGGTCAGATGCCAGGCGAGCTGAGGACCCTCCTGCATCTGACCGGCTACCTGCTGCAGCGCCCAGGGGACTGTCTCCACGGTCTCCTCCCGCCCCTGCTCCACCCTCTGCTAGCAGTTCCCTGAGACCAGCTGTCTGCCGGCTCTGCTTCCTCAGCACTTGCCCCCCCACCCTAACCCCTCACTCCGCCGCCCGTGGGGTCCACCTGGGTGGTTAACACCGAGAAACCTTTCCCAGCGCTGCTCCCTATTCCCAGAAAAGCAGAGTGGGCGGAGCGGGACCTGGTCCCCCTCTGTCCCCATCAGATAAGATCCCCTGATGGGAAACAGCCCGGCCTGGAATCCCGCTCCAGGGCTTGGATGACAGAGGCTTTGCGTTTGTTTTCATCCCAGACTCCCAAGCAGCTCAGAGGGAGAGACTTGGGAAAGTGGCCTTTCAGGTCAGCGAGGCCCGCTGGACGAGGGGGCCTGCCTTTGAGGGACAAGTGCTGCTCCCGTGGGAAGTGGCTGCGGTGACGGGAAGGGGCAGGTGTGCTGCCAGCTGTCACGGCCCGGGCCCCGGTCATGTCTCAGGCCAGTCCAGCCCCACGCACCTGCCCTGGTGAGAGTGCTCGCGCAGCGTGAGCCTCAGGCAGGCGCTTCCCTTCTAACTCCAGAGAAGGAACAGCTGGATGCCACGTGGTTCCTGCTCTTGGGATTCATGGTCAAGGGGAAGTCAAGTTCAGAATCCACTCTGTGGCGGTCCAGGGAGAGATGCGCCCTCTGCCCTCAGGCCCGGCTCTGCTGCCCAGGGCCTCTGACACCGCCTGTCCCAGCACGGAGTACACCCACACCTGGCCATCTGTCGTCTCGCTCACCACCGGGCCGGCCCTTCCTTTTACAGACGGGCCCTCCAGGGTCGGGTCTGTGCCCAGGCCCACGGCTACTCACAGGCCGCTGGGGGCCTGGAGCTGAGGCTCGGGCTGTCCCAGCCCAGAGGAAGGTCACTGAGCGGGCAGTGCGACTTCCCGCCACCTGGCTTTGTTGCCACGGCAACATTGCATAAGCTCAGACTTCGGGCTTTGCCTCTGGAGAAGAGCATCCTGAGCTGGACGGTCCCCAGGTCCTGTGCCATCTCTACTGTCTGGCGTGACGCACGTCTCGGCCTCAGTGTCAGTGTCCTGTTACCTTTGCTCGCTGTGTCAGGAATGGGGGCCTGTACCCCGCTCCCTCCTCCCGCTTCTCTAACCACCTCAGCACCAACAGGCTCGTGTATGGCCATTCCCAACAAGGCCCACAGTGACCGCTCAACCTCCCAGCCTGGCGAGCGGGAGAAGGCAGTTGTCACCGGGCCAGAGAGCAGAGGAAAGCCTGGGGCTGGGCCACAGATGTTTCTGTTTGGAGGCTCAGACAAGAAATTGAAATGTAATTCCAGCTGGAACGCTGCCTTCCAGGGCCTGGCGCCCTGCTCCCCGCTGCCCCCCACCCACCGGAGGGCCACCCGTGGGAGCAGAGTTCCCTGGGGCCCCCACTGCAGCCCTGCACACCTGCCCTGGCTTCCTGGCACCTGGCTGGGCGCACAGAACTCTGGGCGCCACGATGTGTGGAGAACACAGCGCAGGGTCTGGCTTCCACACTGTGACCTCTGACCTTCGGGAGCTTCGGTTCTGCTCTGCACCCAGCGTTCCCACCTGGTGTTGGGAATGACATGTCCTCCCTGACCAACGTGCGTGAGGGGAGGGGGAATCGGGAGGAGAGGGGCGGGAGAGTGGCGTGCGCCATGGCAGGGCTTGTGACAGCCGGGGGCGGAGGGAAAGGACGGGGTGGGGGGGGGGGAGGAGGGAGAGAACGGGCGGAGGAAGTGAACAGGATTCAGGTTTCCCCTGGGTCTGGCTCCAGGAGAGCAGCTGGCTGGAGGGGTGCTCATTCAGCAGCACCCTGGGTGCCCATGCTCAGGCACCGAGCTAGAGGCCAAGGTGGGGGGTGGCCTAGTTCTGCCCTCTGAGAGCTCACAGTCTGTCAGGGAGGGAGAGCCCTGAAGGAGGGGGCGGAGGACCCAGACAGGTGACCCCACGCCCCCCGGGGCCCTTCCAGAGCCGCTGGGGCCCAGGAGGAAGCCGGCACAAAGGGTCCTCGCCTGGGAAACAGTGGGAGAGGAGCTGGGGGGTACTCCTGGCAGTCGGCTCAGCTCTGACCCCAGGCCGGCCTCTCCCTGCCCATGCGGGCTCTGATAGGGATCTCTCCCCAAAATCGGGGTCAGCGGTGTTGAAATTGTTTGGGGCGGTCCCTGTCGTCCTGTTGACCATGGCCGTTCCGGTGGCCCTGGGGGGAGGGCCACATCTGTGCTGGGAGGGGGCTCCGGGGCCGGGGCAGCTTCTGGGAGCTCACCCTGGGCCAGCGCTGGGTCCTCAGCCGGTGGCTTTGCACCCTGGGGGCTGTTGGCACTGTCTGGGGCCGTTTTGCTTGTTGCAGCTGGGGGTGGGGGTGGAGTGTCGGTGGAGGGTACTAAACGCCCTACAATGCACAAGCCCCCACACCAGTTTCGAAGCCACAATGTCACAGTCGAGGCTGAGGAACCCTGCCACCCACCCTTCCTCTCAGCCTCCTCCTGACTGACGGGACCAGGGCGTAGGCGCTGGGCACGCCGAGCCTTCATCCGTCTGTCTGTCCCCTCTCACCTGTCCTCACACGCTGCCGCTCTTCCTGTCCTTGCAATGGACTCAGAAGCGACTCCCCGTTAGGAGCGGTTTTGAAAGCGTGTATGTGTTTTGTGTCCAGTCCTTTCAGGCTTTAAGATGTCTCTGCTTTGATTTCCGATTATAAATGGCAGGCTGCTTCTTTCGGGCTGTTGGGACTCTCCCTCCGATGGCCGGGATGGGTGGGTTTGTTACCTCTGTGAAAAACCCCCAAACTAAGTGTAACCCCATTGCCTGGCCATAGGACATGGTGGCTGTTGGTGTGACGTGACGGCTAGTGGCAGACAAGCCTGAAACCAAGTGCCATCTCTCGGGGGATGGGGAGGAGGAGAGAGGAGCGAGGATGGTAGGGGGTCCAGAGATGTTTGCAGATTGGAGCTCAGAGGAAGTCCCACCTGCCTGTTCAGAGTGGGAGGACAGGCTGAGAGGGATGGGGAGGGCCTTGGGGCCAGGCTGAGGTGGATCTTAGAGGGACACAGGGAGCCGGGCCATTGATGACTGCTCCCCTCACTCTTGCCCTGGGGCGGGCAGTCTTCTCCCCTTGGCAAATGGTCCCTGGAGCCCGGCTGTGGACAGGCACGCCCCCCGCCCTGCCTCCCTCCGCCGCCTTCCTGGGGTCCGGAGTTGGGATGTGTCCCGAGAGCCCTGGGGTGAGATCTCTTACCGAGTGCCACGCAGAGAGCGGGGAGCTGGTTTTGGAAGGACCAGTTCCTTATACAGTGGTACCTCGAGATACGAGTTTAATTCGTTCCATAACCTTGAGGCATGGGAAACTATGAGACGCTCGAGTCGCGGTAAACTGGTGGGTCGTGTGTAGCCGGCCGATCCGCGCGATGACTCCTATCTCAGTTGCTCGTATTTCAAAGCAAAAATCGCTCCCTCGACGGCTCGTATCTCAAAAATCTCGTATGTTAGGGCACTCGTATCTCGAGGTACCACTGTACCAGGAAAGCATTCGCTACTGAACAGCTTACCCATCAGGCACCCATCTCAGCCTTTCTGCTGAGTGCTTTCGCAAGGAGGGGCCGCCCAGCGCTCAGACAGGGGCCAGATGGAGGTCTCTTGGATGCTGATTGGCATGCCCGCCTAGGGCAGGGCTGCCTCGCGTCTAGACCGTGCTGAACATTACGTCCCGCATTCCCGCGGTTGTGGAAGGTCCCGCTCGCTGTGCCCTGGGTGGAGCGAGGGGAATGCAATATTAATTGTTCCAAACAGGCCGTGTGCAAACATCTCCTGCCCTAACCCTCCCCGGGCAGCGAGAAGCACAGTCGTCCGCCAAGATGTTTTCTCCAAATGACAGGAAATCTTTTTGCTCATCTGAAGGGGAATGGATGGTGTGAAGCGGGCAAACTATCCAGCAGGGACCAGACAGCCTTTAAGTACACGAAGGAGTTGCCTGGAAGAGGTCGGAGGCGGGGACGTTGTGCCTGCCGAGAGGAAGGACAGAGCTGAGTGGAGGAAGGGAGAGAAAGGACGTCCATGGGAGTCCAGGTTGTCCATGATGGTGAAGAAGGTGGTGGTTGTGATGAAACCCCTGGAGAGGCATCCATCCTGTGTTGGGCGAGGCCTTCCTCCCCCCGCACCCCGCCCTCCAGCCTGCAGATGCGCAATTGAAGTGAGAAGCTGCCCTCTCCCCCTCCTCTGTGGCCGTTCGCATTTGGACGTTTGTCCTGGAGAAAAACTTCAGGCTTTGAAAACGTCTGCTTTCTCCCTCCCCAGGCCCAGCCTCAGCCCTGCACTCTGTCTAGCACAGAGTGGGGGTAGCGTCTGCTTCCCTCCACTTCATCTTAGGAGAAGGTGTATGTATCCGAAACACGGTGCCGGACCATCTCCCACAACGCGATTCCTCCGAGTTGTTTAGAAATACTGTGGCACCTCGAGATACGAGTTTAATTCTTTCCATAACCTTGAGGTGTGGGAAACTATGAGACGCTCGAGTCGCGTTAAATTGGTGGGTCGTGTGCAGCTGGCCGATCCTCGTAATTACTCCTATCTCAAATGTTGCTCATATTTCAAAGCAAAAATCGCTCGCTCGAGGGCTCGTATCTCAAAAATCTCGTATGTTAGGGCACTCGTATCTCGAGGTACCACTGTATAGTGCCACGTATTGAAGTCACATGTTGGGAAATGCTGTGGTCTCACAGGCCATAACTTTGATTTTTGAATTGAACTATCCTATATAATAAAGAGGTAATATGCAAATTAACCATCACTCCAACACACAAGATGGCTGCCCCATGTGGGCACAAGATGGCCAGCAGAAGAGAACAGTTGGGAGGAACCAGGCCTGCAGGGGAGGACAATTGAAGGGGACCAGGCCTGCAGGGGAGGACAGTTGGGGGCAACCAGGCCAGCAGGGGAGGGCAGTTAGGGGCAACCAGGCTGGTAAGGGAGGGCAGTTAGGGGTGATCAGGCTGGCAGGGGAGTGGTTATGGCATGCAGAAGCCATTAGGGGCAATCAGGAAGGCAGGCAGGCGAGCGGTTGGGACCCAGCAGTCCTGGGTTGTGAGAGGGATCCCAGATTGGAGAGGGTGCAGGCTGGATTGAGGGACATACACACACCCTTGTACAAATTTCATGCACCGGGCCTCTACTTATTAAATGCTATGCAAGCTTGAACTACAGTTTAATTATGCTTAGTGCTTCTGAGGGTGTCTCACACTGTTTAATAATGCATATAAATGAATGCCTATCTGTTTTATTGGATGGCTCACAGCCCTTCGCTAGCTTCCTGTAGCTCTTAGAGCAAAGGCTAGCATCGCATCCTCGCACAGCCTCCAGTTCTACCCGGCGCTGTCCCCGCCTCCCCCCACCCTCTGCTGCACTTCTCCCCACCCCTTACTGAGCCCCAGCAACTGGACCTCCTCCTGCGTCTGCAATGAGCCCCAGTTTTTCTAAATGTGGGTCTTCCCCTGTGCCTACAATGTGCCACCGCCAGGCCCCATGGAAAGCGCCTGGGTTCAGATGTGTGTGTGTCACTCACTTCAGCCAAGGGTCCTGCACGGCCAGGCACCTAGGAGCTCTCAGTGAACACAGGCAGCAGGCAGGACCTGCCCTCTGCCCTCGGGGTCTTGGGTGCCTTTGTGTTTTTAAGGGCCTGGTGGTCGGTTTGAGTGCGAGAGGGCAGGGTGGAACCTCACTTCTCTGAGACCAAGACAGGAAGTTCAGGTGAATGACGGCCGGAGGGGCCAGGCCGCTCTGACACGCCTTCTGTCTGTCCCTCTGCTCACAGGTGGAAGGGGGCGTCCGTGAACTGGAACGGCTCAGACCCCATCCTGTGAGCCCTCGCGTGGCAGAGTTCTATGTCTCCACTCGTCACAGGGTGACACCTGAGCCCCAGGCCTCAGGGACGAGTCTTGGAAGGGTGTCACCCCCACCTGGGCCAGCACGGCTGCAGAAGCATCCAGAACCTCTGCTCCTTCCACGAAGGGCCGCCCTGGACGGACGGGGGCCCACGGTGCTGAGGGTCCCTCCCAGCCGAGCTGTGACTGCCAAGGACAGGAAGGAGGCGTGCTGGGCCTCGGCTGCCCTTCCCTGCCTCCTCCCCTAGCTCCCTGCCGGGCCACCCCTGCCCAGCCTCGGACGTGGTCCCCCCGGACCCTGGACACTTATTTCTGGTAGCCGGCTTTCTATAAAACACGAGTGAAACCACACACGAGCCAAGACTCGTTTGTTCCTGCTGCCGTAAAGGAAGTGCCAGGTCTGCGTGGTTTGTGGCTGGGGGGAGGGAGGTGGGGGGGCGCAGTCCCGGGTGCAGGGGGCTAAGATGGCTGGCTCTAACTGGGGTCTCTGTCGGCAGCTGGTATCCTCTGGTTTTGAGGAGTTCCTGCTGGACTCCTGGGTTAGCCTGATGATTTCTGCTCAGAGCCAGTCTCAGGCACTGGGTGATGTAAGCCGTGCTGACCAGGAGCTGCTTGGTGCCTGTCGGCGGGGGGGAGGAGGAGAAGAGGGAGTGGGGCAGGGGTGGGGCAGTCCTAGGAGCTCGCCCAGGGCAGGCCTGGGATCCTGTGTGTGTGTGTGTGTGTGGCTGGGGGGTGGGGTGGGGGGAATGGGGGTCCTGGGAGTCCTCCCAGGGCCAGTGCCTGTGTGTGTGTGTGTGTGTTGGGGGACAATCCTAGGAGCCCTCCCAGAGCAGGCTGGGTGCCTGTGTGTGTGTGTGTGTGTGTGTGGTGGGGGAGGGGAATCCCAGGGTCCTTCCCAGGGCAGGCTGGGTGCCTGTGTGTGTGTGTGTATGTGTGTGTGTGGGGGGGTGTCCCAGGATCCTTCTCAGGGCAGGCTGGGTGCCTGTGTATGTGTATGTGTATGGGGGGGAGGGTATCCCAGGGTCCTTCTCAGGGCAGGCCTGGGTGCCTGCCAGGCCTCGAGAGGATAGTGGCAGGACCTGGCCAAGTGGGTTTGGAGGAAAGAACCTCTTGGGAGGGGCCACTTGGCCACGGAGGGCAATAGGATGGACGTGAGCAGAGGGACGGGGTGTGGCCCTGTGCCTGCAGTGGGCATGTGCAGAAACTGGCTGAACATGGCGGGGGGCAGTCTGTGGATTCCCCACTTTGCAGAGCCAGGAGGGAGTGGGTGGGCATGGGAAAAACAGTCACTCCTGGGGGGGAATTGTCCAGTGAAGCCTCCTCATTCCATTAACGTACGTCCTCCGATTGCAGAAACGCAGTGCAGGCCGGCGAGGAAGACCAGGGAGAGTGAGGTGTCAAAAACGGAGGCTGGGCCGAGACCGGTTTGGCTCAGTGGGTAGAGCGTTGGCCTGCGGACTGAAAGGTCCCGGGTTTGATTCCGGTCGGGGGCATGTGCCTTGCTTGTGGGCACATCTCCACTGTGGGGTGTACAGGAGGCGGCTGATCGATGTCTCTCTCTCATCGATGTTTCTGACTTTCTATCCCTCTCCCTTCCTCTCTGTGAAAAATCAATAAAATGTATTAAAAAAATAATAAAAAAAACGGAGGCTGGGACCTTTGCAGCGGCTCCCAGCCCCGGGGCTGAGGGCGGGCGCCCGAGGTGGAGCGCCTCCAGGGCCCGGTGAGAGCCCTGTGCGCTCAGGCGGTGCAGGAACCGAGGCCATCGGAGCCGCCGGGGCCGCAGGGCGGAGCCGGAGGGAAGTGACGGCGGGATGCGTGGTCGGGCGGCCCAGCGGGCGGCGGGGTTCGCTGTGTAAACTCGGCGGCCGCTCTCAGCAGGCGCCCGCAGAACTGCTTCCTATATGTCCCCGACAGGGGTGCGCGCTTGTTTTCCTTGGCCGGGCGGCCGCGGAGGAAGGTGGTTTCCTCGCAGCGGCTGTTTACCCGCTGGAAGGAAAGCTGTCTTTTCATTGAAGCTCACTTAACCTTCTGACCGGGTCCCCGCGGCGGGGCCGGGGCCGGGGAAGTCAAAACATTCCCAGGGCTGCCCGAGAAGGTCGCTTCCAGCAAGTTACCAAAGCACTTTCTGGAAGCCCAGACGCAGGGACGCCCGCAGCGCCTAAGCTTTTTTTTTTTTTTTTAAATATATTTTATTGATTTTTTACAGAGAGGAAGGGAGAGAGAGAGAAAGTCAGAAACATCGATGAGAGAGAGACATCGATCAGCCGCCTCCTGCACGCCCCACCGTGGAGATATGCCCGCAAGCAAGGTACATGCCCCCCAACCGGAATCGAACCTGGGACCTTTCAGTCCGCAGGCCAACGCTCTATCCACTGAGCCACACCGGTCTCGGCTCTAAGCTTTCTGGATGGAAGACGAGGGAGGCCTCCCGCCTCCTCTCCTAGACCCAGAAGCCCACGCCCCGGGCCACGCCTGCAGCCACGACACACGGGCCTCAGTGCTGGCTCGTGGGCCTTCTCCATCCGGAGGCCTGGTTTTCTAGGGTAAATGTCAGTGGTCCCTGGTCCCCATGATAGGAACATCTGCGGGTACATGTACACATGTGTCGTTTTCTGGAAAAAGAATCCATAGCCTTCCCCATGGCCTTGCACTTGGAATAACGCCCCCTCTTGGGCCTCCAAAGGCTAAGAGCCAACTACCTCCCAGAGTGGAGTGGCCTCCCCAGGGTTGAGCCAGCATCCTGGGGGTCCGCTCCGCTGAACAAACAGACATTGGTGGAGTGCGGGCAGGAGGCGGCTCCTCCTTTCTCACTGTACCTTCCCACTGGGCTCCCTCCTGCTCTCCACGGCTTGTTTCGGGGTCTCTGGTGAAAGCAGGTCGCCTCCACTGCTTCGGGGGCAGTGTGAGCAGGGAGACCACCTGATGGTAACAACGCCATGCTCTCCCCGATGCAAAGCCGGGATGGGGGCTCCTCTTGTGGGGCCTCTTCTTATGGGGCTCCTCTTATGGGGCCCCCTCTTATGGGGCCTTCTCTTATGGGGCCTCCTTATGGGGCCTTCTCTTATGGGGCCTCCTCTTTTGGGGCCCCCTCTTATGGGGCCTCCTCTTATGGGGCCTCCTCTTATGGGGCCTCCTCTTATGGGGCCTCTTCTTATGGGGCCTCCTCTTATGGGGCCTCCTCTTATGGGGCTCCCTTTATGGGCCTCCTCTTACGGGGCCTCCTCTTACGGGGCCTCCTCTTATGGGGCCTCCTCTTATGGGAACTCCTCTTATGGGAACTCCTCTTATGGGGCCTCCTCTTCTGGGGCCTCCTCTTCTGGGGCTCCTCTTACGGGGCCCTCCCATTGCTGGGGCCTCTCCTGAGCCAGGCGATTCGTGCTGTGGCTGCTGCTGCTGGTGGAGCCCCCGCATGCTCCCCAGTCCAGAAGAGCCTCTGCAGGATCCACGGTTGGGCCACGCAAAGCGCCGACATGTCTTCGCCTCCCACTCCTGGAGCCCAGGCCTCCCCGCCTCAGCCCGCCTGTGTGCTCAGCCAGCCTCGGGAGCAGCAGCGTCTCTTGGGAGCAGAGACCCTCCCTCCTCGCTCCACGGCTGAGGGGGAGAGACCCGCGCCCTGCCGCCTCTCACACCGCCCGCCAAGTGCTTGCTCGCCCTGCCCCAGGGCCCGAGGACGTGATGGACCAGTGTTGGCAGAGCACGTGCACCCCTCTCTCTGTGAGTCTGTGGAGACAGCGCAGGTAAGAACAGTTTCCAGAACCGCAGGACCTGCCGGGGAGGCAGGGCTGGGCCAGGCAGGGAAGGGATGTGCTGAGGCAGGGGAGCATCCAGACCCGGCCCAACCTCCGGGGTCTCTGTGTCCCAGCCAGGAGGGAAGAGGGACCCCAGAGGGGAAGGGCCAGTCTTGGCCAGTCTCCTGGCAACATGAGGCTTCTCCTGCCCACTGAGACCCGAGTTCCGGCCCCACGTGCAGTCAGTCCTCAGGCCAGCAGCGTCCACAGGGCCCGACAGCTTAGACATGCGGCACCCCGGGTCCGGCCCAGCCAGACCCCCCCGAGTCAGAAGCTGCATTTTAACAGGACCCTCAGAGGAGTGAGGTGACAGTTCGAGGGGCTCGAGATGTGGGAGACGGTGGGATATCGGGTGTTGCTGTGAAGAGATGCTGAAGGAGAGCATGGGTCTGGTGCTGACCCACTGCCGCCTCCCGGGCCTCGGTTTCCTCATCTGTCAGGTGACCTCCTCGCAGGCTGGAACAGAGACTCAGGGTGTCAGAAAGTTGTGAAGTGCGTCAAGGAGGGCCTGGCCCTTCACGGGGACTCGAGTGTTTGCTCTTAACCTTTGCAGGGGGCTTGGGAGGCTCCCCAGGGGTGCAGCAGCATCTCACCGGGGCCTGGAGAAGGGGCCGGGTTTGACAGTGCAGAGTTGGATGGAAAAGAACGGTGAACGCCTAGGTCTGAAGGTGTCATGGGGTGGCCTGAGAGTGGGAGCCCCGAGGTCAGAAGAGGAGGCAGCCGGGAGGACATGGCTTTAGCTGGTGGCTGGGATTGGGGCATTTGCCCCGACAGGAGGGCGGCTCAGAGCCCCGTTTCAGACCTCTCCCTCTGGCCCGGGAGCAGGTGGGGGCAGGGTGGGGGCCCATGGAGGCGCTCCTGGGGTGCTCCCCGTGAAGGCAGTGGGAGTGAGAGGTGAGGGGCGGGTGGGGGTGACAGACACAGATGGCCTTCCCTCCCCGAGGCCCCGGGGACAATCCTCACCGGCCACCAACCCCCCCTGGGACCCCGAAACTTGCAGGAGGCGATCAGGCTGCCAAGTCCGCTGGCAGGTCTCTCTCGGCACCCACCAGCGGCCTCCCCGCTCCACAATCATGTCCTAATCCTCACGGGGCCATGGGAGATGCAGTTACCAGGCAAAAATGCCAGGTATTTGCGATAAGGAGATTGCTCAATGCAGGACGAGGGGTGGGCGGGGGTGTGGGCAGGCGAGGGGGCACCCTGCCAGAGCCTGCCTGATGCTCCACAGACCGGCTCAGCGGGAGAGGGGTCGAGCCCCACTGGCCGGGCGCTCGGGGACTGTGGAAACCCGAGGTGGGCCCCCCCGGGCCCCCCCACTTTTCATGCCGTCTACGATGGCGGTGCTTCATCCCACTGTCCTGCCCCGGTTCCCACCACGTGCCACCCTCTGTCCACAGGAAGTCCCTGAAGGCCTTGTCTTTACAGATTGGGGAAACTGAGGCCAGGTGGGGAAGAGCCCTCCCCGGAGATCTCTCCTTCCCAGGGGTCTCTGGGAGGCAGACCACCAGGTGGTCTCGGGGCTCAAGGGAACATATCCGGTATCTGATGGGGGTGAGGGTGATGCCAACCTGCCGCTCATCCCCCTTCCTGCCCCCAGGGCCCCCCACCCCCCGCCACAGTGGCTGCCCCCCCAAAGCCTCTGCGAGGGCTTTGTTGCACCTGCTTCCTGCCCTTTGGCTGGCCCTGTCGGCTGTCAACGTCTCCCCATCCCTGAAGGCCCCTCCCCTAGGAAGCCCTCTTGCATGGCCGAGCTGAAAGCGCCGGCCTTACCCTCTCTCTGAGTGTCCTCCATCAGCTCCTCTTTCACATCCCCTATTACTGCGTGTGCCTTTGCGTGTGTACACACACACACACACACACACACACACATACACACACACCCCTCTACACAGTGCTGCGTTTCCTTCTCCCTGGGCCTGGGGCTCCTCATCTTCCTGCGGGATGAGGCCCAAGGCTCCCTCCTCTCTCTGAAGAAGCCCCTCCCTCGCCCACACCTGTGCCCCCGCCTACCCCCCTCCCGGCAGCCAGCCCCAGCCCCGGGTGTCAGGACGGGAGGCGGCAGCTGCCTGCCTCTGGACCGTTGGTTCCGGGTGTGGTTTGGAGATTAAACCTGGCGCCTTTCCTGTGCCCCTGATAAGGGCAATCCTGGCTGCTTATCCGGCGGTTTCTGCTTTAAAGCCTGTTGACATCTGGGTGGTTGGCACAGTCCCGCCTGTTTTAGGAGCGGAGCCCGGGGTGATAAGCACCCACCTCCCTGTGCCCTGCTGGGCGCCAAGGGGAGGCACTCGGGGGCATCATCTCTGGGCCCTCCCCCTCTCTGCCTCACCCCGCCCCTGTCCCGGCACAGCGACCGAGGGCGGGGGGGGGGGGAGGTGCTATTAATAATGGTGTCGGGACAAGTGTGTAAACAGGCTGTGCCGGGCATGGGAACCTCCATCTAAAGGAGGATTGTTCTGTTATCGATCGACCTCCTGACAGCATCCTCCACATTCCTGGGTTCTGATCCTTCTTAGACTTGATTGGGGACAGAGGGCTTTACCTAGGCTGGAGCAGTCAGGGAGGCTTCTTGGAGGAGGAGGACTAAAGCGGGGTCCTGAAGGAGAGTTGGGGAGAAAGAGAGGTGGAAGCATGCCAGGCAGGGTGGGCAGGGGCAGAGCTGCCAGGGGGCGGGATCTGGGGGGTGTGGGGTGGTGGGAAGGTTAGAGACATTAGGGCTGAATCCTCAAGGGCTTTGCATAGCGGGCGAAGGAGCCTGAGCTGCCTCCGGGGAGCGGGGTACGAGGAAGGGGGAGTTCGGAGCTAGGCAGTGGTGGTGGACCCAGCTGTCCTAAAAGACTGACCCTGCAGCAGCGTGGAGGGTGGTCTGAGGGAGGATGCCAGCTTCCAGGCTGGGCCACAGAGAGGGGGGCGGCGGGAGCTGCCTTGCATTGCCGTGGTTCAGCCTGGGGAGCACGGTGCGGGCCGCGGGCCTGGAGTCCAGGCCCCTCGCGAGCGTGCGTCCGCTCCCCGGCAGGCAGGCAGGCCTCGGCGTGAGTCGCCGCTCCCTCTGTCCGCTCCCCATGGGCACCGGGCCTGCCACTCCCCGGGGAGCACTCGGCCAGACCTCCCCGGCTCCCCACGAGGGCTTCCTCTGGCCCGGCCTTGGCACACCATGAAGCAGGGGGCCTCAATGCGAGGAAGTGCCCAGGCCTTTGTTCTGCCTCCGGCCACGGCTGGACCCGCTGCCCATTGTTCCAGGAGCCGGTGCTGACCTCGGGCCAGCTGGAGGGGACCTGCGGGCTCCCTGGGGCCCGGCCACCTCCAGGTGTACAGCGAGGCTGGCAGGATGGGTCTCCGGCCGCGGGGGCCGGGGGGAGGACCTCTGGCCCTGGCTGTGTTCTCAGAGTCTGGAACCCTCCCCGCTGGCCATTCGGGGTGTCAGCGGGCATGACGGAAACGGCTCCTGGGAACGCAGACAGGCCTCCCCGGCATTCTGGACCCGTAGGAGCAAGGTGGGGGGGCGCGGGCCTGGAGTCCCAAATCTGTCTCTCGGTGGTTTCGGGGATCCTTGCCGCGTGGGGTGCGTTGGGAGCGTTGGGAGGGGCCTGGGCAGCTTGGCAGAGTGGTTACGGGCTCAGGCCTGGAGGTGGCTACCTGGGTGTGGATCTCAACCCCAACCTCTCAGTTGTGGAACCTAAATTCAGTTACAAACCAACAGACTAAGTGAAAACCCCCGAGATCAGTGTCCCTGCCTGTGACATGGGAGCGATCGCGTGCTGTCCCCGTTCGGGTGGGTGCGAGGGGGAAGGCGCAGGGCCTGGCACCGAGCAGGCGCCCTGTCGGCACCAGGAGGCAGATGTTGGCTGTTCGGCTGGATGCAGGGTGTGGGATGGGGCGGACCTAGCGCCCTGAGAATCGAGGAGTGTGAGCACGTGCAGTGCCATGACGCAGAGAAGCCATCCGGCCTGTAGCCAGGCCCCGGGACCCCTGGGATCGGTCCTCCTTTCCCGGCCCACGGCAATGGCAGTGCGTCCTCTCTGTCCCTCGCCCCACGCCGGCCCCGCGCTGCTCCGGAGCCGCTGGAGAAATACCTTCTCCCGCCGTCCCCACGGGTCCCAGCTGTGAAGGGACGTGATTGGATGAGATGGCCTGAGGCAGCTGGGCCCACCTCCTCCTCAGGGAGCACCCCTGGGGCAGAGCCCCCCAGCTCGGTGGCTGGCACTGCGTGTGGCCCCTCTACCTCCCGCTTCCCAGGGAGGAAACCAAGTCTCAGACAGACAGACAGGCGCTCCGTGGGGCCTCCGGCTAAGTGATGGCAGATGCCAAGGTCTTCCTCCTCCCTCTCCTGCCGCCTGGCACCCCCCCAGCAGGGCGGACGAGAGGGTGGGGCTTCCTGGAACCCCTCCTCTCCTATCTCCCCTCATTTCCGCCCGTCAGCGGCCAGGCCGAGACGTCGGGGCTCCGGGAATACCGGAGTGTCCTGGTCTCTGCCCGGCGGCCGCTATTGTGTGGGACCCAGCCTTTCCTCCCATTCAGACCTCGCCCCGCAGCCACCCGAGAGGAGAGGATGGTCCGGAGCCTGTCTGGCCCTGCCCAGAGGTGCCAGCCCCCACTCCCAGTGCCCCGGCCCCCCCACCTCTTCGAAGGTGCCCCCGCATTTCCCTTCTTCCCCGCAAACGCACACACTCCTTGGTTTGTTCCTAGTCTACGCGGATGTAGCAGTGCCTCTTCCCAGAAGCCATTGGGACCGGAGGCGGGAAAGGGGTGTCCCGGGCCCCTTGGGGGAGGATGAGTGAGAGAGGCTGAGAGGCCAGCCCCTGACCCACCACCAGCTGGGGCTGTGCCCGCCAGGCCCGCCCCCCTCCAGGCTGGATGACTCCCCATCGGCCTGTCCTTGGAACCAGCTACAGTGGCGCCTCGAGATACGAGTGCCCTAACATAGGAGATTTTTGAGATACGAGCCGTCGAGGGAGCGATTTTTGCTTTGAAATACGAGCAACATTTGAGATAGGAGTCATCGTGTGGATCGGCCGGCTGCACACGACCCACCAGTTTACTGCGACTCGAGGGTCTCATAGTTTCCCACGCCTCAAGGTTACGGAACGAATTAAACTCGTATCTCGAGGTACCACTGTATGTGAGACCAGACCCTGCTGCTGGGGCAGTGAGTCCCAGGGCCTCGCAAGCCTGAGGTGGACCGCGTGTGTCCACTCTGTCAGGGCTGTGGCTGTGCCCCCCGTTACATTCAGAGGCCTGATTGTCTGAGCTCCCCCTTCAGCCCCAGTTCCCCCCAGCTGGTCCAGGTGAGGAACTCCCTGAGGGCTGAGCCTCTGCACCCCCAGGCTGGGTGCTCCCTGAGATGGGCCAGGCCCTGAGGGGAAGCAGAGACGCAGGCTGAGAAGATAGATGGTCACACAGGGCATGCTGGGCGCGGGGAGGGAGGCGGGCAGAGTGCCATCCCATCCCTACCAGCCCCCCCGCGGGTCTGGGCCAGTGGGGGGTGAGGGAGGGGAGTGAGGGAGGCTCCCACTTCTGCCATGGCTGGAAGCACACCCCATCCCATCCCTCCTCCTGCCCGGACTTTCCTCTCCCACACTGCCTCCCTTCCTTTACATAAACAACGCTGTCTGCCACGTCCCCTCCTCCAGGAAGCCTGTCCTGATTACGGGGAAGGGGTGGGACTCTTCCGCTGCCCACAGATCCACCTCACCCCTTCCTGAGGCTCAGGCTGCCCTCCCCGGAGCACCCCAGGCCGCGGGTGGCCCACTGGGGCCACCCAGCTCCCTGCTCCCTGCTTCTCAGGGGCGCGTGAGCCAGCCAGTGCCTGGGCCAGTCCGCCGTGGGAAAGCGGGCTCTGGCGGGCGTTGGCCGCGGGCCGGCCCAGGCTGGACACTGGGGCCCTGTGTGATAAAAACCGTGACTCTCCGTCAGGGCTACACCCCCGCAGGCTCAGCCTCCTCGGAGAAGGCCTGCCGTGCCCCTGAGACCCCTTGTCACGAGACTGTCTCCCGATCACAGGCCGCTGTCTGCCGACCACAGAGGGAGAGGCGGTAAACACTTCTCTTCCTGCCCAGCGCGGCTTCCAGGGGGCTCTGTCGCGCTCTCGCTGATGCCCTCGGTGTGTTCATTTAATGACATTGGTTCTGGGTGCTTCTTCTTTCGTTAAATCCAGCCTCGTGCTGCTCAGAGTCCCGAGGCCAGTGTCCCGAGACCAGCACATCCCCCGGGCCTGGGAGAAATGCCGTGTCTCGCCTCCGCCCCAGACCCACGCAATCAGACCCTGCGCTGTGGCGAGATCCCTGGGGTTCACGTGCGCCTCACAGGCTAAGCACTGCGGATAAAAGAGGTACAGTACCTCTAAGGCAGCGGCTCTCAAGCTTCCTAAGGCCGAGAGCCTTTAAGACAGCTCCTCATGTGGTGGTGACCCCCAACCATAAAATTATTTCCGTTGCTACTTCATCACTGTCATTTTGCTACTGTTATGAACTGTCATGTAAATACCTGATAGGCAGGATGTCTTTTCATTGTTACAAATTGAACATCATTAAAGCATAGGGATTAATCACAAAAACAATATGTAATTTTATATTGTGAAATATTTATTTCTAATGACAAATAAATGAAATTTTGTCTTGAATCGTGGTGTAGCATGGGCAACAGTCTTCATATGACAACAGTAAACTACATTGCTACATTTTGCTACACCGAGGAGCGGTCTGTTAGTTCCTAAGACCATGGGAAATAGGTGTTTTC
Source organism: Lasiurus cinereus (assembly GCA_011751065.1). Lineage (NCBI taxonomy): Eukaryota > Metazoa > Chordata > Mammalia > Chiroptera > Vespertilionidae > Lasiurus > Lasiurus cinereus. The sequence goes on from JAAGEH010000337.1 coordinate 1,019,510, forward strand.
CGATGGTCTTAGGCGACCCCTGTGAAAGGGTCGTTCGACCCCCAAAGGGGTCGCAACCCACAGGTTGAGAACCGCTGCTCCAAGGGGACCTGGAGTGATTCTCCTCCTCCCCGTCCCCCCCCCCCCCCTGTTTCTCTCCCTGAGGAATTCCCTCAGTGGCCGGCGGCCTAACCTGCCCCTCCCACGGGGCCCTGGCTTTGATTTGGGCGCTCAGCTCTGCCCTCCCGCAGGGGCTGGCCACCCAGGCTGGGTCACAAGAGCCTTCTGTGGGGAGGAGGCAAGTGGTGGGCCTGCACCCCGGAGAGGGGACACTCAGGGGCCCGCTGGGTGCTCCCTCGTGGACCAGCCCACCCTCCTCTAGGGCAGGCTCCTGCCCGTGGCGGCGGCTGCTGCCCACTCCTGGAGCCCCGGAGCTGTCCTGGTGTGACGGGGCTGGGCCGGGCGCCCCCCTGCCACCAGGACAAGGTGGGAGCACAGAGGGTCTGGGAGACCTGGGGGTAATCTCCACCTGAGGGGTGGCAGTAACCCCCTAACAGGTCTTGTGTCCATGCTGCTGCTCTAAAGAGCTGTCCCTTGGGATTGGACAAGGGCACACTTGGTCTGTGGCCACAAAGGGCAGACCTGGGGGAGGTGGCGGCATCGCCGAGAGGTGACAGGACGGAGCAGCCCTCTGCCCATCGGAGGGCCTGGGCGGGAGGTGAGGCTGCACCCCGCCGGGCACCTGTGCCCCCTGGAAAGCCCCGTGAAGCACCCAAGCATTGCCAATGCAGGACCCAGAGGAGGCACGGACAGCCCGGCACGGCGGACGGCACCGAGGTGTGGCCTGAGCAGAGAAAGACGCGGTGAGAGCAGCAGAGGCAGCGAGACCCACGGGGCGCAGTGAGGAGGGGGTGGGGGTTGGGGGGGCGATGGCATGGGTGTTTGGGGGAGGGGCTGCAGCCCCAGGCAAGGAGCCCAGTCCCCGCCTTGCAGGACTTGCTGGGGACCCTGGACACGCCCTCTGGGGCCCGGGCCACAGGGGAGCAGTGGGCTGGGACGGGCGGGATGTGTGGAAACCTCAGGGGGCGAGCAGAGGCCAGGAGCCGGGGGACAGGGGCCGCAGTGTGGCCGGGATGGACCGCCTCTGGCTGGCTCGGGTCCCGCTGGGAGGCACAGAGGTCGGTGGGGGCCTCGGGGAGTAGCAGGCAGGCTCCCCCACGGGTACTTCCTGGCTGGGCGGCCTCTCGGGTTTGGTGGAGGCGGGCACTTTGCGGAGTGCTTGCTGGAGATGGAGGGGGAGGCGGCCTGCTGTCTTCAGGAGGAGGGCAGGGAGAGCCGGGGCAGGGCTGGTAGACCTGGATCCCCGCCCAGCCTCCACCCGGACCCCTTAAGGACCCCGCGCATGTCACCTGGCCTCTCTGAGCCTCAGTTTCCCCATGAGCCAGATGAGGGCACCAGAGCCGATGCTATCTGACCCCCTTCCTCCAGTGTGATGTTTGATGGTCTAACAAGGCAGACTGGAGCCTTTGAGGGCCCAGGGTGAGAGGGCTGGGGCGTGGGGACTTGAGCGAGCAGCGATGGGGCAGCCAGGTGGGGGCAGGGGCAGTGCTGTGTGTGTGCGCGTGCGTGCGTGCATGCATTGTGTGTGTGTGTGTGTGTGTCTGTGCATGTGTGTGTGTCTCTCTGTGTGTGTATGTGTGTGTGTGTGGGTCTATGTGTGTGTGTGTCTGTGTGTGTGTCTGTGTGTGTGGGTGTGTGTCTGAGTGTGTGTGTGTGTCTGTATGTGTGTCTGTGTGTGTGTCTGAGTGTGTGTGTCTGTGTGTGAGTGTGTGTCTGTGTGTGTGTGTGTCTGTGTGTGTGTATGTGTGTGTGTGTGTGTCTATGTGTGTGTGTGTGTGTGTGTGTGTGCACCCGGGTGTGTGTGCCCGGGGTGAGGAAATGATCCGAAGTCACTTACACGCGCAGTGACTTCCCTTCCAGGGACCTGCGGCACACGGGCCGCCCCACCCCCTCCCCGGCCCCCAGGGTGTGGCGGGCGGCCCTGCGCCAGCGCCACCAGCAGCAGCAGTTTCTGGAGTGGGGGATGCCGCCTTCCTGGCCCGGGGCCTCCTCTCGGGCAGGGCAGGGCGGGAAACCGTGACCTCACTCCCCTGGCAGACCGCCTCTGGGTGGGCAGAGCGGGGGCAGGAGGGGGCGGCCCTGGGCTCCCCGTGCCCGCGTGCAGGGCCGGGCGCCCAGCCGGACGGTCGCCCCTGCGGACATGGTGGCAAACCCTCGCAGTCCCGGCTGGGCGGGCAGAGATTTCCTGTCCCGTCTTTCCGGCCTCTCTTCTGGGGCGTCAGGTCGGGGTCCGTTGCTGGAGGGCTGACCAGCCTCAGAATAGAAAACCCGGCCTCTCAGACGTCGGTTTGACACGGTCCCTCCCCTCCACCCCCCACGTCCCCCCCCATAAGCCTGGATATTGCTCGGGGCGGCAGGGCCGGGGAGGCGGCGGGAGGAGTGGGCAGAGGCGGCGGCTCAGAAAATGACTAAGTTGTTCCCGGGAAATCGCCGTGGCCCACTAAATCCGGTTTTGATTGATTTGGGGGGATCGTGTGACGCCGACGTGGCCAGGAGTTATCTGTCAGGCAGGGAGGAATTCACCGGCTCTGGGAGGTGGGTGCTGTGGCCTTGGGGGGAGTCAGAGAGAGAACAGATGCTTCCCAGATCAGCCCCCTCCCCCCACGCTCCGCCCAGCGCTGCTGGGCACCCAGCCTCACCCCGGGGGGCCGTGAGGGGCAGCCCAGGCCCGGGGGAGCTCACCCCCATGACTGCAGTGCTGGGTGCTGCCGTGGAGGAGGGACCAGGGAGCCTGGGGCAGGTGGGAAGGAGGGGAGAGGGTGTGCACCCCACCATCCAGGGGCAGGTGGCCTGGGGGCACAGGAACCGGGCCCCTGTCTGGAATCAGGAGGGGGTGGTGGCCAGTGGCCAGCCTGAGGCCTGGGCTGTGGATTGGAGGGGACATCCCGTATCCTTCTCCGTCTCCGCTCTGGCCTCATCCCTCCTCCCGTGCCCTGGGGGGGTGGCCGTGCCTCCCAGGAAGGCGGGTCCAGGCTGGTGCCAAAGCCCCAGTTGGGTCCATGCCTCCCACAGGGGCAGGAGGGAGACAGGGCCCATCTGAGCGGCCAGAGCCAGGGCCCCGGGTCCCAGATCCAGGTCAGGGGCGGGGTGAGCGCCCTGTGCAGGGGCCGAGCTGGGAGGCAGCAGGGATCCCCGGGAGGGCGTCCTCTGAGGCTCCGCCCTCTCCAGGACCCCCCGGGACTGACCCTCCATCACCGCTCTCTGCCTTGGCGCAGGGGAGCCTGGGAGTCTCTGGAAAAGTCATCTGAGCGGCTGGTGCCCAGTGGTCACGGCCCGTCGGCTGTCTGAGTCTCTGCCCCCCACACCCCCACACGCCCTCTTCCTGGTGGGCCTCCTGGAGGCGATGAAGTCACTGTTTGCGGGGGCAGCCCCGGCCTGGCCAGGGGCGATTGCCCTCTGCCCTGTGACAGCCAGGCCGCCCCTGACCTGGATCCGGGACCGAGGCCCTGGCTCTGGCCGCTCAGATGGGCCCTGTCTCCCTCCCCGCCCTGCGGGAGGCATGGATCCAACTGGGGCTTTGGCACCGGCCTGGACCCGCCTTCCTGGGAGGCACGGCCACCCCTCCAAGGGACGGGAGGAGGGACGAGGCCAGAGGGGAGACCAAGAAGGATACGGGATGTCCCCTCCCAATCCGCAGCCCAGGCCTCAGGCTGTCCACTGGCCACCACCCCCTCCTGACTCCAGACGGGGGCCCAGGCCACCTGCCCTTGGGTGGTGGGGTGCACACCCTCTCCCCTCCTTCCCACCTGCCCCAGGCTCCCTGGTCCCTCCCCCACGGCAGTACCCAGCACCGCAGTCATGGGGTTGAGCTCCCCCGGGCCTGGCTTGTCCCCTCACGGCCCCACGGGGTGAGGCTGGGTGCTCAGGAGCCACTGGGCTGGGCACCTCCTCCCCACACAGCCCGAGTCCAGCTCCTCCGCCAGCGTCTGAGGCTCGAGCACCCACCTCAGGCCCAGCCCCAGGCTCTCCCTCTCCCATGGGTCCCCTTGGGGCTAGAGCCCAGACTGCGGTGGGAACAGCCAGCTCTGCTGGGAACTCGGGTCTTGCCGGGCGCCTCAGGAGGAAGGCACATCTGGAAAAGCGCTTGTCCGGAGCGCTGCTCGAGCAGGGCCCGAGGTGCCCTCCAGCCCGAGTGGCCTCCAGCCCCGCCCTGGGGTGAGGGGCAGCCCCCCTTATTTAGCCTGGCTCAGCCCGGGGGCTCTGGAGACTGGGCTGGTGCCGGGTCCATGGGAGGGACCTGGAGCTGCCGACTCAGACCCCGCGGGAGGAGGAGGAGCCGGGGTAAAGGCCGGGCCGGCTCGGGGCCCAGCTCCCAGGCTGGCAGGTCTGCAGGCTGACGGCCTCTCCCAGCTTCTCTGTCCACTCTTAGCCCCCTGCTTCCTCCCTAGCCACCCCCAAAGTACGGTCATCACTCAGGAACATTGAGGTGGTCCTGCACTCACCCCTCACCCATCCTGGTGCCTCTGGTGCCTGGATCCCCAGTCGTAGACTTGTTCCTGGGGTTCCCTCTGGTGACTAGGCCCAACAGGGGTCCTTCCCACAGGCAGGCAGAGAGAGGCGGGCTCTGGGAACCAGGGGTCCCGAGTTCCCGTCCCAGCTCTGCCATTCGGGCAGCGGACTCAGCCTCTGAGCCTCCCGGGACTGGGAAGGCGGCCCTCAGCTCCATGCTGCCCCCCTCCCACCCCCCCTCCCCCGCTTGTTGGCCCAGATGTGTGGCAAGGAGTGGGGAAGGGGTATAGGGCCTTCCTGGGTCTGGGGCTCCAGTGGGAGACCTTCCTCCTTCCCCAGGGAAGTAGGTCACGGTCACAGGGGCCCCTCTGCCCTGTGGGAGAGGAGGTGGGCTTTATGGTGGAGAGGCTGGTGTTTTTTTTTGTTTTGTTTTTAAAATACATTTTATTGATTTTTTTACAGAGAGGAAGGGAGAGGGATAGAGAGTTAGAAATATCGATGAGAGAGAGACATCAATCAGCTGCCTCCTGCACACTCCCCACTGGGGATGTGCCTGCAACTGAGGGACATGCCCTTGACTGGAATCGAACCTGGGACTCTTTCAGTCCACAGGCTGAGCTCTATCCACTGAGCCAAACCAGTTAGGGCGAGGCGGGTGTTTTAATGGCACTTTCTGGAGGTGTCAATGCCAGCATTGAAGTGAGGGGGGAGGGACGCAGGGTGGCTGGGGCATTGCCCTGAGGACCTCCGTTTACATTCCCAGATTGGTGGGTCACTCATGGGCCCCGACCACAGTGCTTTGCCTGCCTACTCCGACCCGGGTGCCTGTCTCCTGCCCTGCTCCAGAAGGACACGGGCCTCTGCCAAGTGCACACCACCCAGGTGCCCTCTGGTCACACACTGCCATCCAGGTGCCCACACGCAGCCTGCGGGCTCCTGGGCCTTGGGAGGAGCGCTGGGCTGTATGGTCCGGAGCTGCCTCCCCATGCCAGGACGGCGCCAGGCATGTGACACGCTCCTGGTAAAGGTTTGGTGGGTAAATGAGTAAGTCCCAGGCGACTCTCACCCTCGGGCACGGGGGCACCTCCTGTGTCCTCAGCTGCCCGGATCCTGGCCCAGCCATGGGCACTGTCAGAGAACCCAGGACAGGCACCGGCCCCGAGGCGCCGAGCCCCGTCTCTGCTGGGCTGCCCCCGCCCTCCGCCGGGGTCAAGTGGCCCCTGCCGGCCTGGTGCCAGCTCTCCGGGCCACGCCAGCCCTCCTGGCCGGGACCCGGACCGCAGTATCAGAGTCTCCCTGCACCACCGCAGGCAGGGGCAGGGGTGGCCCGTCGGGACCGGGAGGCAGGAGGGAAGAGGAGGACGGTCTGGCTCTGAGAGGACATGGAGGGGAGAGGGTCCTGTCCACCTCCCTGGCGGAGGGGCGCCCAGCCGTGCCTCCGGAGCCTGGTCTGAGGGGGAGCAGGGCCGGCCCCTGGAGCCGGTGTTGGGGATCTCAGGCCGGTGGATGGAGCCCTGGACCGGCCGAAGCGAGAGGGAGCCTCCAGACTGAGAGCCAAGCCAGTGCTGCCCGAGTGAGGGGTGTGGAGGAGGTTCTGGAAGCGGCCCCAGTAGGCCGGCGCTCTCTCCTCTCTCTCTCTCTCTCCTCGCTCTCCTTTCTTCCCTCTCCCCTCGCTCTCCTTTCTTCTCTCTCTCTTCTCTCTCCTCTCCTCTCTCCTTTCTTCTCCTCTCTTCTCTCTCTCTGTCTCTCTCTCTCTTGCTCGCTCTCCCCTCTCCTCTCTCT
>JAAGEH010000337.1:1040839-1077822 GCA_011751065.1 Lasiurus cinereus
CTCACTTCCATTCTCCCGATGACTCTATTTCCCTCTGAGTCTCCTCCTCTCTCTGCAGGGCTGTGTCCGTTCCCCTTCCCTCGCCGTCTGTCTGTCCTCCTTCCTCACTCTCCCCTCCTCCCATTTCCCTCCTGGCGTCCAGTCATGCCTCTGTCTCCTGTGGTTCGGCCCCTGAATCACGGCTGGGAATTGCCCCAGAAGCGTGAGGCTGCCTGGAGTGGGGGCCTCCAGCCCCCGCACCTCACTCGGGCCTGGCCTTGGCCCCAGAGCCGGGCCGGTCCGCCGACCGGCTCTCCGACTTCGGATGCCTCGGTGACCCCTTGCCCGAGGCCTGGCCGGGGGCCGGGGGCTCCGCCGGGACATCCCCAAGGTGACAGCCCGTGGCCAGCCCGGGACAGGGGTGCAGGAGGCCCAGGCTGCCCCGTCCGGATGCCTGGACGCCAGTCCGGCTGGGGTGGGATGGGGATGCCAGACCAGCAAAGTCATGCATGGTGCCCGCCTCCAGGGAGGGCAATGTCCACCCTCCGGGGGCCCAGCCTGCCCAATCCTCCCCCCCCCCCCAAGCCCCCATTCTGGAGGGCCTGTCTCTGCCCTCGGGCACCCCCTAAGCTTGGCACACCGGCCAGGGACACCTGGATTCCTGCAGCCCCCTGAGTGGGGCCCCCTTGGAGGAATTTCCCAAAGCCTATTAGAGCAGCGGCAGCCTCCTGCCTGCCTCCCCGGCCGGGCAGGGCGGAGGGCGGCGGGAGCGAGGCAGGGAGGGGGGAGAGGAGGCAGGGAGGAAAGTTGGCAGGCCCACAGCAGAGCTGTGTCTGCATCCCTCGCCCAGAGGAGGCCTGTGCGGTGCGGGGCGGGCCAGGAGCGGGGAGGCCTTCCTCCCTTTGTGCTCCCCCTCCCCTCCTCCTCCCCTCCCCTCTCCGCCCCCCCACCCCCCGCCCCGGGGGCCCTATAAATAGGCCCAGCCCGGGCTGTGGCTCAGCAGCGCTCAGAGGGAGCCAGCCAGGCACACCAGGCAGCGGTCTCCAGCCCCAGCCCCCGCCAGCAGCATGGCCAGCGAGTTCAAGAAGAAGCTCTTCTGGAGGGCGGTGGCGGCCGAGTTCCTGGCCATGACCCTCTTCATCGTCCTCAGCATCGGCTCGGCCCTGGGCTTCAACTTCCCGCTGCGGAACAACCAGACGTCTGGCGCGGCCCAGGACAACGTGAAGGTGTCGCTGGCCTTCGGGCTGAGCATCGCCACGCTGGCCCAGAGCGTGGGCCACATCAGCGGCGCCCACCTCAACCCGGCCGTCACCCTGGGGCTGCTGCTCAGCTGCCAGATCAGCGTGCTGCGGGCGCTGCTCTACATCCTCGCCCAGTGCGTGGGCGCCATCGTGGCCACCGCCATCCTCTCGGGCATCACCTCGTCCCTGCCCGACAACTCGCTGGGCAGCAATGCGGTGAGTGCGGGGGCGGGGTCGGGGGGGTCGGAGGGGGCTTTCCGAAGGCGCCAGCAGGGCCTCAGCCGCATCCTCCACCTGCTGGGCGGGTGGGGACCCTGGGGGGCAGAGGGGATGAGAGGTGGCCAGAGGTCAGGGGGCGTCGGGGCTGGAGCTCAGCTCCGCACGCAGCCCGGAGCCTGCTTCCTGCCGGGCACCGGGAAGCCGAGGCCCCGAGAAGAACAGTCTGGCCGGCGCGCCCTGAGGTCATCTATTGTGGGGACCGGGCCCTGGAGGCAGCTAGCGTTGGGCCAGCAGCTCCTCACTCTCAGCCCTGCCTGGCCAGTCCACTCCCTGCTCTGGCAGCCGGGACCCTGGGAAACTCAGCCTCTGTCCCCAGCTCCCCCCAAAGCAGGTGCCCGGCCGCTGGGGCCCCTCCTGTGGGGGACCCACTGACCTCCAGGGAGCCAGCCCCACAGGTCCCCAAACAGACTGCCTGCAGGAAGCGCCCTCCTGCCCCTCGGGTCCCAGGAACGGGAGAGACGGGGGAGCCGAGAAGGCTCTCTGGGCGGGCGGCTGGCAGGTGGTTTTCCTGGACTGCAGGGTGGCACAGGCGGGGACCTCTCGGCCCGGGTCTGGGCTGCGCTCTCCGGCCGGGCACTGGGAGGTGTGGCCGTGTGTCTGCGTGCGGACGGGCGATCCACTCCACGTGGAGAGCGGCATGGGGCTCAGAGAGCGTCAGCCGCACACTCCCGTGGTGTCTGCTTCTGCAGGCGTGTGTGTGTGAGAGCCTGTGAGCGGGCTGTGTGAGCCTGGGTGTGTGTGGGGGGGACAGGGGTCCATGCCGGTGCCTGCAGCTCCTGGCTGGCGTGGGGCTGGGCGAGGGGCGCTAACGATAAGCAGATGCTGGCCCCGGATGGCCGCGCTGAAAGAATTCCTTGTGGGCCGCTTAGCACAGCTAATTGGCCTCTGGCGGCCGCCGCCCGCTGTCTGTCGCGGACCCGAGCTTTTCCAGACCCGGGGCCAAGTGCACACTCCCAGCCCCAGCTTGGGCAACGGCAGGGGGGCTTTGGGGTGGAGAGGCGGGCTGAGGCTGGGGGGATGTGGAGGAGCACCTGGGTGGGGGTGCTCTCTGGGGAGGGGAGAGGCCGAGGAGCAGAGAGGAGGAATGAGAACTCAGGCGGAGGGAGAGGCTGGCGGGCTCTGGGCGGAGAGCAGGAGGGAGACGCACCGGGTGGTTCGGGGACCGTCCTCGGGCTTCCCAGCCAGGGTTCGGACTCGGCGGCAGGATCTGTGCAGAGGGCCTCGCCCAGGGATTAGCGTGCGTGTCACAGTGACACCTCGCCCGGCCCTCAGGAGCGCAGCGCTGCGCGGCCCGCGGTTAAAGATTAGCCGCGCAGCTGGAGTTTAGACTTTAGTCGGGAGGAAGGCAGGGCCGGGCGGGAGGAAGGGGCCCGGGTCCTCCGGCCTCAGTCTCTCCGGTGGGGGCAGAGCCAGGCCACCGCCAGGAGCGCCCTTCTGGGCCGGGAGGCTCACACTGGGGCTGGGAAGTGGTCCCCCTCCGAGGGGAGGAGCTGTGTCCCCCGGCTTTCCCGGCCCCTCCTGACCCTCCCTCTCCAGGGACAGGCCTCTGCTGGGCAGCTTGGTCCCCTCTGCCACCGGGCACCACGCAGATGCCGTCCGACCTGGCCACCCCCTGCTCCCATGCCGGTCCCCTTTCTGGCTTCCACTTTCTGAGCCCCCACAGGCCTGGGCTGGGCAGGCTGCCGGCAGGGAGGAGGAAGGGGCAGCCTCACTGGGGGGCGAGCCCCGGGCCGGGGGCAGTCCTATCTGCTGCTGACTGGCTGCGCTTCCTCGGAGCCCAGGCCCGGAGCTCGCAGGCGGGCACCTGGGTGTCTGATAGCTGTTGGCCACGCCCGCACGTGTGGCCAGCGCTGTGGGCTGGCGGTTATCACCCTGCGCAGGGCTGGGCTGAGGCCTGGGGGCCGAGCTGGACATGCGTGTGCTGAGCACTGTGGCGGGGGACCCAGCTCTGCCCCGTCCACCTGCTGGACACAGGCTCCCACCCGCCACGGGGGCCTGTCAGACGCTGGACGTGGATCCGACGGGACCCAGGGGTGGCCTCGAGGCCTCAGGAGGCACAGAGACCAGTTTACAAAGCTGGGAGCTTCCTCTTTCCTCCAGACCCTGGGGGTGGGGAGGGCTCCCCTTAGACGCGGGTCCCACCCTAAGCCAAGCCTGGGTGGAGCCAGGCACTGGCATGGAGATTTCCCAGGAAAATAGCGGGGGAAAGTGGCAGGAAGTGGTTGGGGTGAGTCAGGGGGTGGCCCTGGGGAGCTTTCTCCCCGCAGAGTCAGGGCTCAGGGTACGCCCCGGAGGGACCCTGGCCTGTCCAGCCAGCTGGTTCTAAGGGCCACCTCCAGTTTTGGCCAAGCTGAGAGGCTGGGGGCCAGGGGGCAGTACCCCACCTGCTCCTGCCAGAGCTCCGCCTCGGCTACCCGATGTGACTCCATGCCCCGGGTCCCTTCTGTGAAATGGGGACACAGCAGGGCGTGGCCGGGCTCTGAGGTAGGAGATGCTGGGAGCGCTCCGGCTCCTGTGACTCTCCCTCGGCCGCCTCCCCTCGGCCGCCGGCTCTCAGGGTCCGGGCTGCGGCAGGCTGGGCGAGGGCTGAGTCAGCTGCCTCCCTGCCCCCCGGAGCCCAGGGCCCCGGCAAGATAAGCCCCATCCGTGCACAGCTGCCCGGGATAGGAGGCAGGAGGCAGCTGTGATAAGAGGTGAAGGGAGGCCAGGCAGCTTCTGACCGACGGGGTGGGGCGGGCCGGGAAGGCTTCAGGGAGGAGGTGCCACAGGAGCCTCAATGAGGAGGAGACCCCACTGGGCAAGGGCTTTCAGCCTCGGTTAGGGGTCAGGGAGAGGTCATCGCCTGGGGTCTGGGGGGGGGGCACGGAGGGAGGATGGGCTCTGGAGGATGGTGAGGGCGCAGGACCCGGCCAGGGTCTGATGGCGCCCTTGAAGGGCCGGGATTCCTGGCCCTCCCAGAGCCTGTGATGTCAGCCCTTCGGGGGTTCAGGCGGAGCACAAACTCCCCTCTCTGGGGGTCTCTCCTAGCCCGGCCGCTTCAGGCCCCGACTGCCGTTGCCTGCTGCATCGAGGCCTGACCTCGGTCCGAAACCGGTCTCTTCTCTGGTTTCCCGGGCCTCAGTTTCCCCAGCCAGAGTGAGAGGCCTCCATCCACCGCCTCTTCCAGAGTTGGGGACCTTTCCGCCAGGCCTGCGCAGGGGCTGGGGTGGGGCGGGGCGGGGCAGGGCGGCTGGCCGGGGTGCCACAGCTGGACCCTGTAATTACAGTTTCCAGCCTGGCCCAGATGAGGGGGAGGCATGCAGAGCAGCCTGCGGTGGAGACGTCCATCCCCACGGGCCTCTGAGGCTGCTCACCCCTCCGAGCCCTCTCTGCCGCCCGCTGGCCCCTGGTTCCCGCCCGACTCCTGCCCGGGCCAGGCTGGCGGGGAAACCCGCCTCGGGAGGGGTGCCGCTCCAAGACGGGGCCTCGGTCTGAGGGACGTGCCTTGCCCTGCCTCCCCAGGCCACAGCCCCCCTCTCCCACCCCGCAGGCCTCCCCACCCTGAGCTCTGGCCCGGACAGTGCTCCCCGCTTTCTCTAGGGCCCCGCCCAGCAGCTGTTCCTTCATCATCCGGCCAGCGGGCTCTCTCCAGGCAGCGCACGGTGCCCCTGCCCGCCCCTGGGCACGGGAAGCCCCTTTCCTTACAGGCAGAGCCTCCCGGGCCTCGGTCCCCATCCTCTGGACGGGCCAGGGGCTGGGGCTGAGCCCACACGCCAGTGGGAGTGGGCAGGGAAATGTCACGGCCGGGGACCCCTCGGCGCAGCCTCTCCGGGGCTCAGAGGGGCTCCTGGCCCATCGCGCTGCCCAGGGGGTGAGCACACCAGGCTGAACCCCTCACAAGCTGGTGGGAGCGGCCGGGAATGAGCCGTTCCTTCTCCTGCCTGAGACCCGCCGCCCGGAGGCTGTCTGCGGGGGACGGAGGCTTTGTTTCAGTTGGAAGAGGCTCTCCGAGCCAGGGGGCGCCTGTCATGGGGCCCCACGAGGAGGATCTGCCCGGCAGCCGGCTGCGGGCACAGCGGGGCGGGCAGAGGTCCCGTGACGGGCTCTGCGCCGGAGGGTGACCTGGCTCTGGGAGGCGGGAGTCCACTTGGGGAAGGGAGGGGTCCTGGAGCATCCGAGCCAAGGCCCCCGTTTTCCTCAGTGGACGCGCTTCAGCTGCACCAACACCCACACTCACTCACACACACACACACACACACACACACACACGGCACACATACACTCCCCCCACTCCCCCCCCACACACACACGGCACACATACACTCCCCCACTCACACACACACACTCACACACACATACACCATACATACACACACATACATACATGCACACACACACTCACACACACTGGTACATGGCACAGGGGGACACACCCATATGCACATGCACACACACACATTACACACACACACACACACACACGACACACACACACACACACACACTGGTACATGGCACAGGGGGACACACCCACGTGGGTGTGGGGCAATTCTCAAGTCTGGGTGGCTCCACTCAGGCCTCGGGACCCAGAGGGTGGGGCGGGGGCTCCTCAATGGAGCCTCTTCCTCTCCTTCCGCAGGGCAGGGGCTGCAGGGAGGGAGGGAGGGAGGAGGGAGGGAGCGAGGCAGGAGGAAGCCATCGCTTTGTGTATTGTTTCTCATCAGGAAGATGGAATGGCTTCAGCGGGCGAATAAATGGCCTTCTGAGACCTGCTCTCCCTCCCTCAAGGGGCCTCCTTCCCGTCTCCTCCCCGCGCCCAGCCAGCAGGGGCACCCCCAGCCATGCCACCCAGCATTGCCACCCGGGGAGCTGGGACCCGTGGGTGGGGGTTCTCAGGGTCGGTGGCACCCACCGGCCAGTGCACAGCGGGCGTGTTTAAACGTCCCGCGTGGGCTGAAAAGGTGTGTATCCTCAGATTTGGGGGTGCAAGGGTTGACATTCTCCTTCCATCGAGCGCGTGCACACACGCATGCCATGGAGGGGTGACAGGGCCCTGTGAGGCCCCAGTGGGAGTGCTGTGCCTTGGGTGGGGCAGCCTCGCTGTCTCCTGCGCCCTGCTCTTCTGGAGAAGAGGCTCATTGCCTGGAGAGGTCAGCCCCGTGCCCCTCTGGGGCCAGGACACCCTGGCAGCTGAAGAGCCGTCTCCTGCCGGCTCCCCGGGCCAAGCTGGGAGCAGCCGGTCCCTAGGCCTGGCCCGGGAGTGTGGGAGGCACAGACCCGGGCGAGGATCCTGGCTGTGCTGCCTCCTCCTGAGCCTCTGCTTCCCTGCCCCCCGTCATCCAGGGCCTGGTGCTGGCCGCCTGCAAGGACCACGGGAGCTGACGACGGGCCAGTGGTCCCCCAGCAAGAAAGCAGATGATCCTTCCATGGGGGCCAGAGAGTTTCCCGGATGGGGCCGCCTCCGGAGTGGGCAGTGCTAGATAATTAGCATCCCCACTACTTCCGTAAACCACACAGCGAGGGTCCCCTCCAAGTGGGCAGGAGCTGGGGAACCTTCCCGCCCTGCTCTCACTGAGCTCTCAGCCTGAGGGGGGCGTGGTGAGCACCCCCATAGGAGGCAGGCGATTCGGGCAGTTCAGTGAGGCCGGGTGGAGTAACCACAGGAGCTGCCCCAGCCAGGGACCTGGGAAGGCTTCTTGGAGCTGGTGTGTGTGTGTGTTTGAGGGGTGGGGTGGGGGGCACGGGGGAAAGGGAGGGTCTGAATGCGCCCTGAGAGCCGGCTTCCGTGGGCTTGGTGTGCACACTCGCACCTTTCGGGGCTTCACAGGGCACGCGTGGATTGTTCTGCGATTCACATTCGCACGCACAAAACTGTCCCTTTCCTCGGCAGCCTTCCTTCATCAGCGAGCCATCAGCCCTGGGCCGGCCGAAAGGACGCGGGGAATGTGCAAACATGTATTTTTCTCCATGGCGAGTGACCACAACTGGGGCTGGCTGTCCTTTTCATGGTTCCCGATTTAATGGGTTGTAAATAGTAACATATGTTTAGGACCTTTACCCGCTCTTTCCTGGACCTCGAGTTTCAACAGACCTTTCACTACCCTTTCCGAGTCTGAATCATCAAGTTTTTTCCAGATGTCCGAGGAGAGGTGGTCAGCAGCCGGGGAGGCAATCCGGGGAGGCTTCCTGGTGGTGGTGGCAGCAATAGGAAGGTTCTGAGGGGTCTGGGCAGTCAGGAAGGGTCATCCTGGAGACCCCAGGGCAGGCGGCCCATCCTGCGGACTCAGAGGGCAGGGCGGGGCACCGGTCCCTGCTCCCTTGGCATGAGAAGCCGTGCCTCTGGGGAGAGCAGGGGCTGGGAGGCTCAGACCCGGTGAGGAACCGGCGAGGAGATGAGCTCACCCAGGCCCCTCTGTGAGGGCGGCGGCGGCGGGTGTGGATGGGGGAGTCGGAGGCAGGAGCCACTTAGAGCGAGGGCTCCATTAATCACACGGACGGACAGGCGGGCTGGTTTCGGGCCTCCCGCCAGCTAGCAATTAGGCCGGCCCCCGGGGAGCGGGGGAGCGGCAGGAGGGGGGGCCACGTTTCCTGGGCGCTCAGCCCCGGAGGGCAGAGGCAGGTGTGAGTGAGGGGGCCCCGCCTCTCCAGCCTGGCCTCCGGGGAGCCTGTGCAGCCCCCGGTAGGCCTCGCTCCTGTCCCCTACATCCCTACACAGCAAGGTCCATCCCTCCTGCCTGTCCCGTCCCGGGCTCAGAGGGAAAAGAACCGGAACGGAGCCGCCGCTCTGCCGATCCACACGCCCTGGGGGGGACAGCCCCGCTAGCGTGGATCTGGTGTACGGATGGGGAAACCGAGGACCGGAGCGGCCAGGCCGCGGTCAGGGCGTCAGCGAGTCGAGGCGCAGCGCGGGCCGGGGATGTGAGTCACTTTCCCTGTGACCCCGGGCTGCGGACAAAGGCGGGAAGAGGATTGTTCTGTGAGCCGCCCGCCCTCGCTGAGTGGCTGAGAGACTTGTGGAGGCAGGAGAGGGGCCCCCCACCGAGGGTTCTGCCAGGTGCCCCCCTGCCCCGGAGACACCCCCTACCCTGGGGACGGGGCCTCAGGTTTAGGCGTGGACACGCCGGTCCTGCCCGGGGAAAGGCAGCCGAGTGGCCACATCCAGGCATCTCTGTGGGTGGGCCAGCCCCTCTGCATGGTCACCTGGACCTGAGACACCCCTCCCGCCCCCCAGGAGGTGGGGCAGGGGCTGCTGAGGAAGGGTCTCCCCGGTGCAGCCCCAATGGGAGGCTCCCGTGACCTCACAGCAGCTCCCACCCCCTTCCTTTTCCATGAGTCATGTTACTAAAAGCGGCCCAGGGATGAGTGACAGCTAGATGGGGGGGTGGAGGGGGGGGCGTGTGGCCAGAGAGAGGGAGGGGGCTGGACCGGGAGGGGAGGGAGAGGCAAGTGGGAGAGAGATTGGGGATCGGGGAGCCAGCCAGGTGGGGAGGGAGACAGGCTGAAGGAGAGAGGCACAGAGGGAGCTGGGCCGGCTGAGAGGACCTCCCAGTCTCGGGAGTTTTAGGTGCAGCCAGGGATGGGGTAGAAGGTTCTGGACGTTTGGGTAAAAGGCAAGGTCTCCAGCTGGGCCCTCCCACCCCCCATCTGCTCCCTCCTAGGACTGTCACTGAGTGTCCCGTACCATCTCCTCCCAGGCCTGGGCCTCGTCCCTGGCCTATGGCCTTGGTCCCGGTATATTAAGGATGCAGACGCCCCCCCACCCCACAACTCCACCCCCTGATCCCGGGCTCTGGGCAGTACCAGGGCCCAGCTGTGCTTCCTCAGCAGGTGGGAGAGGGACAGGCCTGGTGCCCACCACCAGCTGTGTTTGTTGGGGAGGGCCCAGCCCTCTGGGCCAAGCCACGGGTGATGTGGGGGGCTCTCAGGGCACGGAGGGTCTGGCCCGTGGTGCCGAGGCCTGAGGCCCGGACACAGTGCCCACCTGCCCCGCTCACGGAGCCTCGCTGTCTCTGCCCCCTGCAGCTGGCCTCCGGCGTGAACGCGGGCCAGGGCCTGGGCATCGAGATCATCGCCACGCTGCAGCTGGTGCTGTGCGTGCTGGCCACCACCGACCGGAGGCGCCGTGACCTGGGGGGCTCAGCCCCGCTTGCCATAGGCCTCTCTGTGGCCTTGGGACACCTGCTGGCGGTGAGTGGGGGCGGGGTGGAGAGGGCTGTCCGGGTACCCCCTGTCATGGGCGGTGGAAGGGACCCCGCCTGGGCTCTTCTGTGGGGCTATCGGCTCTTTGCACCTTGGCGGGAGGGGGGAAAGGGGGAGGAAGGGGAGGAGGGAGGATGGTGGGGAGGCAGGTTCTGCCCACGAGAGGGAAGGGCAGGGCCTCCTGACCATCTTTCTGGTGCTGACGGCCGCCTGTCTGTCTTTTCTCTGTCATTTTCTTCCTCTCCCCTGTCTGTTTGTCTGTCTCCCCTCCCCCTGCCCGCATCCTTCCCCTTGACAGATCGACTACACGGGCTGCAGCATCAACCCTGCTCGCTCCTTCGGCTCCTCGGTGATCACTAACAACTTCAAGGACCACTGGGTAAGCGCCGAGGGAGGGCTGCCCCTACCCCCACCTCCACCCCCACCCCGTGGCATCTGCTCCCAGCGCAGAGGCTCTGGAGCAGCGGTTCTCAACCTGTGGGTCGCGACCCATTTGGGGGTCGAATGACCCTTTGACAGGGGTCGCCTAAGACCATTGGAAAACACAGATATTTACATTACGATTCATTAACAGTAGCAAAATGACAGTTATGAAGTAGCAACGAAAATAATTTTATGGGTGGGGGTCACCACCCCATGAGGAACGGTATTAAAGGGTCGCGGCATTAGGAAGGTTGAGAACCACTGCTCTGGGGGGAGCCAGGGCAGGGGACCTGGGCACAGAGCTGGGAGGGGGAGCCGGGGAACAGGCCTGGGACAGCGAGGCCTGGGTGTCCCCTCCCAGCTCAGCCAGCAGCATGGCCGAGAGTCCGGCCCGAGGCCTGGCTCTGCCCCTTTCCCACTGAGCATGACCGGGGCAGGCTGCTGGCCTCGCCACGCCTACTTCCTGAGCTGAGAAACTGGGGTGAGGTGGCACCCCCAAACCCCCAGGGGAGACAACCGACCTCACCGCCCGCAGGCTGAGCTCAGTGTGGGGTTGGTGCTCCAGGGATTTACCTCTTCTTACTGGGGGTGTGCTTTAAAAAAATACGTTTTTATTGCTCTTCAGAGAGAGAGGGAGGGAGAGGAAGAGAGAGAGAGAAACATGGATGAGAGAGAAACATGGATTGGCTGCCTCCTTCCGGCCCCCTACTGGGGATGGAGCTCATAACCCAGGTAGGTGCCCTGACCGGGAATCAGTCCATGACTTCTTGGTCTGTACGGCAATGCTCAACCACTGAGCAACACTGGCCGGGCCCTGTTGGTGTTTCTGTTCCAGGCCGGCCTGTCACCCAGCTAGCCTCTGCGGCCCTCTGCAGCTGGGCAGGGCTGTGGCCACCCTCAGGGAGGGGCTGAGCGGGCCACACGGAGGCAGGGAGATGCCCACTACCACTGTCCGGGCTTGGCCAAATGTGGGGGGCTCTGGAATCAGGATGTTGGGGTGCAGTGCTGACACAGGTGGGAGAGAACCCTTCGGTGGGTGGTGGGGTGGGGAGCTCAGGGACCGGAGCTGTCTGCAGCCCCCGAAGGCTGGCCCGGCGCCCAGGATGGGGGACTGTGGGCGGCACCCCCAGGCTGGCCCCGCGCCCTCTGAGCCTGCTCTTCGCTCCTAGGTTTTCTGGGTGGGGCCGTTCATCGGGGCCGCCCTCGCGGTGCTCATCTACGACTTCATCCTGGCCCCGCGCAGCGGCGACCTCACCGACCGCATGAAGGTGTGCACCAGCGGCCAGGTGGAGGAGTACGACCTGGACGGCGAGGACATCCACTCCCGCGTGGAGATGAAGCCCAAGTAGAGGCGCCATCCGTGGGGGACGGGGCAGGGGCGGGCGGGCGGAGGGGGGGCAGGGGGAAACCCGCATTATAGACACTGACGAGCTGGCCCACGTTTCTTGCCAAAGACCCGAGGGACTTGCGTGGCCACGCCTGACTGGGGCCGTTTCTAGCACTTTCTTTCTCTTTCTCTGTTGCCTGGCCTTGGGGCTTCCTGGAGACCAAGACTCCCCACTTGCCCACTCCCTTGAAGTCACGGAGGAGGAGGTGAGAGAGAGGCACCCCCCTCAGAGGGTGACAGGAGGTGTGCCAGAAAGCCCCCGCCCCCCGAAGCAGCTCACAGTTCACTTGCCGCAGGTGCCTGCCCCCCCAAACCCCTCCCACCTCGCTGTCATCGTTTTGCGCCTTTGGGCGTGGCCTTCTCCTGTCACTTGCACTTTGCCCCCAAAGGGTGCTTCGCGGGAAAGAGACCCCAGGAGGGGCGGGTTAGGAGCAAGAGGGGACAGCTTTGCCCGTGCAGTCTGTCTGGCTTCCCGGGCCCCCGCCTGAGAGCGGCAGGGACAGAGCGCGCTCCGTGGCCCGGCTCCCTCTCGGGGTTCTGTGCTGCAGACACACTGTGGGCTCCGTCCGGGAGATGCTGTCTGCAGCAGCGGCTTCCACTCGTGCCGGGTTCTTTGCCCTCAGCACAGAGGCAGCGAGGATGCCTGCCTGTTTCCAAGCAGCGGGCAGCAGTCAGTCCAGCCGCTAGGACAGACGGGGCTTGGGCTGCCCCGTGAGGAGCATTCAGAGGTCGGAGGTCAGGGGTCGCTGAGTTTTAGTTGGTCTTTTCCGCCGGTCGCTGCATCATCCCCGCCACCATTCGGTTCTCCGCTTCCTCCTGCCCGAGGAGACACAGGTCCCTGGTACGCAAGGGGGCGTGTTTATGAAAGGACAGTTTGGGGACAGATGGGGCTCGGCCCAGGGAAGCAGATGCCCGGGCTGGACCCCCGGGGTGGTGAGGGGCGAGGAGCGGCTCGCCCCCTTGCTGCTGAGCTCCTGGCTGGAGGCGTTCAGGCTCCGGGGTGACCCAGGCCACAGCCTCCCTCCTCACTCACCTGGAGGGAGAGTCGGCCTTGGCCTTGACCTGATGAGGGACCTACGGCTGCAGCCCAAGAGCATACAGTTCAGAGCACAGGGCCCGTTTCGGGGACAGCCATCTAACAGTCCATCCAATCCCACCAGGGCCCCAGCAGGCCCCCGACGTGCCCGTAGCCGCGATGGTGACAAACCGAGACGCCCTGCCCAGGTACCTAGAAGCAGGAGGCCTGAATAGTCCCCCAACCCATCCGCACACTCCCTGTCCCGTTCCCTAGCAGGGACTTCCAGCCCACCTGACAGATGAGGAAACTGAGGCCCCGGTCCCACAGCACTGAGGTCATGATTTGGCCAGGCCCGTCAGCCCAGGCCAGGTCTCTGGCTCCTACCTGGCCCCACGAGACCGGCCCCTCTCACCCCCAGCTCCTCAGTTTCGGCCCGGACAGCGGGGAGTGTGTGTGTGGGGGGACACGGGCCAGGGGCGCTGAGGGTGGTGCTGGAGGAGAGAAGGGGCAGGCCCACCCCCTGCCTGTCCTCGCTGCTGTTCACCAGGCCCTGCTTCTGCCTGCTCTGCATACGTCTCTGGGGAAGGGGCATTCCATTGTATGTTACGACAATAAAGGAAAATGACTTCTCCCGTCACCCGGGCTTCCTGCGGCTTTCTTTCATCACCGGGCTTCCACAAAAGACCTCCGGGTCTGGGAGGAGAGAGGGGTGCACTCACGGGCGACCCTGCCTGCCCTCCTGGCCCAGGACCCCGGGTCGCAGCCTGAGGGACCCAGGATCCTGCCCCTGGTAGGGCCTGCTTTTCATTCTCGCACACGAAGGGGCAGGGAGCCGCAGGACTGAAGTGTGGCAGCCATCAGCCCCTCTGCCCTCCTCCTCGCAGGACCCCAGGAGCCCCAGGGTCGGGCCAGGTGGCACTCCTATTTCCCTTCACTCCTTTCTGACCCCACCCGCCCCTGTGCTGGGTCCTGGGGCCCAAGGCTGGGTCCCCTGGGGGAGGCGGAGTCACACAGCCGAGCTGGGTGGGGTGAGCACCAGGCACAGGCGGTGGCCTGCAGGAGCTCAGAGAGAGACAGCTCGGGCCCGGAACTCTGGGGGCACCTCCACCCCGAAGAGGCGCTTTCCCCGGAGGCTCTGTGGCTTTGGTCAGGAAAGAGAGGTCAGCGTGGCCTCTGTTTGGAGGGACTAGGAGCCAGGGAAGGACCCCTCTTTCTGGCCCTTTCCCTGTCCCATGCAGCCCAAGGCCAGTGTGGGCTGAGAAAGGCCCCCTGTCCTCCCATTCCCGGCCTCTTGAACTGACAAAATCCCTCCCCACTCATGGCACCCCCTGCCATGTGGGGGGCATGGCAGGTGTGCGTGTCCTCATTCAACACAGGGGCGATGGTCCTCAGAGAATACCCCAGAGTCTCGGGACAGAGTCCATGCCAAGCTGACACTGGACAGAAACCCTGATCGTCCCGGTGGCAGTGCCCACACTTGAGGCTCGTTTCTCTAAGGACCATTACCCCGGGAAAGTGGGGGCTCCATTTGTAGAGGCCAGACCCCGTCCCAGCGTGCAGGCTTGCTGTTCTAGGCGCCTGGAGTCTGGGAGACTCAGGGAACCTCAATCCTTTGGAGATCACCCGGGGCCCAGCGACAGGTGCTCCGTGGGTGTGGGCTGAGCAGGGATGGGGTGTCTGGGAAGGTCCTGGCACCCCAACAATGTTCCTTAGAGACACAGGTGTCTTGCCTCCCTCTGGTGGAGGGAGGGCTTGGCTGATGGTGATGTAGGGGAGGCTAGGCAGGACTGGGTCGCTCTTACCCCCCTAAAGGCTGAATCAGTGCTGTGGGAATAGGATTTCTCACCGCTCACTGGGCCACTCAGAGGGGCACCTGGCTGTCTGCACATGTATCTCCCAGGCTGAGGACAGGCTGGTACGGATGGGGTAGTGCCAGCCCTGCTGGGAACGGGGTATGGAGTATCCCATGGCAGCCCAGGCCCGATTGGGAGCGTGTGCGAGGCTTTCTCCCCTGCTTGTCTTGTCTTTGTATCGCGTCCGATCCTCGCAGACACGAGGCCCTCTCGGACCCCACTCTGGGCCCTGGCCACCCCCACCTCAGCCCCTGCTCTTCCTGGACTGACCCTGGCCACTCCGGGGCAGAACCGTTCTTACTGATGGCTTAGTTATAACTTCTAGAATCCTAGTGCCAGGAGGGAGCTTACTCTTGGTGAGACACCTCCCTGGGACTTCACACAGAGTCATTCTAATCTCTGTGACGTCCTTGGAGGCAGAGATGACGGCCCCCATTGACAGAGGACGTGAGGCCCCTGGAGATGACATGATCTGCCCAAGCTCTCACAGAAGGCTGGGGCCAGAACTGGGATTCGAACCTGCCCTGTCTGGCCTCAGCCATGGGGCTCTTTCAGCGCTGAGGTGGTGCTCACCTGTTTTGTCATGACCTTCATTAAGTTTAGCTCTGGGCCAGCCGGGCAGCCAAGCTTCCTCTGCCTGAAAGGTGCAAAGAGGGAAGAGGAAGGGGAAAGACCCCCTGGCTGGGGGTGGGGGGATGCTAGCACCAAGAGAAGCACTTCATTTCAGGGCCAGCTGGACCAGAGTCTGCCTGAGAAGCAGGGCACCGCCTGGCCCCAGGCTGCTCTTCTGGCACCATCACCGCCTCCCCAGTGCCCTCTAGCCCTGACTGACCCTCCCTCTGGAAGGAAAATGTCTGCTAAACCTGCTCATCCACAGGTGGTCCTTTCCTACCAGAGTACGTGGGGAATGGCAGGGCAATGCTGCACGCTGAGGATTAATAGTGCACGACGAGGAAGGGGCCTCAGAAACCCCGAAGGCCTGGGAGCAAGAGCTTTGTGGCCAGGCTATCCCAGACTCCCTGTCATCTTCCAGCCTGTGGGTCCGTTCAGTGATTCAGGTATCCTCCCTCTCAAGGGTCAGACCCGACTCCTCTCTGCTCATGTTCTGTCCAGCCCAGCACAGAGGAGAAGTTTTTGGGGAAATAACTAGAACTGGCCTGGGTCTTCTGGAGCAACCAGAGCCCTTGTCAGTTTTGTTCGCCAAACTTTAATGGAGAGAGTAAATTTCCTGGAAGATTCCATGACTCAACCTTTGTTCCCAGCTGCCAAGCATTCAGGCCACTGCACACACATGAGGTGTTTTGGTGGGTGGGGCTCCTATCACCCCATCCACGGGTCCCTTCCTCCCTGGACTCCCCTAAGGTCCTGAGATGTACCCTCGGAGGTGGCTGAGCTGGCCCAGAAGGCCATGCCCTCTGCACTTGGCCCCGCAGGAAGCAGGGTGTTGTCCAGCAGTTACTCAACCCTAGACTGTCTCTCCATTAAACTCACAAGAGCAAACGGTTGCCCTTGCACCATTGCCCCACCTGCTCCGAGGCCTCCGAGGCATCTGGCCCAGATGGAGGGAACATCAGCCAGAGCCCTGTGGTTACTGATCAGATCAGTGCTGTTCAGGTGCACATACACATGACCTCCAGCCTGAGGTCAGTCAGTCCTGGGTTTCTGAGCATCCAGCCACCTGTATTTCCCTTCCTCCTCCAGGATCAAGGGGATTCCTTCCTTCAGGCCCTGGAGAGGTTCTGAGGGGTCCAGGGGAGAAGATCGGACCTTTGAAGCTGCCTGAACGGGGGTCATTCAACTGGACGGACGTAGACGCCATCCAGCCTCTGTGGTCCCCATCCCAGCCTGTTCAGTCACCTCCAAAGCTTGTGTGGGCTCAGAGAGGGACGTTTGTGAAGCCATTGGCCACTTGGTCCCAAGAGCCACAGCGCCTTTGGGGGAATGGGTAGCTGCCCGGAGGGTTCTCTTCCTTTTGGGGTTCCAGGCCGGTGACCGGTATCCTCGGAGCCAGAGGCAGGAGCTGGGCTGGAAAAGCACCGGAGGGATTAGTGCCAGGGACCCCGCCCTCCGTGGCCGGCCACGTGCAGGCCCATTAGGGTTTTTCCATCCCGCCCGTGGGTCACACCTTCACCGCTCAGGGGCCTCTCGAGAAGGAGGACAGTGATTAATGTTTTATGGACGAGCCGCTGGGCATGACACCTTGTTTGCTTTAGGTTTAGAATACAATGAGGGCGATGAATGGAATGCGCTGCGAGCCGAGGGCCAGCGCGGGGCCACTGTTGGGGGCTGAGGACCCACGGGCAGGGATGCTCCTCTGTCCGCACAGCTGAAACGGGGGCGATTCTGGCGGTGGGAAGGCAGGCAGGGCCCGTGCGTGCAGGACCTTCCTCCCAGCTCTCCAGAGCTGGTTCCCACAGCGCCCCCGGGCCCTGGGGTGCAGAGTCCCTGCGGTGAAGGGCACCCAGAAATGAACGTGCTTGTTCCGCTAGGCTACTCTGCCTCATTCCAGCAAGATCCTGTTCTCCGCATCTGGGGCTGGGCTTATTTGTCTGTTCTTTCCAGCGTATTGATGGAGAACGAACGGAAGGTGTAACTGACCTTCAGCCCTCGGGGTCGGTGCGGCCTCCCCGGGTCCTTAAACATTAAGTACTTCTACCTGGTGTGAGCACCTCAAGTGTCCCCCCTGCGGTAGTCTGCCTGGCCACCTGGGAGCCTCTCTAGCCTCTGGTCACCTCTGGACCAGTACTTGAGGGGTCAACCCTGCCATCAGCAGGGGGCCCTGGGGCCCCTGGCCCGCACCATCCCGTGGGGAAGTTCTGGTGGACTGGTGCCACTGACACGCGTGGCTGTTCTGTGTTTTGCATATCGCCTCTGGGTGGGCACCAAAGCTTGTGATTCACGTCTATGGGAGAGGCGTCCGTCCAGTAAGATCCAAGTTAAAAGAAGTGCGAAAACAATGCTCGTTTGGGGTCCCCATCACATCCCTGCCCCAAGCTGGTTTTGGAGGTGGCACCACCCCGAGTCCCAGGCACGGCCCCTTTAACTTCCGCAGGCCCTGGCGCTGCCCTCGCTCGGCCAGCTCGCACCTGCGACGCTGAAACAAGTGCACGTGACTCTCTGATCTAACACCTGTGCCTCCCACCCCAGGCCTGGGTCTCCGCAGCGAAGACAGGGGTACGCAGAGGGGCCCGGTCCTCCGCACCCCCGCTTCTCTCTGTCTCCTCTCTGCTCCTCTGCAGACTCAGGGAGGCGTCTGCTCCACACCCAGGATTCCTGGGCCCCAAGGTGAGAATGGCAGTTCAACGGTGCGACGTTCCAGGCGTCGCCGACACCCCTGGATCGTGACTGTGGCTCCTGCCACCCGAGATGAACTCCAAGAATGTCCCCGGCTGGGGGCCCTTCCCGGGCTGGAGGCGCAGCGGCCGCTGCCTCCAGGAATGCGGGGCCGAGAGGCACCCGGGCCAGGAATGCCGCCGCTGGGGGGCCCACACCTTCAGTTCCAGAAGATTCTGAGGGCTCCCAGTTCCCTGCCCGTCTCTCTCTTCCCGCCTCGGTGTAAAGCCATCCCCCGCTGCCCTGAGGCAGTGTTCCTGAGTGAAAAATCCTAGAGAGTTGGGTCTGAGATGGAGCTTAGCAGCCTGGGGCTTGGAGCCACAGGTGTGATTCATGTGCCAGCTCGCAGGGCGGGCACCTGGGCCGGGGTGAGTCACCTGCCCGCTGTGGTCCTCGCAGGGAGGGCCCAGCTCCGGGGACGCGATAAGTCAGAAAACCGCGTCACTCTCTCCGGCCGACGAACCGCAGCAAAGGCTCTGACAAGTCCTGCGACAAAAGCCCTCACTTTATCAGCCAGGGCCCGCCACCCCGCTCTGTGCACAGGCCGCTTTCGGAAGCAACTCGTGCGGCCGTGTCAGAGGGCGCTGCTTTCTCTGGCACATAGCCTGTGAGCGGCCTGGTCTGGTCTCGGGGGGCCCTGGGCCCTCAGATCCCTGGTTCAAACACAGGTGGCTTGCTTTCTCTCCTGCGGGCGGTGGGAGGAAGGTCTGAGTTCAGAGTGAGGGTGCGGGGGGTGTGGGGCAAGGGAGGCAGGGAGCGTGTGCACACGTGTGCATGTGAGGGAGGGAGGGGGGCAGAGTGGCGGGGAGAGAGAGAAATAGCCAGTTTCTAGGAGAAACCAGAGGTGACAGAGGTTAGGACAGGGGTGAGAGGAGGTGGGGGGGGGAGGGCGGAGAGGTCCTTCCTTCTCGCGGTGACTTCCTCGGGCCCATCACTGATTAAACCCCCTCCGGCTGTGTCCTGACACCCCGGGAGCTTGTCCGGGAGCCAGGGGCAGGTGCCTGGTTCGTGGGAGAAGGCCCCCGGAGGGGAACTGGGTGAATCATTGACTGGCTTCCATTGTGCGCGAAGCCGCTGGGGCTGGCGGCCCTGCCAAGCTCCGGGGCCGTGGGCAAAGGTGGCGCAGGCCGGGGCTGAGCCGAGCCCAGCAGGTGCCCCTGTGAGGCCTCCAGAGCCAGGACCCCCGAGGGGTTCAGGACGGCCGGCCCTGCACCCGGGCTCTCTGTCCGCCAAAGCCGGGGGGGGGGGGGGAATGCGCGCTGGGCTAGGCGTTCTCTGCCACCCACTTCCTGTGGCACCTGGACGGGTCTCTGGCGCTCCCGCGCCGCAGCTCTGGTGGCCTGTTACTGGGGCCACTCCTTGTTGCCATGGGGCAGCCCTCACCCGCCCTGCAGAGGCCTCACAGTCCCCAGAAGTCCCTGGCACAGTAAGTGCCCAACGCATGTTGGCCAGGCTGCCCACCCTGCGCCTCACCCCGGACGGGGAGAGAGACGTTCGCTGAACCAGAGAAGAGAATGAAGGAGTGTCCAGGGAACCCAAGGCTGGCAGGCTGGACCCCAAGAGTGGCCAGGATCACATTTCCTCACATCTTACCTGGAGAGAACGCGGGGTGTGCAGGGAGAGGGGGTCACGGGCAGAGGGCGCTGCGGGGGAGGAGGCAGCTGGGGGCTCTGAGCAGACCCCTTGGGCTCGGGGCTCCTGGCTGGGGTCAGAGGGAGGCCGGGCGCCCCAGTGGTCAGTGAAGGGCAACTTGGCACTGGCGATGCCCCTGCCACCTGTGTCCTGGGCAGGACTCCATCTGCCCTGCTCTGCTGGATTCTCACACAGGAGCTGAGAGGCGGGGATTCCCTCCCCCATCCACCGGGGAATGGATTGGGCTCCTCGTGGGTGGCAGGCACTGTCCTGGGTGCTGGCTTTTGAGGCCAAGTTCCACAGCGAGGAGGGGCGGAGCAGGGGTCAGAGCCAAGGTCTAGCTGCCTGCCCTCCCCTCCCCCTTTCGCTCCTGCCAGTTGGTGGAGAAGCAGAAGGTGCATTAGAGAGACCAGTTGCCTCGCCGGGAGGGAGGGTACCTCCTCCCCCCACCCCCCCTGCTCTGCCATCTCCTCTCTAAATTCCCGAGTTGACTTTGAGGGGCTGGCCAGGCAGTCGGGAATGGTTCCTGGGGCGACAACAGACATTCAGTTTTTCGGTGCACGTGCCATGCACCAGCCCCCGGAGTTCCTGAGCAGGGGAGGGGGAGGCAGAGCACCCCTGAACTCCGCTTGCCCTGAGCCCCTCCCGGCTCCCGGGGGGTTATCAGGGGAAGCAGCTGAGGCTTTGCACAAACAGTCGGGGCAGGCAGGGACACGGGACAGATGGTTTATAAATAAGGGGGCCGGGAGGGGCGAGCTGGGGTGGGTGGGGAGGGCGAGCAGCAGGGGAGGCCAGGAGGAGGCCTCGGGGGTGGGAGGAGGGGTGTGGTCACCCAGCCCCTCCTGGCCCTCAGCTCCCCCTCCCATCCCAGGGGCAGACCCCTCCGAGCAGAACTGAGTGCAGCCCTCCAGGAGGGGGCAGGGTTACTTCCCCCACGAGTCTCCCAGGCGAGGTCCGGCCACCCATGTGCCCACGCAAGCAGTGTCTTCCACGTGGGGTGCCAGAGAAGACACGGGTGGGCCAGTGGGTGGGTGGATGGGAGGGGGAGGGAAAGCGGGGATCCGGAGGCGAAGGGAGAGGGGTTCCTCTGGGGGGAGGGAGCAGGTGCGGGACATCTGCATCTCACCAGCAACAAAGGGGCAGCTTCCTTCCTACCTCTCTTCCCATTTGCTGTCGCGTTAAAAACATAACACCCGTCTACAACAATGCCTGTGGCTTACAGAGTGGCTGAGGCCCTGGGCTCTGAAATCAGGCCCAGGGTGAGAGTCCAGGGCCTGTGCCTCAGTTTCCTCTCCTGTAACGTGGGGACCCCCTCCTAGAGCTGCCACCAGGATGAAGGAGCTCCAGGATGTAGTGTGCTTGCAAAGCGCCTGATGCATAGTAAGAGCTGCATTCGCATGGATGGCGACAGAGGTGAACCGGGAGGTTTAATAATTTCACAAACACCGGGGGCCCATCGCTCATCTCAGGAACTGCACCCTCCCAGCCTCCTGGGTCTGTTCCCCGGGCCCCAGCGGCACCCCCTGTCCTGCGAGCTGTTTGCCTTTCCTCGGCTTTAAAGAAAGGTGTGCTTCCTGCAGGTACAAGCGGCTAATCCACCTGCTGTTTGCGGTCCCGCCTTTGAACTTCATAAAAGTGATGGCAGATTGTAGATGGTTTTCCAGGATGCTCCCCCTCTTCTGCTCCTGAGATTTATCCAGGTGACCTGCCTGGGGCAGGAGGCCATCTGCTGGGGGGGACCTGCCACCTCTGGTTTCTCTCTGGCCCCTCTTGCCTCCTGCTGACCCCTGGCTGCACCACAGCCAGTGAGAGCTTCCGGCCACCCAGATCCCCCCCATCCACCCCTCGGAGTACTCCCTCACCCCTCCTCAGCCCTGGCCCTGCCCCTCCTTCTGGGAGCAGACCAAGCCAGGCAAGCACCCCAGCTTTGCTTCTGACCGGCTGCGTGACCCTGGGGAGGTCTCCCACCCTCTTTGGACTTGGTTTCCCCACCCGTGAGGAGAGGAGGCAATGTATGCGGTCAGTTATTCCTCAGCAGCCAGGTTCTTCCTCTGCCTGAATGGGGTGCTCTGCCTCATGTGGGAAGTCTGGGGGGGGGGCAGGGGCAGGTGGGACAGTGTGTGGGTGGTATCACCCCGCTCTCTCCTCTCCCTGGGACTCGGGGCATCTGCACCCTGACATGTACCCAGCGCTCGGGGGCTCTGCTTGAGTTTGGGGTAAAACCTCTCCAAGACCGAATAAGCCCCCGAAGCTGGGACTCAGAACCCCTGCGTGAGAGACAGCATGCCTCAGGCTGCAGGCAGCACCCGGGGCGGGGGAGGGTGGGGTGGGGAGGGGCGGGAGCCGGAGGAGGACCATTTCCGGTTTCTCCCCCTGCAGAGCCCTCGCCTCCGCCGCTGGGCACCTGCCAGGGACGGCTGGTCTGTCTCCTGAGCAGCGCCCTCCCCACCCAAACCCCTTGCTCTCGAGGGCGAAGTCTGGGGCCAAGTGTCAAGTTTACGAGGGATGAGTTAGCCACGCACCAGTCAAAGCGCCTTCCTCGGTCAGAGGGAAACAAAGTGCCCGTTGTTCTCACGTTGCCCGGGGAGGGCCAGGCCCGTCGCACCCTGCCGTCCACACCTCGCCCGCCCCACCCCGTCCCTCCCCTCCCCACCCCGCCGCACCGCTTCGCAGGTGCTCGGGCAGGAGCCGCGATTTGTGTGCGGCAAAACTCACTGTGAGCCTGAAGGCCAGTGGTTCTCAACCTTCCTAAGGCCGAGACCCTTTAATACAGTTCCCCATGTTGTGGTGACCCCCCAACCATAACATTATTTTCGTTGCTACTTCCTAACTGTAATTTTGCTGCTGTTGTGAATCGTAATGTAAATATCTGTGTTTTCTGATGCTCTTAGGCGACCCCTGTGATGGGGTCGATGGACCCCAAGGGGTCACGACCCACAGGTTGAAAACCGCTGCTTAAGGCAGAACCTTCATTGCCCTGTGGAGACTAAGGATTCTTATCGGCCTTGTTAGGGGCACCCGGAGGGCGCTGGGCCCTGCTGCTCTTCCTGAGCCCCGACTCAGCCCCACATTTGGCCCTGACCTCGACCCTCAGCCTGAGTTTCAAGCCTGGTCCACCTCGGACCCCAAATAGGTGGCAGGCTGAGCCGCAGCCCTGAAGAGAGATGGAACTGGGACCGTGGCCCCATGCTGAGTGGTCACAGGGCCCGTGTGACAAGGGCTGATGGCTCCAGACCCCAGGTGCCCCTGCAGCCCCAGCTAAGGGGGTGCCCTCTCAGAGGGCTTCGGTCTGCAGGGATCCATTCTGAGGCGCCAGGGCCCCTGTCCTGTGCGAGGCTGTGTCTGCCCGGAGGAAAGGACAGAGCTGGGCAAGCTGGGAGCCCCCCTGAGACCCGGCTGCTGCCCCATCAGCCATCAGGAGGAGCTGCGTTTGCTCATCGTGACCACCGGGGGCGCCAGACGCTGAGGCAGGTGCTCTGGGGGGTGTGCTGTGGGTGGCGCCCTAAGAACTGTCCATCCTGCCCCTGGGAGCCCACCTGCTTGGGGGACAGACAGACTGGACCCGAGGTCTCCGATACCCACCCTGTGACAGGGGGACATGAAACACTAGGGTCTGCGATCGTTTTAAACTTTAATTGTACAAGCAGAGCCCGGTTTCTTTCTCTGAAAATGAGTTCCTTGCAGGGAGCCAATAGTTGGGTTTTGGTTTTTCTTTCAATCTGACAATTTCCTTCATTGGGGCGGTGAGTCCATTTACGTTTAATTTTTAATTTTTTATATTTTATTGATTTTTTACAGAGAGGAAGGGAGAGGGATAGAGAGCCAGAAACATTGATGAGAGAGAGACATCGATCAGCTGCCTCCTGCATGCCCCCTACTGGGAATGTGCCCGCAACCAAGGCACATGCCCCCGACCGGAATCGAACCTGGGACCCCTCAGTCCGCAGACCGACGTTCCATCCACTGAGCCAAACCAGTTTCGGCTACGTTTAATGTTTTAATTCATACTGCCGGGTTCACTTTCAGTTTTGCTCTTTTCTCTCTGTCTGTTCCATCTGCTCTTTGCATCATTTTTATTCCTCTTCTGCTTTTGTTAATCAGTTTTTGTATGATTCATTTTACCTCCAGGCTAATTAGCCGTATCTCTTTGTTTTATTTTTATTTTTTGCTGTGGGAGGTCAAGAATTTCCAATCTATATCTTTATCTTCTTATACTCTGCCTT
Source organism: Lasiurus cinereus (assembly GCA_011751065.1). NCBI lineage: Eukaryota > Metazoa > Chordata > Mammalia > Chiroptera > Vespertilionidae > Lasiurus > Lasiurus cinereus. The sequence goes on from JAAGEH010000337.1 coordinate 1,064,386, forward strand.
CAAGCTCAATTACACTGTCTCACATGGAACAAGAACTTCACAATCATATGCTTCCATTGTCCTGCTCTCATCCCTTTTTGCTATTATTTCACACTTTTTGCTTTTCAGATATGCCGCAAACCCCATAATAGATTAATTGCAGCTTTGCTTTAAGTAATCAATTATTTTTCCCTTAAAAACTGTAGTTATAGCCAAAACCAGTTTGGCTCAGTGGATAGAGGGTCAGCCTATGGACTGAAAGGTCCCAGGTTCGATTCTGGTCAAGGGCATGTGCCTTGGTTGTGGGCACATCCCCAGTGTGGGGGGTGTGCGGGAGGCAGCTGATTGATGTTTCTCTCTCATCGATGTTTTTAATCTCTATCTCTCTCCCTTCCTCTCTGTAAAAAATCAATAAAATATATATATATTTTTTAAAAACTGAGATTATATATATATAATAAAATTTACCACTTAAAGCATTTTACGTGTACAATTCAGTGACCTTCAGTACATTCACAAGGTCATGGACCATCATCCCCATCCACTGTTTTCCAGGACTTTGATTTTCCCAGAAACTCACACCCCCTAGTTAACAAGTCCCCACCCGCATTGCTCCAGGCCGGTAACCTCTGTTCCGCTTTCTGTGTCTCTGGTTTTGATGACGCTAACCACCTCATAGAAGTGGAATCGTGCAGTCTTGTCTTTTTTTTGTGTTGTGGCTTATTTTGCTCAGTATAACATGTTCAAGGTTCATCCATGTGACGGCATGCGTCACCCCTTCATTGCTTTCTGTGGCTGAGGAACGTTCTATTGTAGGTGTAGGCCACATTTTGCTCATCCAGTCACCTGCTGAGGGGCCCTGGGGTGGTTCCCCCTTTGGACCTGTGTGAATAATACGGCCATAAACGTTTGACCTTTAGAGACGCTGCCAAGCTCTCTCTCACGGCAGCCGTGCCATCGTACAGCCCCGCCAGCGTGCCTAAAGGCCCCAGAGTCACCCCATCCTCAGGGACACTCGCTGTTTGCCTTTAAGACAAGACGGGCACCCTGGCGGGTGTGACGTTGTATCTCGCGGAGGTTGTGACTTGTATTTCCCAAATGACCAGCGGCGCCGGGCTGTTTCTCAGGTGTTTGTGGGGAGAAACCCACATTCAAGTCTTTTGCCCGTTTTTGAGCCTGAGTGTTTATTTTGTTACTGTTGTTGAATTATAAGAGTTCTTTATATATTCTGAATCCTAATTCTTTACCAGAGGTAGGGTTTGCAAGTATTTCTCCCCTTCCAGGGGCTGTCTTTGGACTCTCTTGCTAGTGTCCTGGCCTGCACAAAAGCTTTTAATTTTTAAAGCACCTGATTTATCTCCTGTTCTTTTGTTTCTTGTGTTTTTGGTGCCGTATTGAGTAAACCGTTGTGAAATCTAAGGTGACGAGGATTTCCCCTTGTGTTTGAATTTGAGTCGTGCCGAAGCCGGTTTGGCTCAGTGGATAGAACGTCTGCCTGTGGACTGAAATTCCCCAGGTTCAATTCCGGTCAAGGGCATGTGCCTTGGTTGCGGGCACGTCCCCAGTAGGGGGCGTGCAGGAGGCAGCTGATTGATGTCTCTCTCTCATTGATGTTTCTAACTCTCTTTTCCTCTCCCTCTCTGTAAAAAATCAATAAAATATATTAAAAAAACTTATTTAAAATAAAAAAATTGACTCGTGGCTCTTGAGTGCAGGTCTATGTTCACTTTGAGTTAATTTCTGGGTGTGGTGTAAGGTAAGGGAGGGTCCAACGTCATTTTTGCACATGCTCTCCAGCACCATTTGTTGAGAGGACTGTTCTTTCCCCACTGAGTAAGGTCCTGGTAGCCTTGTCAAACAGATCAATGGGCCCTGGTGGCGAGAGTTTGTTTTGGGTCTTTATTCCATTCCGTTGGTTTACATCTCCCTCTTTCTGCCGCACGGCTTTGATTTCTCTAGCTTCGCAGTAAGTTTTGAAATCAGGAAGTGTGAGGCTTCTCACTTTGTTTCCTTTGTTGAAGTTTTTTTTTTTTTTTTTTTACTTTTTCAGGGTCCCTTGAAATTCCATATGAATTTTAGTGTGGGTTTTCCTAATTCTGAAAGAAATGTTTTTTGAATTTATATAAAGATTGCGCATGGAACCTATATATCAGTTTGGGAAGTTCTGTCATCTCAGCAATATTATCTTCCAATTTTTGAACACAAGGTCTCTTTCCCTTTCTTTATATATATTTTTAGATCTTTAATTTCTTTCAGTAAAGTTTTTTAGTTTTTTTATGTAAAAGCCTTGCACCTCCTTGGTTAAATTTACTCCCAAGTATCTTATTCTTTTTGATGCTCCTGTAAATGGGATGGCTTTCTTAATTTCCTCTTCAGATTGTTGTTAGTGTATAGAAGAACCACTGATGTGTGCATGTCCAGTTTATATCCTGCCCCTTTGTTGAATTTGTTTATTAATCCTAGTAGTTGTGTGTGCGTATGTGTGAGCATATGTATGCATGTGTGTGCACTCTAGGATTTTTTACATGTAAAATTATGTCATCTGTGAACAGCGATACTTCCCCCTTCCCCCTCCAATTTGGGTACTTCTATTTCTTGTTCTTGCCCAGTTATTCTGGCTAGAACTTCTAGAACTATGTTGACTAGAAGTGGAGAAACGAAACATCCTTCTTTGCTCCTCAGCTGAGGGAAAAGCTTTTGGTTGTTAAGCATGTGATGTGATGTGCTGTGGGAGTTCATATATGGCCTCTCTCATGTTAGGGAAGCTCACTCTATTCCTAGCATATTGAATGTTTTTACCTTGAAAGGGTGTTACATGTTGTCAAATGTTCTTTCTGCATCAACTGAGATGCTCATCTGTGCTCTTTTTCTTACCTATGAAAGCCAATGTTTTGTGTGCTTTGTTTAGATTTCTTGTGACGGCAGGAGGAGGGTACATCAGCCCCACTTATTCTGTCTGGCTGGAAGCAGAAGTTCCTCAAATATGTTATTTTGAACTCTCTCCATGTTAATATAACGACATTTAATTCATCCTTTTAATGCCCGAGAAGGTCTCATTGTGTGAATATATTACATCTTGCTTAGCTACTCCTTTGCTGTTGGACATCTGTGTTTTTTTTTTTCTTTCTTTCTGTGTATTATAAACAATGCTGCCCTCTGGAGCAAAGATCCAGCAGTGGAACTTCTGGTGTGGAGGGTGTGTTCATTTATCGATTCAATAGATCATATCACATGGCTTTGCAAAGTGGGTCTATCAATCAGTGTTCACTCCCATCTGCACAGCATAGAATTACTATTTCCCCACATTATTTCCAAATACCACATCATCAGACATCACAGCTTTATGCAGTGTGGTAGGTGAAAGGATAGTCATTATTACTTCAATTATTTTTTGTTGTGTATTGGTAATGTTGAGCATCTCTTTCTGTTTATTGGTCTTATATTTTACTTATTTTTTGAATTGTCTGTTTATGACCTTTGCTCACTTTCCTTTTGGGTTATTTTTTCTCTTTATTATTGATTTGTATGTATTATAAATATATTTTTTATTTATTATTTTTTAGAAATATATTTTATTGACTTTTTACAGAGAGGAAGGGAGAGGGATTGAGAATTAGAAACATTGATGAGAGAGAAACATCGATCAGCTGCCTCCTGCATACCCCCTACTGGGGATGTGCCCGCAACCAAAGTTCATGCCTTTGACCCGAATTGAACCTGGGACCCTTCAGTTCACAGGCCGATGTTCTATCCACTGAGCCAAACCAATTAGGGATAAAAACATTTTTTATATTATCTCGTTGTCATTATTGGTCTCAAATATTCTTTCGGTCTGTGTCTTGCTTGCAGTTTTACCTATTTGTTTTTCCTTAAATATACATTTTTTAAAAATAAAATGCTGATGTCATCAAACTTATTAATCTATAGTTTTCATTTTTTATTTAGAAAGGTCTTTCTTCTAAGGTTATAAAAACAAATATCCATCACTGGGAAAACAATCTTATTTTGTTGTTTAGTAATTAGGCCTTTAAAGCGTCTAGAATTTATATTTCGTAAATATGAGCTAGAGACTTAACCTTATTTTTTCCTCACAAAGTTCAGTTGTTGTAACCTTAGTTGCTGATAGTTCATCCTTGTTCTGTGCTGCATTAGTGACTGTCCACCGTGGGCCAGGCTCTGTGCGAGGTTCATGTGAAATGCCTTTCCTTGACTGCTTACCCAATCCACCCTACTCCCCAGGTATCATCCCATTTTTCAGGTGGGGAAACTGAGTCTCAGAAAGGTTAAATAACTTGCCCAAGTCACCCAGTTAGCAAGTGGTGGGGGCAGAGTTTGAACCCTGAGTAGATTCAGAGATAAGATGGGAATTCAGTGACTTGGGGATCCTTGGGGGATAGGAACAGTTCTCAGCCTGAATCCTCCCCTCTCTGGGGACTGGATGACTCCTTCCATGGTGCGAGGCCCATCCTGCCCGTTGTAGGACGCTCACCTGCATCCCTCCTTCCTGTCCTTTACAGTCAGCGGCACCTTCCCGCTTCTCCCTCCTCCTGACCCTTGACCTTGACCCTGGGCTGTGATAAAGAAAATGGTCAAATATTGAAGAATATTCCCTGGGGGATAAATTGTTCCCTGTTAAGTACCGCTAACTCAGATGATAATAATACTTATTAAGAATCAATATCAATTCCTAATCCTCATTAATGCTAAGGACACAGACACTAAGGATCAATAGGGGTCAATGGGAACATTTGCCCTTGGGCTCTTGCCTCTTTGTAGCTGAAGGACGGAGGTGTCAGCTTTCCCTCTGAGTCACCTCCCTGCCTGTGAGCCCCCCCCTGCCTCTCCCCTCCCCGCCTGTGATGGAGGCGCTCTCTGCGGGGCCCTGGACCCAGGCCCGGCCGCCCCTCTGCGCCTGGTTCACGGGGAAGCACACGTGAACGTCCGTGCGACGGTGGGGCTCTGGCGCGGCTCCTGTTTTCTCTGTAACATTCTTCCCTCAGCAACCGCGGCCCACGAAGCCCGGTGGAAACATAAAACCCCGCTGAGGCCCAGATCCCTCCACCTAGACGGGCGCGCGGCGAGGGCCTCCATCATGCATGACTCGGGTCGGCTGTAAACACGTCTGGGGTCACTGCGTCCAGCCGGCCAGCTCTGGGGACACCACTGTCAGCACCCCCTCCCACCACCCCCACCTGGACCACGGACACAAGCGTTCTGATCCCAACACTGACCCCCAGGGCCATGCAGAGCGCTGCCATTAGCGGGGCCGACGGGGCGTCCACGTTTTAAGGTCTAAAATACAAGACCAGGTACCAAATGGTAAGGACAGTTGCGGGCTGTGATGTCCTCCGTTTCTGTTGCCAACAGTCTCGCCCCGTTCCGTGTGGCCAGTGCACAAAGGCTGGGCAAGCCCCGTCCCCTGTGGCCCCGAGGAGCCTGGAGAGACGTTGGCCCTCCACCCCCAGCCCAGGGCCTCGCTGCCCGCAGGCTGCACCTCGCCACCCAGGCGGGCACCTTTGTGAAATGAGGTGATCACCCCCCCATTCTCCTCTCCAGACCCAATGACACCCGCTGGGTCCTGCAGCCCTGGGCCCACCCTCCAGGCCTGGCCGAGGCTGGGCGCTCCCTGAGGGGCCACGTCTCTGGCTTCTTCTCTGAGTCTCCTTTATTGGGGGGGGAGGGGACTCCCCAGAACGGTCCAGCAGAGTGGCTAAGAATATCCTCTTACTGAGCAAGATGTGGCCTCTAGTTGTCATCCCCCTGGGCCCTTGTTGTCGGGACAGACACCTGAGTGGACTTGCAGACGGAGTGGGAGGCTCGGCCCCTCCCAGCGGGGGACACGGCCTCCCCCGCCAGGGCCGGCAGAGCTGGGCACGGTGTCCCGCAGGCCTGCTGAATATGCAGCGCTGTCCCCTCCGCGACTTCTGCCTGTGCAGCCGGCCACCTGGGAGGGAGGGACGAGGACCGGCCTCCGAGCTCCCACCATGGACGGCAGGGCCTGGCGGGCCGGCACCCTCTGCCTGCTGAGCCCATTTCCAGCCGTGAGTCCCCAGCCCGCCCTCCTGCCTCTGCCTGGGCTCCAGAGCCTCGGGGGGCCAGGGGGTCCCCACTGCCCTCCCCAGGGTGGGAGTCCCTCCCCACCAAGCAGGGGGCACCGTGGCTTGGAGACCTCTTGACCCCCATGCTCCCTCGACCCTTCCCTCCCCTTCCCTCCCCTTCCCTTCCTCTCCCACAAAGGCACCCCGTGGGCTCGGCCCACCCCGTTAACTCCTTCCTGCAGGTGCTGGGCCATGTGCACCCCGAGTGCGACCTCGTCACCCAGCTGAGAGCGGATGAGAGTGCGTGTCTGCGGGCAGCAGAGGGAGAGTCCAACGCCACCCGGGGTACGGGGCTGGAGAGGAGGGGAGGGTGGCTTTTCCGCTTCCTCTGTCGCCCCAGCCTCACGCTCAGGGTGCTGGGGGGCTGCCCCTGGGCTGATCCATGCGCCCACCCCTCTAGGCTGCCCGGTGACCTGGGACGGGCTGCTGTGCTGGCCCGGGGCGGGCTCTGGCGAGGGGGTGACCCTCCCCTGCCCAGCCTTCTTCTCGCACTTCAGCTCCGAGCCAGGTGAGGGGCCGGGGGTGGGGGTGGTGCCAGAGGGATGTGGCAGACTCTCGCTACCCTGAGGGCTGGCAGACCTGCATTTCAACAGCTTCCTCTCCTTGAGTGTGACCTTGGGAAAGTCAGGCCGCCTCCTGCCTCCCGACCCTTGACTTCCCGGCCTGTGACCTCGCAGGTGTGAGGGTTGGCGAGCAGAGCCCTGGAGGTGCCAGACCAGCGCCTGGCACCAAGCAATCGTGCCCTGGGTGTTGGTAGGGGGGCTGGCTGGGGGGTGCAGTGGGCAGAGCCTGCCTGCTGGCCGAGATGCCCCACGCTCTGCCTCCACTCCCTGGCCTGGGGGTCTCCTTCTCCCGCTGCCCTGAGAGCCCTGGGAGCACAGCTCAGGACTCTGCCCCCCAAGGAGTGACTCTCCGTCCGACCCCTGGGGACTCGGAGGCCGGAGAGGAAGGCCCCAGACGTGTCCCGGCAGGAGGCGGGCCCTCTCCCTGCTGCCGCCTCGAGGGGCTGTGTGTGCCCTGTGGACTGAAAGGTCCCAGGCTCGGTTCTTCCCTCCGGGGAGATGTGACCAGGCCTCTGCTCCCGCACCTCCGCCCGCCCCAGGCGCCGTGCAGCGGGATTGCACCCTCTCCGGCTGGTCCGAGCCCTTCCCGCCGTACCCGGTGGCCTGCCCCGTGCCCCTGGAGCTGCCCACGGAGGAGGTAAGAAGCCTCGTGCAGGGAAGATCGCCGTGGATGCCTGTGTGGGCGGAAGGGCGCCCTTTCCATGGCAGCTGGCGGGTTGGGGTGGCAGTTACAGCAGGTGTCCAGGAGGTGGCAGTGTCTGCAAGAGGGGGCTCGTTGGCGGATCTGCTCCAGAGTGGCAGGTGGCCACGTTGTAGGAGGGTGGAGACAGAGGACAGGAGGACAGGCAGGAGATGTGCCGGCCACCGCCTCCTTTTGGCCACCCTCCCTGTGCCCGGGCCTCAGGGTGGGGTGTCTTGGGTGGTTCCAGGCATGGTCCTGGCACAATCCCTGCCCATCTGGTCCTCAGCTGTGGGCAGCATGCTGGGCTACGGTGTGGGCAAGAGGGAAGCCAGCCTAGAAGTGGCCACAGCGACCCACGGTAGCTGGCACGCCCACACTTCCGAATGGAGCAAGGCTTTTTTTAAAAAAAATATGTTTTATTGATATTTTACAGAGAGGAAGGGAGAGGGATAGAGAGTCAGAAACATCAATGAGAGAGACATTGATCAGCCACCTCCTGCACACCCCCTACTGGGGATGTGCCCGCCACCAAGATACATGCCCTTGACCGGAACCGAACCTGGGACCTTTCAGTCCGCAGGCCGACGCTCTATCCACTGAGCCACACCGGTTTCGGCTGGAGCAAGGCTTTGCGAGGTGCTGCCTCGCCCGTCACCCCTCAGCCCTGCGGGGAAAGCATGAGTCTGAGCATTTCTCGGGTGGAAAGTCCGAGTCCTTGGGGCCGTGATCGTCTGCCTCCCCACCAGGCTGAGCCTCACTCCGTGCTTTGCCTGCACCCCCGGCTCTGTCCCTGGGGTCCACGCTGGACTGGGACAGACACTTGGTCGGAGAATGAGGGTTTCCCTGTGACCGAGGACATGGTGTTCCCAAGCCGACAGGCGAGTGGATGTCGATAAGCAGGCCCAGGCGCCTCCTGGGCTTCCTCGTTCCCGGGAATGCGCCGTTTCTGCCACCCCTGACCCAGCCCGAGCACCCCCGCCCGCCCCTCTGTCACTAGTGGAGGATCACGCAGAGGTCACAAGCCCTTCAGTCCGCAGGGAGCTTGCCGAGGCCCCACGGACACCCCTGGCCCCCGGATGGGAGTTTCAGGGGTAGAGCTGCGAGCTTCCCGCCCCCAAAGACACGGGGTCCGCCACTGTCCCTCTCGGCCCTCCCCAGACAGCGTACTTCTCCACGGTGAAGGTCATCTACACCCTGGGCCACAGCGTCTCCACCGCGGCGCTCCTGGTGGCCATCGCCATCCTGGTTGCTCTCAGGTTCGCCCGCTGCCTCACCGGCTGCCCCTCGTCCCCGGATGCCGTTTGCTTGTGACGCCGCCTCCTTTCCCCTCAGTGTGCTCACAGCAAAGCCCAGCTCCCGCCCTCTCCTAGGAATCTCCCTTGCCACCTCCTCCTTGAAGCCCTCCTTGATTGTTTCAACCCAATGACCATTGACCTTTTTAAGCTCCCCTCGCATCAGGCTTGAGGGTCTGAGCCCCAGGACCCGGCCTATGCTGTTCTCCATCCTTGGGGATGAGCCTCCTCTCCTTAGTTCCCCGGGGAGGCTGCCCAGGGCAGGGTCCTGCCACTTGGGCCTCTGTCCCCAGCCTACCAGCTCCCTGAAGGCTGACACTGGAGTTGTTTGTCCCCCCACCTTCCCTGAGCCCCGGCCAGTTGGTTGGCCAGCTGTCCTGCCAGGCTAAAACCCAAAGTCACCCAACCCAATGGCCTGCAATGCAACCCAGTCCACTCGGCTCCTCCCTCCCCTCCTCCGCCCTGCTCAGCCTCCTCCCCCTCCTCCCGCCCCTGCAGGCGGCTCCACTGCCCGAGGAACTACATCCACACCCAGCTGTTCGCCTCCTTTATCCTCAAGGCGGGCGCCGTGTTCCTGCGGGACGCCGCCCTCTTCCACGGCGAGGACACGGACCACTGCAGCGTCTCCACCGTAACCACCGTTGGGGGCGCCGGGCCAGGAGGGTGGGGGGCGGTTAGGGGCGCCCTGCTCCTGCCGGGGCCTGCCCACCCTGTTGGTTCACCGGGGCTCGGCCTTGCCCGCTACGGGAGAGGAACCGCCCCATCTTCCCTCCCCAAAGCCTCATGCCCTTTCCTGGACCTGGGTGCCCAGCCATGCTCTTTCCATAGTCCACTCCCCACGCCATATCCCTGCCAGATCATGCCACTCTGCCAGCCGTTTCATTTCACCTACCCCTGAGTGTTCGTCTATCCATCCGTCCCATGGTGAGGGCCTGGGCTGAGTGGGTGCCTCCCTCCGAGGGCACAGAATGGACCAGGTTGTGGGGGCACCAGCTGGAGGAAGCCGAGAGCTGGGGGAGAGTGAGGGAGGCCCTCGGGGAGGGGATGGATTGGAGCTGGGGGGGGGGCAGCAGTGTTGGGGGAGGGGAGGGAGGCCCTGTGACCGGGAAGGACCAGGGTGAGCCGTCGCACACACCGGAGAACGTGCGCTTGACCAGGACGCAGGGACGTCACCATGGGGGCAGGGAGGTGGGAGACCGCTGGGAGACGGAAAATAAAGGCAGGTGGGCAGAGGGGGCAGGCCCGGGCCTCAGAAGGTCCTGGAAGACGGTGCTGGGGAATGAATGGGTGAGCGAATGAGCAAGCCAGCGATGACCGGGGTCAGTGCCAGAAAGGATGACAATAGCGTGTCTGGAGCATGACGCTCAGGTGCTGGGTCTGACACCAAATGCTTTGCAGGTCTGTCCCCTTTCTTTCCCGCACACCTTTCCATTCTCGTGCACGTGTGGATGACAACTGGCAGTGTCATTGGCTGCTTAGTGGTGGGACCGGGGCCAAGCCTGGGCCACCTGAGCTCAGAGGTGGCGCTCACCCCTGGCAGCTGAGGAGGCCGGGACAGAGGTGTGGGCACAGGCACCTTTGTTTGTGGGACGGAGCCAGGCATGAATACGTGGCGTTCCCTGCCCACGGCTCTGTGGATGCTTGGGGCTCAGGAGAGATGGGAGAAAGTGAAGGCAGTAGCAATTGCCGTATTTTCCGGTGTATAGGATGACTTTTTTTAAAAAAATATATTTTATTGATTTTTCACAGAGAGGAAGGGAGAGGGATAGAAAGTCAGAAACATCAATGAGAGAGAGACATCGATCAGCTGCCTCCTGCACAGCCCCTACTGGAGATGTGCTCGCAAGCAAGGTACATGCCCCCGACCGGAATCAAACCCGGGACCTTTCAGTCCACAGGCCGATGCTCTATCCACTGAGCCAAACTGCTCTCGGCATAAGATGACTTTTTAACCCAGGAAAATCTTCTCAAAAGTCAAGGGTCATCTTATACGCCGGGTGTCATCTTATAGGGCGAGCATATCCCAAACTCTATATTTTAACTGGAAAAGTTGGGGGTCGTCTTATATGCCGGAAAATTGGTATATCAAGTTCCCACCCAGTCTGAGGAGGCCACGAGAGAGGTGCTGGGTGTCCTCCTTTTCCAGATGGAAGGCTGAGGCCTGGGTGGGGGGTGGGGGGTGACCAGCTAGTAGAGGGTCCATTTGAGCTCAGGCGATCGGGTCCCACCTCTATGCCCTCACCTGTCACACGCTGTCCCTGCCTCCCCTCGGGGGCAGCCAAGGGCAGGGCCCGGTGGGGTAGGGAGACCCGGGCAGCCTCCCACGGGCGCCCCGCCCGCAGGTGCTGTGCAAGGCCTCTGTGGCCAGCGCCCACTTCGCCACCATGACCAACTTCAGCTGGCTGTCGGCGGAGGCCGTCTACCTGACCTGCCTCCTGGCCTCCACCTCGCCCGGCACCAGGAGGGCCTTCTGGCGGCTGGTTCTCGCCGGCTGGGGTGGGTCCCCGGGGCTGGCTCGGGCTCCGCGGGTGAGGTGGAGGGTGGGGATCCCCAGCCACCACTCGGGAGGCCTGGAGAGAGTGCTGGGAAAGGCACCCTTGGGCTCTGCCCCGGTCCCGCCCTCACTGCACCTGTGTGGTGGACGGCGGTGGTGGAGGTGAGGGCCGGCCTCCCGGCTGAGCTGTGGACCCTCCTCGTGTCCCCCCTGTACCCCCACAGGGCTCCCCCTGATCTTCACTGCCACGTGGGTGGGTTGCAAGTTGGCCTTCGAGGATACTGCGTGAGTCTGGGGAACCCCCTGGTCACACCCGTGCCACGTCCCCAGGGGGCGGCGTGGGCTGGCCTGTCCGGCCACGTGGGAGAGGAGGGGGGCCCAGGCCAGCCTTCAGGACCTCCCAGGCCTAGGAACGTGCTCACTGGGGAAGCCTTCCATGGGTAGCTCAGGAGGGATGGGAGCCTGAGGGGGAAGGGGCCTCAGATGCTTAGGGTTTGGGGGTTCAGGGAGAGCTGAGGGGCAGCAGGGTGTATGTGGGGGCCTCCTGGAGCAGAGGAAGTGTTGGCAGCAGCAAGAAATCGCAAACAGATAGTTTTTCCCGGAGTTTATCCTCCCAGGTGGAGGCGGGGGGGGGGAGCCCAGCGTGATGGGGCTCCTCTCTGAAAGGGGCCCGGCTCTCAGAGGGACGAGGCAGTCTGGGCGGGGAGGGAGGGAGGACGGGGAGGCTCCAGAGCCAGAGCCAGAAGCCAGGAGGCCAGCAGGGGGAGGGAGGGGAGGAGGGAGGTGCACGGGGTACCATGGCCAAGGGCACCAGCCTCCCCCCTGGCTTGTCCTCTCTCCTCAGGTGCTGGGACCTGAACGACAGCTCCCCCTACTGGTGGATCATCAAAGGGCCCATCGTCCTCTCCGTTGGGGTCAGTTCCCCGGGCCTGTCCTCTGGCTTTAGTCAGCCCCCCCTCGCCCCGCTGGGTCCACCGAGGGGCCCTCCATCGTAGGAAGCAGGACTCCAGCTGCGAGCCCGCTCCGGACCTCAGTCCCCTCGGGAAAGCCAGGGGGTGGTCTCGGTCAGCACTCGGGCCCCGTTTAGCCCAGACTCCGGACGAACCTGGTTGCAGCTCAGCTACCACTGCAGCGAGAGGCTGGGCGGGCAGGTGGGGGGCCGCTGCGGCTCAAACCCACCACCTGCTCCCACAGGAAACAGGGCAGCCAGGGCTGGTTGGCACGGCCTCAGCGAATGTGCCCGTTTCCCCAGTGAGCAGTTGTGCGAAGTGAAAGCCAGGGCTTTGTGCAGAGGAGCCCTTGGGCGGGGCTGAGGGCAGGATGACAAGGCCAGACCCCCCACCCTTGGCCCAGGGGGAAAACGGGGGGCCCTGAGCCCCCTCCCTCAGAAGTGGGCACGTGGGACCTCCCAGTCCCCAGGCTACACGTTCTAGAGCGATGCTCTGCGCACCCACCCTCCTGCACAGCCCGGTGTCTCCAGGGACTTGGGGTTTCTGGTGCCCAAAGAGACTCCACCCCAGGTCGCCAGGGCCACCCCTGACCTTGGCCTCCCACCTTCCCGCACCTCTGCTTCCAGGTGAACTTTGGGCTCTTTCTCAACATTATTCGCATCCTGCTGAGGAAGCTGGAGCCAGCTCAGGGTGGCCTCCACGCCCCGTCTCAGTACTGGTAACATGTGGGCACGCCATGGGGGGTCCCGGGACAGACCTGGAGCATGAATCGGGGTGCTTCTGTTTCACTCATGATGAGCCACTCAGCATCCTGGCCTGTGCTCCTCCCCACGTTCCCCGAGACAGCCTCGCTCTGGTCCCCGCCTCCCAGAGATCGTAGGACGGGGAGGATAGAGGCTCCAAACAGCCAGTGTCCAGGCCAAATAGGCTGATGGGGGCTGGGATCAGTGTCTCCGAGAGCCTGCCGAAGGAGATCCTATCTAGAGGGGGATGAGGGTGGGGGTGACCAGGGAAGACTTCCTGGAGGAAGTGGTCTTTGAGCTGGACCTTGAAAGAGGCACGGACTTCGGCTGGAATAAATGGAGACCAGCATTTGGCACAGGGAAGAGCAGGATCCAGGGGCCCAAAGCAAGGCGGTCCAGGGGGCAGGCGGGAGGCTGGCATTCCCCAGGGGGTAGCGATGGTAGGCATAGCTGGGGGGAGAGAGAGGAGGCAGGGGGGGGCGGGGGAGTTTGACGTTCCAGCCGTGGGAGCCTGAGGCTTGTCTTGTCCTGCAGGCGTCTCTCTAAATCCACCCTTCTCCTCATCCCGCTGTTCGGGATTCACTACATCATCTTCAACTTCCTGCCGGACAGCGCCGGCCTGGGCATCCGCCTCCC
>JAAGEH010000337.1:1077832-1088550 GCA_011751065.1 Lasiurus cinereus
AGAAATTAGACCAAAGTACAGACTTGGCAAGGCTTGCTATAATGATTACATGAGGCAATGGCCTGGCCAGAGTAAGTGATGCAGCTACCTTCCCTTTCCCCCATAGACCCTCCTCACACCCCTGCCTGGGAGGTGCAGGGGGTGGGGGGTGGGGGAGAGTAGAAAGACCCAGGTCTTCTGACGGTCCTTTCTCTTTGGCTCACAGGGCTTCATCGTGGCCGTCCTGTATTGCTTCCTCAACCAAGAGGTAGGTGACTCTCCAGGCTGTTCTTACTCACTGATCCTTCCCCCCACCATCCGAAGAACCCTGTCTCCTGCTCGGACCCCGCCCCTCCCAGCTCAGACCAAACCTTCATTCCTGGGGTCCTCGGTAGGAATCTGTCCTGAGCCGGATCCAGCCGAACCTGAATGCTTCCATCTTTTCCCCATCCCTCTTCTGGGCTGGGCCACCTTTACTCTCCATTCAGCAGGGGGCGGGGGAGGCCTTTTAGGATCAGAAGAGGGGTCCAGGGGTGAGCTCTGTGTCCCTAAAAATTGAATGAAAGGGAGAGTGGGAGAGGGAACAAGCCAGATCCAGAGGAAAGAGAAAGAGAAAAGAGACACAGGAACCAAGACAGTCAGGGGTAGACACACAGGGACCTAGGAAGAAAGAATTGGATGCAGAAACAGGGGGATGATGGAGAGCAGAGCCAGGGACACAGAGAGCAGGAACCTGGATGAGAGAGTCACACACAAAGGACAGCTGAGACAGAGTGGACTCACTCAGCACAGACGGAAGAGATGGTGCCGCTGCAGTGTAGACTCACGGGGAGGTGGCCAAGGGGAGCCAACGACATACGCCAAGCAGGACACACCCCACACAGAAGACACCGGCAGCTTCCTTAGGACAGACAGCTTTGTGGGGGAGGTGGGAGGACTGAACTCAGCGCCCAGGATGGCCAGGCCTGACGCTGTGGGCACAGACAGAGCTGGGGGCTCCCTCTAGTGGCCATGGGTTTGTTGTGGGCTCTGCGTTCTGCTGGAGACCTGGGTGCCTGTGCCTGACACCCCCCTCACCCCTCCAACCTCACTCCCCCGCCCCCCGCCATGGGGCACTTCCTCCCCTCTCCTCCCCTGCCACCCCTCCATCCCTCCCTCCCTCCCTCCATCCCTCCCTCCCTCCCTCCATCCATCCATCCATCCATCCCTCCATCCCTCCATCCATCCATCCATCCATCCATCCATCCATCCCTCCCTCCCTCCATCCATCCCTCCATCCATCCCTCCCTCCATCCAATCTATTCAACACTGGCTCAGCACCCATCATCTCCCTATTCATTCAACTACCTCTGGACCTATCTACCTACCCATCTTCCCTCCCTCCATCCATCCCTCCATCCCTTCATCCATCCCTTCCTCCCTCCATCCCTCCATCCTGTGTCTGACCGGCTCCCTCTCCTCAGATCCTCTTTGCTCACACTCGGGACTCTGGCCGCTGGGCCCTGGAGATGCAGGGAGAGGAACGGGGCTGGCTGAGGCCGGCGGGGCGGGAAAGGGGGTTCCACAGAGGTTTGTAAAGGACTTTCCCAGGACGCCGTGAGGAGGACCAGAGAGGTACACACTTCTGGTGACGGGGAGCTCACTACTCTGAGAGCCCTTTTGGTGGCCAGACGGCTCCCCGTGATGTTGAGCAGAAATCTGTCCCCCGTTTGCCCTCACCACAGCCTCAGTTCCTTCTGCCCCGACAGCCCCCTGAGAAGTGGGGATACAGACCTTGCACCTCCCCGGCCACTGTGCTTTCCGTTGCTGTCCCTCTCCACCCTGCAGATCCTCAGGCAGAGTGCGGGGTCCCCTCTCCCTGGAGGCCGTGTTCTCTGGAGGGGTTTCCCAGCGGCCACAGCTCGGCTCAGGGGGCAAAGGCAGGGCTGAACCCCAGCATGGGGGATGGTCGAAGGCTCTAAGCCAGTGGTTCTCAACCTTCCTAATGCTGCGACCCTTTAATACAGTTCCTCATGTGGTGGTGACCCCCAACCATAGAATTATTTTTGTTGCTGCTTCATCACTGTAATTTTGCAGCTGTTATGAATCGTATCTGTGTTTTCCGATGGTCTTAGGCGACCCCTGTGAAAGTGTTGTTCAACCCCCAAAGGGGTCTCGACCCACAGGTTGAGAACCGCTGCTCTAAGCTATTTGGGGAGGACAGAGCGGAGTTATCTGGCCAGAAACTCGAGAAAGCACCCGTCCGTGTCTTTATTGGGGCCCACGGGAAGGCAGTGCTGAAGGCAGAGACAGGAGCTGCAGGGAACGGCCAGAAACATCCCGGGGGGAAGGAAGTGGCGCCCTCAGAGGCAGTGCGCACCCTCAGGAGCTGTGCCCTCCGAGGCTTCTCTGCGAGGAGCCTGTCTGTCTCTCCTGGGGTCCCTCCCACACTCGCAGCACCCCCTGGGGCTGAGTCGAGGAGAGGCGGTGGGTGGGCCTCTCTCACCTTCGCCCTTGTTCCCGGAGGTGCGGACGGAGCTCTCGCGCAGATGGCACGGCCACAACCCCGAGCTCCTGCCGGCCCGGAGGACCCGTGCCCCGTGGACAGTGCCCTTCCGCTCCGGCACGAGGCGGGTGACCTCTGTGTGCTAGGCCGGCCCCGGCCCCCGAACCCGGACAGCTACCGCCGGCCCCCCATGTTCCGAAGGAGTGGGACCTCCTGGGAGCCCCGAGTTCACGGCCCCACCCCACCAGCTGCTGCCCGGCTCTGGGCAGGGTGGCCCTTGTACCTGCCCCTGACTCTCCCCCCTGTGTGTGTGTGCCTAATTCCGATTTCCCGGGTTCCTCTGTCTCTGTTCTTCTCACCGGCCGCCTCCCAGCGCCTGCGCTGGAGCTCAAGGCCAGAGGAGCAATAAACGTGTGACGCATCACTTCCGTGTGAGTGGGTGCACCAGCCTCGGGGTGACAGGTGGACAGCCTGCGTTCGGATCTCGGGTGCGTTCCCCGTCCACGGGACGCACCGTCGTGGACTGTCTGCAGGGATCACCTGGTTTCATTCCCTTGCACGCAGGCTTTCCTCGCCTCCCCCTCCGCTCCCGTCCCTCCTCCCACAGGCACACATTCCCACGCGTGTACGCAGTGGTACCTCGAGATACGAGTTTAATTCGTTCCGTAACCTTGAGGCGTGGGAAACTATGAGACGCTCGAGTCGCGGTAAACTGGTGGGTCGTGTGCAGCCGGCCGATCCGCGCGATGACTCGTCTCCCAACTGTTGCTCGTATTTCAAAGCAAAAATCGCTCGCTCAATGGCTCGCATCTCAAAAGTCTCATGTTAGGGCACTCGTATCTCGAGGTGCCACTGTATTTGTGTTTCTGGGTGTTCTGGCGAAACGCGGAGGGTTTGGTGTGTCTGTCCTCGTCGCTTGCACGCCCACGGGACGCACTGTCGTGGACTGCCTGCGGGGATCGCCTGGTTTCATTCCCTCGCACACAGACTTTCCTCGCCTCCCCCTCCGCTCCCGTCCCTCCTCCCGCGGGCACACATTCCCACGCGAGTGTGTGCGGATATTTGTGTTTCTGGCTGTTCTGGCGAAACGCGGAGGGTTTGGTGTGTCTGTCCTCGTCTCTTGCACGCCCACGGCGGGAATGTGCCTGACATCTGGCGTCCGACGCCTTCCCCTCCGCCCTGGGTTTTAGAAGGTCCCCTCCCCCCACCACACTCCCACCCGCAGGTGCCCTGTGCTCCTGTAGAGCCTTGTTTCGGCAGCTGTCTGGGGGCCCGCGGTGGGGGCGCCCCCTCCCTCTGGGTGAACGCTCTCGGGCCTGGGTGTAGCCGTGCCCCTGTCACCAGCGAGGGCTCCTCTGGGGGTGACAGCAGCGACAGATGGCGCCGCGGGGCGCCTGGAATCTGTGCTCCCAGCACTTGGCTGTGCCTGGCGTTTTCCTGTTTGCAAGTGGAAGGGGCGGGAAGTGCGATCTGGGCGGGTTCATTTGCATTTCTCCGAGGAGGACTGCAGAGTGAGCATCCCTCTGGCGCCCGTTAGCCTTTTGGGGCTGTTCTTCTGCAAACGGCAGTGTGGATGCCGCGGCGCATGCATGTTCCTCGAGGGGGAAGCGTCCTCACGTCTAGGACGCCTTCTCGCGCCCCCCAGCTGATGTCTCGCATCGTCAGGGTCCATCCCTCCCCCACCCGATTCCGTGGCAGGAGGGGGAAATGAGACCTGGGTGCTGTCCCTGGGGACTGTCAGCTGATGGCGGTGGAGGAGGTTTCAGGACAGAGACCAGGCCGGAGCGGGCACTGTGGGCCACAATGAAATCTCTCCTTTCCTTGGTCACCCGGAGCAGAGCGGCCCTCAAACTCGGCACCTGCCCCGCCACCAAGGAGCCTTCCCTGGCACCCTCCTCTGCGGGACACCCTTCGCCCTCGTCACGGGGCGTCCAGTGGAAGGAGAGGCCGCCAGGAAACCCAGGGTCACACCACGGTCAAGGTCAAGGTGCAACCCCTGTCTAAAGCCTTGCCATGCTCTCCTTCCTTCAGCCCCGGATCATGGAGGTCATTCATAGCAGTGCCAGGTGTTGGGGACCTAGGAAAGGGATTAAAAAGGGAAATAAAACCCAGCCATAACCTCATTACCAGAAGACAAGTCACCATCCATATTTTTGCATGTTTTCTGGAAAAAGTTTATTGTACATTTTTGAAACATCTTGAGATCCTATTATATTTATCAATTTGTATTTTGTTTCTTATGCTTAAAATGAAGATACACAATTTTTTTATCCTTATCTGAGGGTATTTTTTTCCGTGAGTGGAGGGGAGAGAGGAGTGGGGTGGGGGGAGAGAGAGAGAGAGAGAGAGAGAGAGAGAGAGAGAGAGAAACGTTGTCACTGTGAGAGAGACACATTGATTGGTTGCTTCCTCTACAGGCCCCCACCAGGGCCAGGGATTGAGCCTGCAACTGAGATACATACCCTTGACCAGGAATCGAACCCTCAACTCTTCAATCCTTAGGCCAACACTCTAGTCACTGAGCCCAATTAGCCACGGCAACAGACACAGTTTAAAAAATGGCCAAGGAGCCCGGACAGTGTTGCTCAAGGTGCTTGAGCTTCGACCTATGAGGTCACTGTTCGATTCCTGGTCAGGGCACCTGCCCATGTTGTGGGCTCAGTCCCCGGTGGGAGAAATGCAGGAGGCAGCCGATCTGTGATTCTCTCTCACCATTGAAGTTTCTATCTCTCTCCCTTTCTCTCTGAAATCAATAAAAATACATATTTTTTTAAAAAAATGGCTAATGAGCCCATGAAAAGATGCTCAATCTCTTTAGTCCTGGGAAAATGCAGAAGAAAGCCACCGTGACATGCCATTTCACACCCGCTAGAATGGCTAAAATGAAAAAAAAAATTGGCAAAAACCAGTGTTCACGAGGATGTGTGGAAATTGAAGCTCGGCTATTGCTGGCGGGAGTGCCAAACGGTGCCGGGGCTCGGGCGAAACGTCTGGCACTTCTTCCAGAAGCCCAACAATGCGTTGCCATAGGACCCAGCCAGTCCGCTTCTAGGCGTGTAGGCAGGAGAACTGAAACCGCCTGTCTATCCACAGACATGTACACGAGTATTCATAGCAGTATTACTCAGATTTGCCAAATGTCCACCTATTGGTGAATACACAGAACAAGGCATATTAACACACTAGAGTATGGTAATTAAATAAATGAAACACGGATACAAAACACAATATGGATGAACCCTGAACACATTAGGTCACGTGAGAGAAAGTAGTCACAAAGGGCAGCGTGGTGTATGGTTCTACTGATGTGCAATGTCCAGAACAGGCAAAGCCGTAGAGATGGACATAGTGGATAAGTTTCCAGGGGCGGGAGGCAGGAAAACGGGGACTGATATCTGAAGGGTGTGGGGCTTCTTTTAAGATGATGAAGTGGTCTGCGATTAGCTGATGGTGATGCACATTGTGGTGAATGTACTGAAACCATCGCATCGGGTACTTTCGGTGGATGAAATTTATGACTGTGGATTATGTCTCAATGAAATTATTAAAAAGAGTAAATGGTGGTTGTAGCAGAATGTTTGCAAACCTTTTGTTCTGCTACATAATTTGCAAAGATATATATATATATATATTAATTTAAATTCTTTATTGTTTTAAAGACATATGTCTCCTTTCCCCCCCATTGACCTCTCCCCAGCCTCTGAAGTCTAATATTCTTTATTTAGCCAATTATTATGCAACAAATCTATTAGTGGAGGTTGCTCCCAATTTTTTAAATAATTAGTTGTGATAAACTTTCTTGCATACAATTCTTCAGGCACATCTCAAAAAGGTAAACACTTCCGAGTGAACTCTTAGACCTAAAACTTTTGAGCCAATGTCATTCACATAGCAAGTCTTTTAATTCCGGTTTGCCAATTTCCTCTGGGAAAAGTTGGCCCAAGTATCTATACTAATAAAAGGGTAATATGCTAATTAGACCAGGTTGACCAGACATCTTCCAGTCATCCTGCCTTCCTTCCAGACAAAGCCATGGTGGCAAGGGTTGAACCAGAGGCGGTTAGAGCAATCAGGCCAGCAGGGTGGCAGTTAGGGGTGATCAGGCAGGCAGGCATTTGAGCAGTTAGGAGCTAGCAGTCCTGGATTGCAAGAGGGTTGTCTGAGGGGTCCCAGATTGGAGGGGGTACAGGCCAGGCTGAGGGACCTCTTCCCTCTGTGCACGAATTTAATCCACTGTGCCTCTAGTTGTTGTATAAGCCAAGTAAAGCTGGTTTCTACATTGCTAGTATCCTTAATGTCTTTGTCAGCCTGATAGAGTGGTCTCTCAGAGTTTAACTGCCGCTGGTACTCATGTTAGCAGTCAGTAGGGGTTAGTGTTAGTGGGTAGTTAGCAGTCAGTAGGGGTTAGTGTTAGTGGATAGTTCGGGGTTAGTGTTAGTAGGTAGCAGTCAGTAGGGGGTAGTGTTAGTGGGTAGTTAGTAGTTAGGGGTTAGTGTTAGTAAGTAGCAGTCAGTAGGGGTTAGTGTTAGTGGGTAGTTAGCAGTCAGGGGTTAGTGTTAGTAGGTAGCAGCCAGTAGGGGTTAGTGTTAGTGTGTAGTTAGTAAGAGTGTTAGTGGGTAGTCAGTAGGGGTTTGTGTTAGTGGATAGTTAGCAGTGAGTTTGTGGTGGTGGCGGTGGTGGGAGTTCACTCCTGTGACTGTCCCTTCTCTAGAAGCTTCACCTGTGGCTTGGAGTTGGCTCCTTCTTTCTGGTTCAACCGGAGCCGCAAATTCCTGCACTTTCTAATCTCTTCCACCACGGGGATCCCTGGAATGAGGCTGCAGTGAGGGTTCCTGGACCGATCCCTCGACTGGCAATCCTTGCCCTTTTGAGGACCCCAGAAGGGACAGCGGATTGCAGGCAGTGGAGGAGTTGAGAGGAGCAATGCCCCACGTAGCCACCAGGTGGCAGAACGAGGTGGCCAGGACCCTGGCTGGGCTGCCCGGCTCCAGGAATGGGGCCCTAGTGTGTGTGGGTTCAGAGCAGAAACAGGTTTCCCGGGGCCCCCGGTTTTGTTCCGGGAAAGCAGGATTTCCCATCATCCACTGCAGCATCTTCCTACCAAATTCTACTCGGGTCCTGAAAGGAACTTCCTAAAGGGAAGGAAGAAACAGCCTGGATTCCTCTACACTGTATGGACAAGGAGGCAAGAATAAAAATAAGGGGCTGATTTCCTGTCCCTGGAGACCCCCCAGAGATGTTGGGGAGATCCCCAGGGATGAGATATAACCTGGATGTGAATAAGAACACAGGTGTGTGGGGCTCAGACTCTCTGGGTGGTGGAAACTCAGAGGAGAGGGTGTGGGTGAGGACAGGAGCAATCAAGGAAGGCTTCCTGGAGGCGGGGGACCCAGGCTGGTTGAACAGACTCTAGACCATCCCTCACCCCACCTCACCTCCCCAGGCCAAGCACCACCATCTGCTGGGCAGGGAGCAAGAGTGTGGCTCATCTCAGCTTGGGGAGCAGTGCTTCTAGGAAGGGTGTGGCAGGGGAGAGGTGGGCATCACACCAGGCTGTGCTCTTTCTAGGGGTTCCTGGGCTTTCCTGTGAGGCCGTGGCTCTGCGGCCAGGGACCCTCGGTAAGTACAGTGCCGTGGTACCTCGAGATACGAGTTTAATTCGTTCCGTCACCTTGAGGCGTGGGAAACTATGAGACGCTCGAGTTGCAGTAAACTGGTGGGTCATGTGCAGCCGGCCGATCCGCGCGATGACTCCTATCTCAACTGTTGCTCGTATTTCAAAGCAAAAATCGCTCGCTCGACGGCTCGTGTCTCAAAAATCTCGTGTGTTAGGGCACTCGTACCTCGAGGTACCCCTGTAGTTGCTAAGTCGCTGCTGGAGCCAGGAGCGCAGCTGCAAACAGGCAGGACATTCGCACTCAGGAGGCTTCAGGTGGGGGAGAGGCGGGCGAGGAAGCCGGGCCAGGTGGCAGCATTCGTGGCAAGCGTGGGGGGCGTGGGGGAAAGGTTTGGCTCTCTGGATCACCATGCAGAGGGCCTGGTCTCCGTCCTCAGCATGACGGAGTGAACCGCTGCGTCTCCTCCCGCAGGCGGCTGAGTGAGTAACCCCCCGCGGTGTCCCTGGTGGGGGGGGGGGGCGGGCGCGTCCTGCATACACTGAGCTACTGCCTCTCCCGCCCGAGGGCCTGACCCCGTCCTCCTGCTGCTGGCCGCTGCCTTCCCCGGGGCAGGCTTGTCTGTGGGGGCGCAGGTGGGGCGGGGGTCCCCGACCAGAACGAGGAGGGTGGGAAATGGAAATCGTCGTGGGACCCTTAGGAACGGGGCTGCCTGCAGAGGGGAGCCAGGCTTTGGAAGCCAGCAAGGAGCTGCAAACCGCAGATGTCTGGGCTGATGGATGGATGGATTGGTTTATTTTTGACAGTCTGTTCTCTCCCTTCTGTGAGTCTGTGTGTGGAGACTTCTCTTCTGGCGCTCTCCCTGCTCTGTGTGTGTGTGTGTGTGTGTGTGTGTGTGTGTGTGTGTGTGTGGTGTGTGCGCGCTCAGATTCTCTGCCTCTGTCTCCCTCTCCCTGCCTCTCTCTGTGCCCCTGTCTCTCTCACTCCCCGTCTCTCTGCTTCTGTCTCTGACGGTCTGTCTCTTCCTCAGGCCCCGCTCCCAGCTGTGGGGGGTGACGGCAGCCCATCGGGCAGCTGGCCTGTCTCTGTGAGTGGACATGTGGTCTGGGCTGGCGGGAGGTGGCTGGGGCTTTTCACAGGCGTGCACACGGCCAGCTCCCCCATCTGTCAGAATTCTCCCCCAGTTCCCTCTGTCCACCCCACAACCACGTCGCTTTCTCTTTCCTCTCCCCTCCCCCCAGACCCGTGGGGCCATCCTAGCCCCAATGTCCCTTGCAGAGCCAGGGTATGTGTGTGTGTGTTGGGGGGTGGGAGGGAGGGCTGTGTCCTGGGATGGCAGGTGGGAGGACACAACCCCCGTTCCAGGCCTCCCTGCAGGCGTCCCAGGAGCAGGCAGGCAGGCGGGGGCAGAGGCTGGGGTTGATGTTGTATAAGCACCCGCACATCCCCATGGTTACGGATGGGAGGGCTGGCCGTGGTGCCTCGCCGTGCACCGCGGTGGCCGCCG
This sequence comes from Lasiurus cinereus, assembly GCA_011751065.1. NCBI lineage: Eukaryota > Metazoa > Chordata > Mammalia > Chiroptera > Vespertilionidae > Lasiurus > Lasiurus cinereus. The sequence continues at coordinate 1,087,419 of JAAGEH010000337.1, forward strand.
CTCCGGCGGGCCTGGCGTGGCGCGGAGCAGTTCTGGGCTCTGGCCGAGCAGATCTCTGCCAGGCAGGCCCTGCCTGGTGTCCGCGGGCCTGGGAGCCAGGCGGAGGCCCAGCAGCCTGGGAACGAATCGCCTCCAAGCCTGGCTGACGCAGCACAGGCCGACCTGGAGCTCCATCCCGGCCGCACCCCAGCCCCAGCCCCCCCACCGCCCCTTTCTTTCCGCACCCCCTTCCTCTGTCCGGGCGTGGGCCCAGCGGGCTCCTCACTGAGCACGGCCTCTGGCCTCCACCTGGGCCGGGCCTCCGCCTCTGAGGTCCCGCAGGCCCCCCTCTGGCCTGGGCCGGGATCACGGGGCGCGGGGACAGCCAGGGCGTACGCCCTCGGTGGGCGCCTGGGTGCGGGCTGAGCACGAGGCTGTGGGCCCCGGGCCGGCGGGGCTGTGGGGTTCAGATGTTGGGGGTCACGGGGGGCAGAGCCATCAGGGAGTCCCCCGGCAGAGGCGCGGGGTGCGGCGGAAAGGGGTGAGTAGTAGCTGAAGGAAGGACAGATCTGGGGAGGAGCAGCCGCCGGAGCACATGCCGCTGGGCTGGGTTCGAGCTGTGACCGAGCGTCTGGGCGCGCAGGGGTTCTTGGGGTTGTGTTCTGTGTTGCTGGAGCCCAGGGAGTAGCTGGAGGATAGCCTGGGGGTGAGCCCCTTAGAAGGTGGGGGGTCTGCACACAGGGCCCGCAGGAGGCTCCTCCCCACGTGCGCCCCTTCCAAGCCTGAACTACAGGTCAGCTGTCTCCCCACAGCTCCATGGGGTGTCCAGGCCTCGCTCAGTAGCAGGTCCCCCGGTTCTGGGAGTGTTAACCCATCGGCCCGGCATTCCCTCCAATCCCAGGAGTAACTCCCGAATCTCCGTGAGGAGGTTCTGAGCCTCTGAGCCGCTGCCTTTGTTGGGATAGGCTGCTTGCTGCCATCCTGTTGGCCCTTCCAAAGCACACAGGACAGGGGTAAACCGGTGATCCTGGCACCCTACTTCCAACCTGGCCATCCTGGCACCCCAGTTCCAACCTGGCCATCCTGGCACCCCAGTTCCAACCCGACCATCCTGGCACCCCAGTTCCAACCTGGCCATCCTGGCACCCCAGTT
>JAAGEH010000337.1:1088560-1135167 GCA_011751065.1 Lasiurus cinereus
GCACCCCCACTTCCAACCCGACCATCCTGGCACCCCCACTTCCAACCTGGCCATCCTGGCACCCCTTCTTCTAGCCTGACCATCCTGGCACCCCCACTTCCAACCTGACCTTGAGAAAGAACGGAAGTTCCGTTCCAGAGCCTTTGGGGGGGGGGTGGGGGGGAGCAGGGGCTGGCCAGGACCAGCCCACCTCCCAGCCTCACCCTCTCTCTTCCCCGCTCCTGCCTCTGCCCTGGCCACACCCATCCTCTCAGGCACCTTCTCAGGATGCCAGTTAACGGCATGGGGACACAGGCCTTGGGCCACTCCAGTTCTTTACGCTCTGTGCACTGACTGACCGCCCTGTGAGCACCCACTTCTGGGTACCAGTAAGTGTCATCTGGGAGGCAAACTCACACGCGTGGAAGCTGCAAGTAATGAAGACCACCTGTGTCTTCAGGTGTTCATGTGTGTTATCTGTGAGACCTCTCTCTTCTCATTCACTGCTGGCCCCGGGTCAAGCTGTCTCATATTACCTGTCAGTTGGCTGACCGGCCTCACCTCCACACACACTCATACACCCACAGACACACCCCCACTCACATTTACATACCCGCACACACTTACAGAGCCGCAGAGGTCTCAGAGCAGAAAAGATGGTCTCTCTCTCTCTCTCTCTCTCTCTCTCTCTCTCTCGGTTAATCCTCACTCGCGGATCTTTTTCCATTGATGTTTAGAGAGTGGAAGAGAGAGGGAAAGACAGAGAGAAGCATCGATGTGAGAGAAACACATTGATTGGTTGCCTCCTGCACGAGCTGGGGCGCGGGCGGGGGAGGAGCCTGAAACCAAGGTGCATGCGGCTGATCAGCCACATCAGCTGGGCGGTTACTGTTGGTCTGTAAACCGACACTCTGTCCGGGAGCCAGACCCGCTGGGGCGGCCATCGCTTTTTCCAGTGCTTCTCGTTGGGGCGAGAAGGACGGTTCTGCAAGGAGAGTGTAGGGGGGAGCCGGGTCCTGAGTCCTCCCCTGTCCCTGTCCTCTCTACGCCACCCTGCCATCACCGCAGGGAAGGCCACAGGAGCCGGTGGACCGTGCAAACTCCCTCCCTCGGGAATGGGTGTGTGGCTGAGGTCCGTGCAAACTCCCTCCCGTGGGAATGGGTGTGTGGCTGAGGTCCAAGGGGAGGATGTGCGTGTGTGGGCACGGCTCCAGCCCGGCCCGCCGAGGCCCGCCGGCTCCCTAGCAGCAGCGGTGCCTGCTCATCCACAGGCCCGTCATCACGGGAAATGACCCAGCGCAGGACAAGCATTAAGGTGGCCACGGCCACAGCCAGGCTCACACCGCCCTGTGCCCAGAGGAGCTGGGAGGGGGCTGTGCGGGAGCTGGGGCCCCCCACTCTGGGGAGGACAGGGCTGGAGTCTGGGCGGAGAGGCCTCGGAGAGGAGGAGGCAGCTTCTGTGTGTGTCGTGAGACTCGGAAGTGACAGGCAGGGAGCTGGTTTGTTCCAGGGTCACTGTATTCAGCTCTCACAGCGGCCCTGCAAGGTCAGGGGTACCTGTGTCAGGGGTGCCTGTGCGAGGGGTGCCTGTGCCAGGCCTGGCCCCCCAGAGTTCGGGTAATGAGCTTCAGGTCACAAGCTTGTAGCCGGCAGAGCTGGGCTTTGAGTGCAGGGCTGACTCCAGGGCCAAGACTGGGGTGCAGGGAGCCCCCTCTGCAGAGGGCGGTAACGAGGGGGACCCTTGTTCATGCCTCCTGAGCAGGGCTCTCTGGGTTCAATACTCCCCAGTTCAAGGAGCACCTGGCTTCTGGTGTGGGGGCTGCGGAGAGAGACCACCCAGAGGCCTCATAGGGCAGAGGCCGGCACACCACCCGCGAGCCCCTCCCTCTGACTGAGCCGTACACATGTCCATGGTGCCAGGGACGGTGCTAGGTCTCCCCACACACACAACCCTGTGAGGAGTCACCATCATCCCATTTTACAGCCGGGAAAACTGAGGCGCAGAGAGGTGATGAGCTTTGCCAATGGCGGAGGAGCTGAGAGGCCACGGAGGCAGTCTGGCAGCGAAGGCCCTGCGCTAACCACCAGGCTCTACCGCCTCTCTCTGGCCCTGGCGTCCCTGGGTCCTCCCCAGTCCAGATGCTCACTGTGCGGGCCATCTGGCGAGTGGCCAACCGGTCTCTTCTGCCTGGAGACAGCCCCCCACTCACGGAGGGTGCCTCTCTGGAGTAGAGGTTCTCAACCTTTCTAATGCCACGACCCTTTAATACAGTTCCTTGTGTGGTGGTGAATCGCCATGTAAATATCTGTGTTTTCTGATGGTCTTAGATGACCCTGCTAGTGGTTCTCAACCTGGGGGTCACTGCCGTAGAGCCTAAGACCATCAGAAAACAGGTCACGACCCACAGGTTGAGAACCGCTGCTCTAGAGGGTCTGCCCTTTGCAGTCATCTCTCCAGGTCTCTTGGTGGCTCTGGGGGGGCCTCCCCACTAGGGACAGTCCCATGACTGGGGACAGTCACATGGCTGAGGACAGTCACATGGCTGTGGCCATGTGCTCCACCAGCCCACAGAGCCCTGAACCAGGCCAAATGCAAGTGCCAGACCCGGGGCCAGTGCTTCCCATTAGCTCGTTCATCTCTCCTGTGCGCGTGGGCCGTGACCAGCATTTAATAATCGTAATGAAATGGGAGAGAACGGGGAAGAGAGTGCACCGCCGCTATCGAGGGCAAGCGCTGCCTCATGAAACTTTAATTTCCACTTTGCATATCTGCACCTGTTGATGCTGCATCTCGGTGCAGAAGGCGTTTCTTGCAGCGAAACCAAAAGCCTGCAGGACAGGCCGGCGGGCGGGTGCCGTCTCCCTCCCGGTGTCTGACTTAGGTTCTGGCAGCAGCCCAGCCAGCCCAGGATCTCCCATCAGGCCGAGCCCAGAAGTCACCCGTGCCCCCTCCACGAAGCCAAGCCCCATCTGGGGTCACACAGAGAGAGCAGTGCCCCTGAGCGCTGACAGAAGGGACCGCTGTGAATGGGTGCTCGCCGTGGGCCAGGCCCTGTGCCCAGCACGGCGGGTGCACCATCTTTTAAGTCCCGAGTTCTCTCCATTCCCCAGATGAGGAAACTGAGGCTCGGGAATACAGTGGTATCTCGAGATACGAGTGCCCTAACATATGAGAGTTTTGAGATACGAGCCGTCGAGCGAGCGATTTTTGCTTTGAAATACGAGCAACAGTTGAGATAGGAGTCATCGCGCGGATCGGCCGGCTGCACACGACCCACCAGTTTACCGCGACTCGAGCGTCTCATAGTTTCCCACGCCTCAAGGTTACGGAACAAATTAAACTCTTATCTCGAGGTACCACTGTATCTCACACACGTTGGAGCTGCGTTCGAATCTGGGGCTGGCTGGCTGGCAGGAAGGTTCTGATCACGGGTGGGTGGCGATCATATCCTGACGCTCCCACCCCACTTGCATAGTCACCCTTCCTGCTTCTGTACCCCAAGTGGGGCTCCCGCCAAGTTCCTCTGAGGCCCTCCCCCAGGCAGTGTGATTGAGGAGGCTGGCTAGGGGTGCAGTGGGGGAAGGAAGGACCAGGTAAAGGAGAGCCTGCCCGGGCCTCTGACCCCCACCCCCCAAAGCTAACCGCTCCCTTCCCAGAGGCGTGGGGTACCAGAGTGAGCACTGAGTGGGGAGTTCGCTGGACCTGGGTTCATGCCGGGGCTGGATTCAGAGAAGAATATGGTGGCTGTCCCTGCCCAGCCCCCCAAACAAAGCAATTCAAAAGGAACCCGGTTACTGGGCAAACTCTCCAGTTGCTCCCCATTTCCTCACGGTAAACGCCGAGGCCTCACACGCCCACCCACCCAGGACTGCCCAGGCCGGCCGGTCCTGCCCCTTCGGACTCATCTTTCTTGTTCCGTCACTTGCTGGGCTCTGGCCTCGCTGGCCTGTCTCCTTGCTGTCCCTGCCCCAGGGCCTTTGCACTTGTGCTCTCTGCCGGGGGCACTTGCCCTCAGACACCAGGTGTGGCAGGTCGCACGCCACTTTCTCGCTTTCTTTCTTTGTTCACGGCGCCTGCTCCTAAGACACGGCATGACTTCTGCGTCGGCTTATTTACCGTCTCTCTCCGTCCGTTAGATGTTGAGCCCCCTGCGGGCGGGGTTTTGTTCAGCCTGTTCAGCGGTGCCCACCAGGGCGCAGGCTGTGGAAACTGTGGGTGGCAGGAGCTGGACGAGGATGGGAACCTGTGGAAAGAGCCAGAACGCCGACCGCCCCACGCCTTCCCTGAAGCTTCTGCCTCAGATCCTTTGAGACTAAAGTCATCCAAAGAGACCTGTCCTTGACCTTCATGCTCGGCTCTTGGCCTTTCTTGGGGTGGGATCCAGCACCAATTCAGGGCTTGCCCTTCCTCCCCCCGCCCTTCACACTCCTGAGTGCCAAGCTCTGTACATACAGATGTGAACCAGCCAGACACACACCCCACATTCCTGGAGCTTATGGCCTGCCAGGGAGGAGGCAGAGGAAGGAGCAGGGAGCAAGGACAGAGCCTGACAGGGAAGCAGGGGGGCCATGGGGACTCCAGGCAGGGGAGAGGGCCCCAGACGGAGGGAACAGCTGGCATGGGCCACTGAACTCCTAGAGCAGCAGTTCTCAACCTGTGGGTCGCAACCCCTTTGGGGGTCGAACGACCCTTTCACAGGGGTCGCCTAAGACCATCGGAAAACACCTATTTCCCATGGTCTTAGGAACTAACACACCGCTCCTCGGTGTGGCAAAGTGTAGCAATGTCGTTTACTGTTGTCCTAGGAAGACTGTTACCCATGCTACACCACGATTCAAGACAAAATTTCATTTATTTGTCATTAGAAATAAATATTTCACAATATATAATTACATATTGTTTTTGTGATTAATCCCTATGCTTTAATTATGTTCCATTTGTAACAATGAAAATACATCCTGCATATCAGAGATTTACATGACAGTTCATGACAGTAGCAAAATGACAGTGATGAAGTAGCAACGGAAATAATTTTATGGTTGGGGGTCACCACCACGTGAGGAGCTGTCTTAAAGGGTCGAGGCCTTAGGAAGGTTGAGAACCACTGGTCTAGAGCCTGTTTCCTCCTGGTGACACAAGCTTCTTGCCACCTTGCAGAGGTCAACTGAGATGACAGACTGGGGGGTGGGGTGTATGGGGGGGGGGGTGCTCCAGGACTGCATGACACGCAGGCGCGGCTGTTAGGGTTTTGCTCTCGCAGATGGGCAGGAAGGCAGGGCAGAGACAGCGACCCATTTTACAGAGCTCGCCCTGTTAACCCTTTTCAGACACCACGTCTGCTCCTCTGCGGGGCGTCAGTCACATCCAGAGCTCCTGAAGGCTGGACCTGGCCTGCTCGCCCTCGCTCCCTCCTTCCCTCTCAGCACAGCGCCCACCTGGCCTTGGGAAATTCCCACCCCGGGACTCAGAGAGAGCGAGGGGGGCTTGCTCCCGGTCACACGCAGCATCTGAGTGTGGGCAGGGCTGGGCCCGGGCCTCCCATCTCCCAGCCCAGGCCCTTCCACCGCTAGAGGGATGTGATTTGATTCGGAGGCCCTGCCTACAGCCAAGGCTGCCCCGGAGGACGCGTGGCCTCTGACCCTGCTAAGCCTGGATCCTGTCCTCCAGCTCCGGGGGGCCCCTGATTCCGGGCCGAGGGCCTTCGGGGTTGGCCGGAGGCGTGGGAGTCAGGGCACAACCGGTTCTCACCGAGGCCTCGTCTACCTCCGCCGGCTCCCGCCTGCCTCGTTCCCTCCCTTCTCCTTCCTGGGGGATGCCCCCCCACCCCCAGGACCCTGACCCACCCTTCCTGGCTCACGCTCACAAGGCTCAGTAATACTGGTCTGCAGGGCTGGAGGGGCTGCGGTGAAGCTCAAGGTCACACATACTATCAAGCAGGAAGCGCAGGTCCAGAGAGGCCAGAGGCCGGCCTGGCCTGGTCCCAGGCGGCCAGAGGCAGGGCCAGGCCTGGAGTCAGAGCCCCGCATCACCATGGAGTCTGAGAAGATCCGCTCTTCCGGGGCCTCTGCGCTGCTCCCGCTGGGAGGCATCCTGGTCTCTCCCTCGCCTCGCCAGCCTCCAGTGACCGGGGACTCCCTCTCAGGCTCTCCTTTTTCTAGGTCGCTCTCCATTTCTGTTCTCCTGACCTTTGAACCCAGGCCTGAGAGGGCAAGTTCCCTGTCCTCCCAGCCCATGCTCTGAGGGCCCCTCCCAGGTGTCTGGTCTCTCCATGTTTACAGGGGGTATTTCCCCTCCTGGACCCCCTTCTCTAGTCTAAACAGCACCCCGGGGCCTGAGACCAGGGGTGCTTGTCCTGGTCATTCACACATTTCTTCCCACATTTTTTTAAAAAAATCTATTTTATTGATTTTTTTTTACAGAAAGGAAGGGAGAAGGATAGAGAGCTAGAAACATCAATGAGAGAGAGACATCGATCAGCCGCCTCCTGCACGCCCCCTACTAGGAATGTGCCCGCAACCAGGATACATGCCCTTGACCGGAATCGAACCTGGGACCTTTCAGTCCAAAGTCTGACGCTCTATCCACTGAGCCAAACCCGTTTCGGCTGAACCCACATTTTTTTATGGAACACGTTCTCCTAGGTACCAGGTACTTGCTCCAGGCACCAGGGTACAGACACATGCATATCACAGCAGAACAAGATGAGAGTGGTCTCCCACTTAGCCCCTCCCTCCGCATGGCAGAGCCTCGTGCAGCTGAGAGACCGACAGCCGGAAGGCAGACAGACGATCAGGGCAATCAGGAGACAGATGCACAGACAAGCATTCAACAGAGAAGTGCGACCAGGCGTACGGAAACTTTGCAAACCGCGCCACGCCCCGTGGCTAGGCATGGTTTCTCCGCAGGAAATGACAAGGCTGCCCTTTGACCCTCTGCTGCACTTGGAGGCTGAGGAGCCCTTGGGAGCATCTGGAACATCTGGGAGCCGTCATCTCCCACTGAGGAAGCCTGAGCCAGGGCTCTCGGGGGCCAGGGGTGGGGCCGGGAGGACCAGCAGATCTAATAGGCCTCTTCCTGCTCCCAAATCCCCCTGTCACTTCCAGGGAGGGCGGCCTGGCGTCTCCCCAGCTTCCCGTTAGACCCTTCTCTTCCTGTCTGCAGCCTCTGGCCTCTCACGGGGGCCCAGGCCCAGCCTCTGTACACCCGCTTTTTTTTTTCTTAATATATTTTATTGATTTTTTTACAGAGAGGAAAGAGTGATAGTTAGAAACATCGATGAGAGAGAGACATCAATCAGCCACCTCCAGCAACGCCCCCACTGGGGATGTGCCCGCAACCAAGGCATATGCCCTTGACCGGAATCGAACCTGGGACCCTTCAGTGTCCAGGCTGACGCTCTATCCACTGAGCCACACCGGTTTTGGCAGCACACCCTCCTAGGTTACTCTCTGTGGGGCGAGGTGAGGATGTTGGCTCTCCTGAGGGAACCCGAGGTGCAGGGGCAGGTGACACCCAGGAAACTCATTCTTGGGGGACAGTCGGGGAGCCAGCTGTGGAAATGGGAGGTGGGAGGTGAGGATGGGCTGGAGCAGGGGAGGCCTCCTGCAGGAGGAGGTGGGGGCTGGGCCGAGTGCAACAGTTGGTATCTCTGGGTCTGGGGGGAGGAGATAATGAGGTGCTGAGCGCAGAGTGGGCAACCCACAGCCCAGACCGAGAGGGAGCAGAGCTTGCCCCCCCACCCTGCTGTTGGGGTGGACCCTAGAGGATGGACGTCATTGGACCTCATTGGCCTTCCATTGCGGATGGTGAAGCCCTCACCCCAGCACCTGCGTTTGGAGATGGGGCCTTTCAAGAGGCAACTCAAGTGGCAAAGGTCATGGGGGCGGGGCCCTAATCCAATCTGACTGGTGTCCTTAGAAGAAGGACAATTTGGACACAGGTGTGGAGGGGAGACGCCTGAAGACACAGAGTGACGATGACCGCCGTCTAGAAGCCAAGGTCAGAGGCCTCAGAAGCAGCCAGCCCTGCCGACAACCTTGACCTGCGACTTGCAGCCCGCAGAGCGGTGAGGAAGCAAGTGCTTTCTTGTGACATTTGTGCCAGCAGCTGGCGCAGCTAGGACGGCGGCAAGCCTCCGAGACCACAGACACTCCCGGTTCCCACGGAGATCCAGGGGTCCAGGTGCCCCCCAGGAAAGGGACCAAGACCCCCCAGGGGTCACACACCTGGCCGGCTGTTCCCCACGGATTAGGGTCAACACCGGGGCAGCGGGGGAAGCTGATATGCTCCACGGAGACTACACAGGAACTCGGGGCTCCGGGGGGAATTTTCCTGCTGTCAGGGACGCAGAAGAAGAAAAGCAGACACAGCTCTGCTTGGACGGAAGGACCAACCGAAGGAGCGGTCCCTGACTTCCTCGGGGACGCTGAGGGGACAGAGAGGTGCCTTCTCCCCACCTCTGGCCAGCAGAAAACCTACACAAAGAGGGCATGGCCAATACCCAGCAAATGCCCGAGGCAGCCTCACTTGTACAGCACCCGCAAACCTCCTTGTCTCGGGAGGAGGGGCGGTGTCCATGGGATAATGATGAAATAGCTGATGCTTTTCTAGCTCAGACACAGGGCCGTCATTAGACATCAGGGTGTATGTTCTAAGCATGTTACATGTGTCATCTTAACTAAACCTCAAAGGACCCTATGGGGTAGGCACCTGTGGCACCCCCATTTTATGCGTGAGAAAACTGGGGCACAGAGAGCTTACGTGACTTGGCAAAGGCCATCCATCTGATAAGGGGAAGAGATTTGAAGAGAAAGATTGGGGTGCAAGAGAGAGGCCTCCTGGGCTCCCTCCAAAATCTGCCCCCTTCTTCCTCCCCCGCCTCCCCAGTTTGGAGAAACTTTATGTGAATCCTTCAGTAAAGAGCGACTTAACTGTCCCCTGGGGTTCCAGGAATCTAAGATAAGCCTCACAAGATTATTATTGAGATAACTGAAAGGGTCAGTTAAAGTAGAGAATCAGAAACTTTGGTACATAAATATCTTCCATATTTTGGGAGACCTTAATGTGTGTGTCCATCACCCACTCTTTCTTTTAAAAAAATATATTTTATTGATTTTTTACAGAGAAGAAGGGAGAGGGATAGAGAGAAACATCGATGAGAGAAAAACATCAATCAGCTGCCCCCTGCACACCCCCTACTGGGGATGTGCCCGCAACCAAGGTACATGCCCCTGACCGGAATCGAACCTGGAACCCTTGAGTCTGCAGGCCGACGCTCTATCCACTGAGCCACACCGGTTAGGGCACCACCCACTCTTGACGCAGAGCCAGGGCAGGAGTGTGCCCTCGGGAGCTCTGTTCCGCTCAGTTTTTCCTAAGCCGCACCCAGGAGGCCCATGTTGGGCTTCCTGCGCTGGTGCCTTGACAGAGCAGGGAGAGCACGGGCTGGGTGTGCCTTCTCTCTCTCTCTCTCTCTCCCGCCTCTGGCTCTCTCTCCCGCCACCCGAAGGGAGGGAATGCCATACAACTCACCCTGGGTGATGGATGTAAGGGGAAGAGATGGGGGTCATCTGGCAGAAGTTTTAAGAGTCAGCACAGGCTTGCCCATCTGTTCTTTTCGTTCTGCCTCAGCTCCTGGCGGACAAAGGTCTGGACATCAGCTGACCATTAGTCTGATCAGTCTGGGGCCTGAAGCAGAGCCCCCACTAACCATGAGGGCCATGTAGCATGACTAAGAAACATTCCTGTGTGGTTTTGCATCACTGAGGTTTGGCGGGTATTTGTTTCTGCAGCCTAGTCTACTTCATCCTAACTGACACACTCATCCTATCTAATAAGAGTAATATGCAGGTTGACCATCACTCCAACACACAAGATGACTGCCCCCATGTGGTCAAAGATCCTGCCCCCATGTGGACACAAGATGGCCAGCAGGGAAGGACAGTTGGGAGGGAGCAGGCCTTCAAGGGAGGGCAGTTGGGGGTGATCAAGCCTGCAGGGGAGGGCATTTGCAGGGGACCAGGCCTGCAGGGGAGGGCAGTCAGGGGCAATCGGGCTGGCAGACCAGTTAGACATCAACCAGGCTGGCAGAGGAGTGGTTAGGGGGTGATCAGGCTGGCAGGCAGAAGTGGTTAGGGGCAATCAGGAAGGCAGGCAGGTGAGCAGTTGGGAGCCAGGAGGCCTGGGTTGTGAGAGGGATGTCTGACTGCCCATTTAGGCCTGATCCTGGGCCTAAACGGGTAGTTGGGTATCCCTTGAGGGGTCCCAGATTGGAGAGGGTGCAGGCTGGGCTGAGGGACACACCCCCCCCCACACACACACACCCCACCTGTGTACTTTCTGGGGCCTCAGTTTTACCCTCAGTGATGGGGATAGGGACCAGGAAGCCATAGTTCCCACTCAGGCTTCGATTTGTGAGTTTGGGGGAAGGTGGCTGGCGTTCTCTGCTAATCACCAGCTGATTCCTATTTTCTCCTGAGATCGCGCCGGCAGGACTGGTCTCCGCGTACGGACAGGAGGCAGGAAGGAAGCGGTGCTGTCAGGGAGGGGGAGGACCTCGACCAGAGGAGCCCCAGGTGGCGGCTGCGTCTTTGGGGGCGGGGTCTGCACACACGGGTTGGCTGGCGTGTCTTCACGAGGCGGGGCTGGATTGCCTGATGCCTGGGCTCTGCTTGGGGTGGGAGATGGGGTGCCCACCTCCAGGGGGCTGGCCGGAAGGGCTTGCCCACCTTCCCAGCCACGGGTCCGGGTTTGCTTCGTCAGGGCAGCCACAGCGCCTGGCAGAGGCAGCGAGTGCCAGAATCTCCCTCCGGCCGCGCGGGAACTGGGCCCCACATTGTCCCCTAGCACAGCTAGAGTGCATCCATGCAATCCGCCCAGAAACATTTAAAGCAGCGGTTCTCAACCTGTGGGTCTCGACTCTTTGGGAGTCGAACGACCTTTTCACAGGGGTCGCCTAAGACCAGTGGAAAACACCTATTTCCCATGGTCTTAGGAACCAACACACCGCTCCTCGGTGTAGCAAAGTGTAGCCATGTAGTTTACTGTTGTTATAGGAAGACAATTGCCCATGATACACCACGAGTCAAGACAAAGTTTCATTTATTTGTCATTAGAAATAAATATTTCACAATAGATAATTACATATTGTTTTTGTGATTAGTCACTATGCTTTAATGATGTTCATTTTGTAACAACGAAAATACATCCTGCCTATCAGATATGTACATTACAGTTCATAACAGTAGCAAAATGACAGTGATGAAGTAGCAACGGAAATAAGTTTATGGTTGGGGGTCACCACCACATGAGGAGCTGTATTAAAGGTTTGAGGCATTAGGAAGGTTGAGAACCACTGATTTAAATAAAGAAACTTGGGGGGAAAGTTGGGGAAAAACAAGGAAGGATCAGGTATTTGACTGGTGTCTTTGCAGTCCCCTCGCTTGGGGTCACACTTAGCCCTGCAGCTCTTTGCTGCACTTGCAGGCAGGAGGCAGGCTCAGGGCAGGCTGGAGTGTGCGTGTTTACAGGTTATGGGGAGAATGGGGGTGGGGGACAGAAGAGGCAGGGGTGGCCTCAACAGCTCCAGGGCAAGGAGAGGAAGTGAATGAGGCCACACCGATGAGGTCTCATCCTCAGGGATGGGGGTGCTGGCTGCCAGCGAGGACCGCCGTTTCAGCTCCTCTTACCCCATCTGACCCTCATCTCTCTTCGCAGAGGATTCTGGGAAAGGTTGCGCCTCCCAGACCGTGGTCCTCAGGGGAGGGAGGTCAGGCCAGTCTCAGGGGCGCAGCCCCCAGCCCCCACCCACCCAGGGCCTGTCACCAGGAGAAGGATGACCCTCCCGTGTCCGAGTCCTCATTTGACTTGCAGCTCGGGGCTAATCCGATTGCTGGCTCTAACCTAATTCTCCATTGATGCTCGAGTCCTTGGCCTGCCGATATTAAAACTCTTTTCATTTAATTGTGCAGAAGACAGATCCTCCCCGGTCCTCAGGTGGTAAATATAGAATAACGGATGCGAGCTCTCATTTCTTCCCGGGCAGGCCTCCCGCGGCTCTGAGTAATTGGGGACCAAGATGCTCTGAGGGAGAGGGCCGGGAAGGAGGGAATGGAGAGTCGGGGATGGGGGTGGGGGTGGCGGTCCTCGCCAGGGTCAGGAGGTCACAGGTCAATGACAAGTGGGCCTGACTCCAGCCCCAACTCTAGACACTTGTGCTGGGAGAGGCGGGAGGATGGAACGCTTCCCAGCCCGGGGCCCAGGGGGCCGGGGCGCCAATTCCAGCTTCACCCCTGCCAGCTGTGTGCCCTCTAGCCAGGAGCTTGCCCTCTCTGGGCATCGGCCTCCTGCTGGGCACCGTGAAGGTGAACGTGGTGTCTCCCCCACGAGCTGGCGTGGGAAGGCACGGAGATGATTTGTCCGCAGCCCCGGCCGAGCAGAGCGTCTGGCGCGGGGTAAGCGATCATTAGTCATCACCCGACAGCGGCCGCCCCGGAGAGCAGAGGCCCCGGAGCCCAGGGTGAGACGCAGGAGCAGGAGCTGGCCACGCCGCGAGCAGGCGTGAACTTCCTCTCTCCGGAAGCCCGAGGGCTCTCCAGCCGGACTGGCGGGATGGCTTTTCCAGAAAGAGGAGGCTGCAGCCCACAGTGGGGCAGACAGTCATCCCGTCCTCTTGAGGTTCCCCCCTACTTAGTCCTGACTCTGCCCCCTCCTTCCCCACTCCCCTATCCCCTGACCCCATGCGCAGGGAGCCAGTAAAGCAGCGGTTCTCAACCTGTGGGTCGCGACCCCTTTGGGGGTCCATCGACCCCATCACAGGGGTCGCCTAAGGCCATCAGAAAACACAGATATTTACATTATGATTCACAACAGTGGCAAAATTACTGTTAGGAAGTAGCCACGAAAATAATTTGATGGTTGGGGGTCACCACCACATGAGGAACTGTATGAAAGGGTCCCGGCATTGGGAAGGTTGAGAACCGCTGCAGTAAAGGCAGGCTGCTGCTGGGCCTTCTGGGGAAGGGGAGGGTTCCAGAAACCGCGCCTGCCCTGCCAACCCCCCCCCCCCACGCCCCCGCTCCACCCTGAGGAGGCCAAGAGCGAGGATCCCTACACAAGGTGCAGGCCCTGGCCAGGTGGTGAGGCCAGAATGCCGGTTCCAGGGCCAGAACCAGGGTAGAGAGAGCGAGGTGCCTCCTCCTGGGGCGCACAACTCCAGAGGCACCTGAACTTGGTCATCAAGCTCAATAACATTTTAATGTAATCCTTAAAAAAACATTAAGATGAATTTTAAAATTCACGATGAACAAAATGTCACGCTTTCAAATATAGGCTCTGCCCCTGCCCCTGCGGGGCCCTAGAGGTGGGGGCCTCACCTGCCTCAGCCTCGTCCCCCCTGTAGCTCGGGGCCCGTCCCAGACCAGCAGAGTCAGGTCCTGGTGTCCGGTGACCTGCTTTGTCACGTTGGAAGCTGCTAAGATCTCTTCACGACCGTCCTGATTCTCTCCCATGAGTCTTTCTGCATCCGTGGTGCTGGGCGCAGGGTGGACCTCCCTATGCCAGAAACCAATGTCCTTCCATCCTTTTGTTTTTATGTGTAATTCCTTGGATGACTTTTCTTCTCCATCGCCTCTGTCCTCACTTTCTCCAATTTTCCGTAGTCAGATGTGGGGCTGCCTAAAATAGAGCTCCAATTTTTTTTTTTGGTAATATTTCCCGCTATATTCTTTAAAAAAAAAAAAAGTCTTCCACCCTTTGATTGATTTTTAAATGTGTCACTCTTTTTATTTTAATTTCCCAGAGCTCATTTCTGTTCTCTATTTTTTTTTTTCCCCAAAACTTGTGTCCAGGTGCCATTTTTCTTTTAATGGCATATGATTTTTTTTTTTTTCAGAGAGAGGAAGAAAGAGAGAGAAACATTGGCATGAGAGAGAAACATCGATCAGCTGCCTCCCAATACCTTGCCTCGACCAGGAATCGAACCATCAACGTTTGGTGTATGAGACAACGCTCCAACCAACTGAGCCACATTGGCCAGGGGGTGGTTCTTTTTTTCATTAAAAATGTGAGCACTAGAGTTCTCACTGAGGTTTTCTTCCCTTCCCTGCATTGTCTCTATTTTCTCTATGTCCTTTTTTTTCCAGTTTGGAACGTGTGTTTTTTTGGCTTTGATCTTGGCCTTGAATTTGGAGGGTTTTTCAAGTGCCTGGCAGCCCTTGGCTGTGCATTCAGTGTAAGAGAGCCTCTCGGATGCAGACCGGAAGCCCTGTGCGCCTGGGCATCTGGGCATGGTCAGGTGGAGTGGTCAGATGGCAAACCTGCTTTCCTGTTGGGGGTGGGGTGGGTACCCAAACAGATCTGCTTATCTTCCCTTACAGCTCCTTCAGGTCTCCCCAGAGGGGGCGGCAGCCTGCGTGGGGGTCTCCTGGCCTGCGGGGACTCAGGAGGAGGTGTTTCAGAAGAGGGGACTCGGGCTTGCTCTGTCCTTAACGTATTTTCTGTGTGTTGGTTGCTGACTTAGTTTTCATGAACCTGCCATGAATTCTTTCCAAACGCTCCAAAAAACCCCCAAACTGCTTTCATTTCTGTCAACTGTAATGTTGCTACTATTAATGAATCATAATGTAAATATCTGTGTTTTCCAATGGTCTTAGGCTCTACAGCAGAAAACACAGATATTTACATTACGATTCATAACAGTAGCAAAACACAGATATTTACATTACGATTCATAGCAGTAGCAACATTTCCGTGATGAAGTAGCAATGGAAATAATTTTATGGTTGGGGGTCACCACCACATGAGGAGCTGTATGAAAGGGCCGCGGCGTTAGGAAGGTTGAGAACCACCGGCTTAGAGCCCCATGGGTCGCACATGCGCAGGGTGAGAGCTTCTGACTCCTGCCTGAGCTGGCTTTCCCTGATGGGCGCTGGGGATGAAGGGGACGGAGTGGAGGGTCCAGGGCACCAGAGAGGGACGTGCCTTTGTCTGAGGTCACACAGCGGAGGCCAAGCAGAGGCAGGGAGCCTGGGCTCCCTCTGTACTTCCAGCCCGGGGCTGGGGAGGGTTTCCCGGGCCCCTCACTGCCCCCTCTGTCCTCTGCCCACCCACCCAGAGCGGAGGCCGACTAGATGGAGAAGCTGTGACAGCTGAGAGCCGTGACTAGGGAGAACGAGGGAAAAGAAGAACTCCTGCAGACCATTACTGCCCTCCCCGTCCCTGCCTCTGGTGGGTGGCACCCCCCTTCCCCCCCAGACACCCCCCTCCCCCGAATTTTGCATTTCCTTCCAGGGCTGTGGGAGAAGGCCAGGCGCTGGCCCACGTGCCCCCCACTGGCCCCCTTTTCTGCAGGCGGAGGTTGGAGCTTTTGTTGCTTCCTCAGTGTTTTTGGCATAGAGGTGGAACTCCGGTTGTCATGGCAACTCCAGCAGAAGGAAGGAGGGCGAATGTATCCCTCCCGCTGTTGTGGGCTGTTCTCCAAGTGGGGATCTGCAGAGGTCGCAGCAGACTCGGGGTGGAGAGGCAGGCTGGTCTGGGATGACGCTGCGGGCCCCCACGTCTTCCTGTCCGGCCTGGTCCCTGCTGGCTTCTGCACCCACAGCTCCCCCTCCTGCGGAGAGATTGGCCTCCCCTCCTAGGACCTGAGGCTCTGGGTGGGAGCAGAGGAGGAAGGAGAGCCCCCATCCCCCATCCCCCCGAGAAATATCCAGGGGCTGGGCACTTGTGCTGACCCCTTCTTACTCCTGTGGGGGCAGCGGCCAGGGAGTGTGGGCCAGGGCCAGGGCGTCCCCTGGGGACGCTGAGGACGCAACCTCATCCAGGCTGGACCCGGATGTCCAATAAGACCCAGGATCAGGCACTTGGTGGTTAAGCGGCTTTCCAAGGAAACAGTCTCCCTTGGCTGCTTTTATTTTCCCTCCTGAAAACATATGTGCCTCCAGTTCAAGTTTCCGCGTCTGACAGCCACACTGACAAATACGTTGGTTTTTACCCAAACAACAGCATGCGCCCGGTGATGGCCTGCAGCTGGTGTTGGGAGTGGAGGGGCGATAGGGAACGGTGGAGACTGCGGCCAAAGGGTCAGCTTGTTTTCTGGAGGACAGGCCCGCTCCTGCCCACTCGGGTGGACTGTCTTCCTGCGGTTACCGTGGCTACTGGCCCAGCAGGAGCCAGGAATCTGGGATGGCACGGAATTTCCAGAGTTTTACCGTTTCCTCACTGTGGTCTGTGCCCACTGAGACTCGGGGCCGTCTCAGGATCACAGATGAGGGAGCCGCTGCTGTAACCTACAGCAGCGGTTCTCAACCTGTGGGTCGCGACCCCGGCGGGGGTCGCCTAAAGCCATCGGAAAATACAGATATTTACATTACGATTCATTAACAGTAGCAAAATTACAGTTATGAAGTAGCAACGAAAATAATTTTATGGTTGGGGGTCACCACAACATGAGGAACTGTATTCAAGGGTCGAGGCCTTAGGAAGGTTGAGAACCACTGACCTACAGGGTTATAACGGGCCACGCCTTTAGAAGTGACCTTGGCCTGCTGCAGAGAGGGACACGGGGGCTCAGGCAGGGCCCAGAGCTGCATGGCCAAAGGCACCACATGGGTCCTCCTGGCAGAGCCGCGCTGGAGGGACCCAGGGCCGGTGAGCAGAAAGCCAGCCCCAGGACACCTGCGTCTGCGACCTCTGCAGGTCCCCCGCATGGAGAACAGCTGACAGCGGGATAAAGTCACCCGCCTGGCCCTTTCCCTCCTTCCCTCTGCCTTGGTCCTCCAGCTCAGCTGGGACTGAGACGCCGGGGTGACCATTTCGGCTCATGGCCTGGGCCCGGTGCCAGCCCTGTGCCGGGCAGGAGCAAGTGGAACAGCAGGTCTCGGTCTGCTGAGAACGCACTTTTTTATTCACGTGCCCGCAGCTCCTTAAAACGTGCTATTGGGCAAGCCTTCTGCTTGATTCCGTGAAGACACGGGCACGTCCCGGGCCTTCTCCACTCCCTCTGAGGCCACAGAGACATTAAGGAAATCGGGGACCTTGATTTCGCGGCACTTCCCCACTTGCCTCACTAGCGCAGGGCTGCCCCGGGCAGGGTCCATGGCTGGCTTCTTTGTTCTTTCCTAGTGTTTCTCCTTCAGCCAACCTCCAGCCCGCTAGCCGGTTTCAGACCCCTCCTGGGTGTGGGAGGGTGGAGGGCTGGCAGGGGAGGGAAAGTCTCCTGGGGCTGGCACTGTCCTGAACTGGCTCGTCTCTCTGGGCCTGGTGCGTGGGCAAAGCCAGCCGCTCCTTAGCAATCCTGGCCTGGGTATCTCTGCGCCAGTGGTTTGGGGAGGGAGATGGTACCTGTCATGGTTAGCAATCTCCTCCCCGCCCCCCCGCACCCTCAGTTTCCCAGCCAACCACAGGGGCCCCAAACTTATAACCATCCCAAGGATTTGTGTCAAAGGCCTTATGCCCGGCCACTTCCCCGCTGCGTGACCTTGTTCCAGACCCTGGTCCCGATGGCTCTCCGCCGCAAAGTAAGGGGGTGACATGGGTCAGTGCGGCCTGAGAGTTTCTGCTGGGAGTGAGGAGGGGGTCGGGACCCCCGTCGTTTAAGGGGAGGCCGAGTAGGAGCGGCAGCGGGTGGGGTCCGGGAGGCGGAGGGAAGCAAAGGGGAAATGCAGAGAGGCCTGAGGCAGGCAGGGGTCCGGGGCCTCGGGGTCACAGCCTGGGGTTGGCTGGCGGAAAAGCCCCGATCCCCGGACCCAGCCTAGAAGGCTGTTGCTAGGCACCCATCAGGCAGGCTGGGGTCTGTAAGCTGTCCTGGGAGGAATGTGGGGTGCACAGCCCAGGGAGCCTCTCCATCCTGTGCTCCTGGGACAAGAAGCCGACCCCCCAGCATCTCCACCCTCTCCCAGCCCACTGGGCGGGGCTTGGCCATTGTCCTCCTGCCCCTCCTACCGCCTTTCTGTTCTCCCCGCCCGCCCCCCCCCACCCCCTCAGAGCCAGAGGACTGGACCAGACCCTGACCCCCACTCCCAGGGCCAGGCTCTCCCTTCCCGGGGTGCAGGGGCACCGCACAGACTGAACCTGAACTTAGGCTGCACTCAGACCTCCCGTTGTGTGAAGAACCAATCAGTGATGGTCTGGGGGTGGGGAGGCTCAGGCTGAGACTGGACTCTGGGATGAGAGTGCACAGCACGTTTGTCACAGGGGCACTGGCTGGCGGAGGGAGCTCTGTGCCCCCAGCAGGCCACAGGGATCCAAGATCTGTCCGGAGCCGAGCCCTTGGGGAGGGAGGCGCCGCCGCGGCCCTGAGGTCCGGTGGGAGGCCCCTGGTGCTCTGGGCGGCTCGAGGCATCCCCAAAGCCGCTGTGGGGGGCCATCCAGTCCCTGGAGGCGGACAGAGCTGATGGGGGCCACCCGCCTTCCTGCTGTGGCCGACGGGATGCCCTCGCGAAGACAGTGTCCTGCACTCGCTGAGCCTGGGGCGTGAGCTGAGCTGAGGAGCTGAGGGTGGCCCCGGAACCCAGGGCTCCCCGACCAGCACCCAGTGCCTGTCTAGGGAGAAGAGGGACCCCAGCTTCTGTTGTTGCAATCCCCACCGGGGGCGAGCCCCTGCACTGTACCCCCTCCCTAAGGGCACCCTGTGTCACCCCTGGGCTCACGTGTCCTCCTGGGAACGGGGGCTGTGCCCAGGACAGAGGTGTGGGCAAGGGCCTGCACCTCAGGAGAGGTGGGGGGAGGGAGGGAGGAGCTGGTTCTCCACCCGTGAGGACTTTCTGGAATGTCCTCTGTGGGTAGTTTTGCAAACTATTCTAGCAAGAATCCCGCGCCTGGTGCATGAAAGTCACCCTGCTTTCAGAGCGGTGCGGGCTGGGCCCACGCCTGACCCCTGTCCCCCACGCCCGCCCCCAGCAGCCACGGCAGTGGCCTTGATTTACCCCAGTGGTTCTCAACCTTCCTCAGGCCACGACCCTTACATACAGTTCCTCATGTGGTGGTGACCCCCAACCATGAAATTTTGCTCCTGTGATGCATCGTGATGTAAATATGTGCATTTTCCGATGGTCTTAGGCGACCCTTGTGAAAGGGTCGTTTGACCCCCAGAGGGGTCTCGACCCACAGGTTGAGAACCGCTGATTTACCCCCAGGGTCCAACCGTCAGGAAAACCATCCCTGACCCTGACCTCTGTGGAGCACTGGGCCCACCTGTTTCGCAGGCAGGTTCGCCGAGACTTCAAAGCAGGAGCCACCTACATGAGGTTGCTTGTGGCAAAGCAGGGACATGCACCCCGGTTCTTGGGACATGAGCCCCGGTTCCTGGGCCTCACGGCTGCCTGGAGAACTCTGTCTTCTGGCGGCAGGCTGGCTGGCAGCGGCTCTACTAGAAGAATTCATTGAATTGCCCTAATTATGCATCTCAAGATTCGAAGCCACCTCACTTCTGCTCGGAAGCAGGCAGGGTTAATGCACATGCATATGCAAAGTCTTCGAGCTCCCTTCCATTCTGCTCCTTCAGCTCAGGTCTCTGCTCCTCTGGGGAGGAAGTGAGAGGGGCTGAATCCGGGCCTGCCCTTGCTGAACTCACTGTGAGAGGGGGTGGGGGTAGGGGGAGTGGAAGCAAAGAGGATGGCGAACTCTCAGGAGCGGTAGGCAGGCTCAGCAGAGAGCTGGCAGGCTGCACTGTGCCACCTCGTGGGGGGCCTGGTGATTGTCCCCAGGGCACCATGCTGGCTAGCTGTAGTTCTTGTTTCTGGCCTGGATGCTATTCAGAATATGGGTTCAGCCGAAACCGGTTTGGCGCAGTGGATAGAGCGTCGGCCTGTGGACTGAAAGGTCCCAGGTTCAATTCCTGTCAAGGGCATATATCTTGGTTGCGGGCACATCCCCAGTGGGGGGTGTGCAGAAGGCGGCTGGCTGATCGATGTCTCTCATAGATGTTTCTAGTTCTCCATCCTTCTCCCTTCCTCTCTGTGAAAAATCAATAAAATATATTATAAAAAAAAAGAATAGGGGTTCAGCCACGTGCTAGCCGTGACCTTAGGCAAGTCTGCTAACCCCTCTGTGCCTCAGTTTCCTCCTCTGCGGCGTGGGGATTACAGAAGCGCAGATCTCAGCGTTGCTGTGGAATTTACCGTGCGCCCGTGCTTGGAAAAACACTTAGCAGTGCCCCTGGCACCTGGCATGTGCCCCTTAACCTTCCGCCGATGATGCCGACTGTGCACGGCAGCCAGGGCCAGTGCTTCTTGCCCGAGGCTTGGTCACTGGACGCCGGTCGGGTGGAGAAGAGCGAGCCCTGGCCCAGGACGCAAGAGGCGTGGAGCGCAGGACCTTGCTCTGTCTCTGAGGACCTGTGTCTTCTCTGAGCCTCAGTTTTTGCATCTGTGAAGTGGGGAGCTGTGAGTGTCAGACCAGGTCACTGGGGGAAGTGCTGTCTCTTTACCTGTGAGGTGTTCAGAGGATGCTGGCTCCCCTCCCAGGAGGCAGGAGGAGGAAGGAGCGCCATTGGAGAACACAGACGCAGGCAGGCAGGGAAGTCAGGCTGGGGCCGAGCAAACGCCCCTGGCCCTTCGCTCAGCACATTCCCCGGGAGGAACCTGGCCCGGGCCCTGGGCGGGGGGCTGGGCAGACATATCCCCTACCCGGAGCTCCCGGGCTGGGAGAGGGGGTGAAGATGCTCCCTCAAAGGAACCCGGGGCCGGGTGGAGATACAAAGACACCCCAGGCCAGGGGCTGGGGAAGGTGGGGCATTGGTCGGGTTTGGCTGCGTTTGAAGACATGTAGGCCTGCCAGGCGGGCGGAGGGGCACCCCAGGTGGAGGGAACCCAGGGGCCCCGGGCAGGGGCAGGAAATGGTGAGAGGCAAGCGGCACCCCTTGCCTCATCGCCCCACCCACCAGGAGCAGAAAACTCGAGGCAGGAAATCAGCAATCACCTCGCCCAGAGCCCATTCCTCCCACACCACACACCGTACAACCCAGAGCCCCGTTGGGAGATACAGTGGTACCTCGAGATACGAGTTTAATTCGTTCCGTCATCTTGAGGCGTGGAAACTATGAGACGCTCGAGTTGTGGTAAACTGGTGGGTCGTGTGCAGCCGGCCGATCCGCGCGATGACTCCTATCTCAAATGTTGCTCGTATTTCAAAGCAAAAATTGCTCGCTCGACGGCTGGCATCTCAAAAATCTCATATGTTAGGGCACTCGTATCTCGAGGTACCACTGTACAGGCCAAGCTCTGGGGCTGCACGGGGGAACATGGAGGTTCCGTGTTCCATGAAGCCCGCAGCGAGCCCAGCCAGGGTGGGCCTGGGCCCGGAGGGCTTCCTGGAGGAGGAGGAGGAGGAGTAGAAGGAGGAGGAGGTGATGATGGTGGAAGCCCCCCCCTGTGTCAGGAGAAAGCCAGGGCGGGAGCTTCTTCACCTCCTCCTGCAGATCCCTGCGGGGAGGGCTCCTCCGTGTCTTCTCTCGGGGAAGACAGGCCTCTTAGCGGGCGCAGGCGGCGGCTGACAGACTGTGTTTTCCCCGATGGGGCTAATCAGCCTGTTTGGAGTCTGCTGACAGCTCGGCAGCGGCCGGGCGGGGCGGGGAGGCCCCGGTAGCAGACAAGCCCGGGTGACAGTGACAGCCTCCAGCAGGTGCGGGTTGCCGCTTGCACAGGGAGGAGAGGGCCGTGGGCAATTTCCGCTCCACTCTGTGAGCCAGCGGCAGGCGGGTGAGGTCCCCCTGGGATTCACTCCGAATGTCGGTGCTGAAGGGCGGCCAGCTGTCGCCCTGCTCCACGGGGAGAGGCCCAATCAGATCTGTGCTCAGAGGGGCTTGTCCCCCGTCCCTCCCCTCTGGGCTGTGACTCCCCTGCCTTCCCCATCCCTGGCGGACAGATGGCCCCACCTCTCCCCCCCACCCCTCCCCACCCCCCTCCCTACCCCGCAGCCTCCACAGCCCTCCAAGGCCTCAGCCTCCAGCCCCGGCTGCAGTGCGCTCTTGAGGGACTGATGAACTCGGGGTCCTGGAAGGGAAGCCCCCCCAGCCGTGGGGCAGGCCACAGGGAGACCCTCTCCGGCGCGAGGGGCAGCACGCAGGGCAGGGCCTTCTCCGGCTCGGAATTTCTAGGCACTCGGCTGGAAGGCGTGTGTGTCACGCACATCCGGGCGAGGGGTGTTTATTTTAGAATCACCTGTAGCAAAGCGCCCATATGCACTCGGAGAATAAGCCCTCCATCAGGACCCTGGCAGTCTGAGGGAGCCCCCCTGTCCCCCCAATCCCCCCAGCTTCTCCAGCTCTGAGGAGGGAACCGGTCCGAGAGCCCTTCTGAGGGGCTTATACTCTCCCCCACCCAATAGCACACACTTGGATTTCCTGCCCTGTGGGGGGAGGGGGTACCCATCCCCAGACTGAGGCCCCACTCCCCTGCTCGGCTCCCCTGGGGGGCCCAGTGGGAGAGGGGCCCAACCTCCATGCCTCAGCCTTTGCTTACCCAGGGCCAGAGCTGGGGCTTTTCGGGCCTGGACCAGAACCTCAGGTCTTCCCAGAGGCGCAGAGCAGGGGCCTGGCCGCAGGTGCCCACACGCCCCCTGGCGAGGGTTGCTGGGCTGCAGCTCCAGGAGGCGGCAGAGCCAGGGCTGGGAGGCAGGGGCCGGCTGGCTCCGTCCTCAGTGCCCAGACCCTGACCCTCTGTGTGACAGCCAGTGAGCCTCAGCACCCCTCCCCGCAAGCCCCAGTTTCTCGGTCTGCCTCTGGGATGAGGGGGAGACCCCGGAAGGCTATAGAGGCTGAGGCCCCCCAGAAAGGCGCCTCTGGGACCCCCAGCCATCTGCCCCTGGGTAGCGTGGAGCGCTTTCCTCCTCCGTGGTCTCCCAGGCAACGCCGCGCTGCCTGCCAAGCGCTCTGCCAGGACCTGGCTCCGAACACATCTTTAGTGCCACACAGCGATGGTGCTGGCGGGAGGGAGCAGGGGCGAGGCCCAGCCCCCCAGCTGTCACCGGAGCCATCAGACAAAGCCAGCTGGGGTCCAGGGGGGAAGGCTGGGCCAGGGGGCCTGGGAAAGCTGCGCAGAGTCCCTGGCTGCCTCCTCCTACCTCCTCCTCCTAGCACTGCCCTCTCAGTGACCCCCTCTTTCCAGAACACTCCATGTGGAACCTCGGAGCTCTGGGCCTCCGTTTCCCCAGGTATCCAAGAGGCATGGGCTGATCTCTGGGCCTACAGACTCTAAAGGCCTGAGGACAGAGCCAGGCTGTCAGGGGCCTGGGGGATGGGCGCTGAGCCATCTTCAGAAAGCTGCCCCATCAGGACACGGGAAGGCCCTCTCTCAGGACACCCATTAGCCAGGGTCTCCTGCACCATGTGCTCCAAGACCAGAAGCCCCTCTGCTCCTGGCTCCAGGCCCCTGGGGAGGGTCCGTCTCTCGCTGGCTTCGCTGTTCGCCTCTCCCTCGGCCCCTCGCGGTATCTGCAGGTTTTGGTAGCTGTGCAGTTCTTTCTTTAGGTACAGTCACTCCTTCCTTCGGCGACCATTCCATCGTCTGGGTCCGAGGGATGTGGAAGCTGGAGCGAGCCCCGGGAGGTGGGGCCCAGGGGGGTGGGTGCAGAGAGGAGAGAGTCCCCGGGACTGCTGCTTCTGCACGAAGACGGCCGCTTCTGCCCAGTCCACATGGCTCAGTGGTTGAGCGTCGACCTGTGAACCCGGAGGAAGTCACGATTACATTCCCGGTCAGGACCCATGCCTGGGTTGCGAACCCGATCCCCAGCGTGGGGGGTGCAGGAGTCAGCCAGTCAATGATTCTCTCATCCTTGATGTTTCTATCTCTCTCTCCCTCTCTCCCTTCCTCTCTGAAATCAATAAAAAAATTATATATATATTATATATATATGAAATATATACAATACATATATGTGAAAAATAGCTGCTTCTGCGTGTGGGGGGGTGGGAGAGATCTCCCATCACCCACAGAAGAGATCAGGGTGAGGAGGTGTATCCTACCACCGGCAGATTCCCAGGTCTAGAGCACAGATCCGGCCTCTTTCTTTCTTTCTTCCTTCCTTTCTTTCTAAAAATATATTTTATTGATTTTTTTTTTTAACAGAGAAGAAGGGAGATGGATAGAGAGTTAGAAACAACGATGAAAGAGAGAGATTGATCAGCTGCCTCCTGCACACTCCCTACTGGGGATGTGCCCGCAACCAACGTACATGCCCTTGACTGGAATTGAACCTGGGACTGTTCAATCCACAGGCCGACGCTCTATCCACTGAGCCAAACCGGTTTCGGCAGATCTGGCTACTTTCTGACCAAGCTGGGTCTTATGAGGCCTGACCCGGCCAGGGGCACCGGAGCAGACCACTGGGGAGTTCCATTGGGACTGGACCCCTGGCCGCCTCAGGTAGCCAGACAGGCAAAGCTCTCACCAGCCCCTGTGGTCCCTTTGTGTAAATTAGAAAAAGACACCCTTTCCCGATAGACGTGGCTCTGCTGAGCATGGATTTCTGGCCTCACACCTCTGTTAGGGGAGGGGAGTGAGCAGAACCTGAGCTGCATGGGAAGCAGCCTGCTGAGCAGAGACTGCAGGAGGATGGAAAGTAGGTTTATTCAGGAGCCAGCAGCTTGAGAAGATGGGGGACTCTAGTCACAAAGACCTTCTTAACATCTCAGTGCAAGCAGGGGCTTGTATGGAGGGGGGAGGGGAAGGAAGAACAATCCCCCAAGAGGAGATTGGGGGCTCATAGTTGAGGGTGGATGGCTTTCTTCGAAGGTGAGCACATCTCCTGGAGCCAAAATGCCTGAGGGCTGGAGTCTGCTTCTTTTGAAATTAGCCTCCAGAATCCTTTGAGCAAACAGGCTGTTTATCAGTAGCTACCTGTGCACTTACAGGTCATGATTTACAGGAACAGCCTGGCCCCGGCCTCATGGCTCAGTTGGTTGAGCATCCTCCTGATATGCCAAGGTTGCAGGCTTGATCCTTGGTTGGGGCACCTACAGGATTCAACCAATGAATGCACAAATCTCTCCTCTTTCTCTCCTAAAATCGATCAAACAAAAACATTTAAAAATATTTAAAGAAGAAGCAATGTTTTAGGAAATGGTGGAGTGGGTTAGAGTAGGATCCAAGGAGAGAAGAGGAGATGCACTCAGCAGGCAGGGGCCAGGGCTCAGGACTCTGCCGGTCACAGGGGGGAGTCTGGGCTTTAGCTTCAGTGCAGTAAGACGCCCTTAGAGCAGCGGTTCTCAACCTTCCTTAATGCCACGCCCCTTTAATGCAGTTCCTCCTGTGGTGGTGACCCCCAACCATAAAATTTTTTTCGTTGCTACTTCATAACTTTACCAACTAAAATAATTTTTTGGTTGGGGGTCACCACCACATGAGGAGCTGTCTTAAAGGGTCGAGGCCTTAGGAAGGTTGAGAAATACTGCCTTAGAGGAAGTGAAGCAGAAGAAACCCAAGAACAGTGATTCTCAACCAGGACTGACTCCCCACCCCTACTCCGGGATATCTGGCCATGTCGGATGGAGAGAGGCATAGAGGTGGGGGTGCTACTGGTGGGCGGAGGCGAGAAATGCCGCTGAACAAGATATAGGACAGCTCTCGGGACAGAATTATCTGGCCCCGAACGTCCATAGTGCTGAGACTGCGAATCCCTGCTGTCCCCAGGGCTGCGGTGGATTTTGAGTAACCCTGGGTCACTGTGCTCACAGCTCGCTCCTGCTATATATACTCCGGTTTAGATCCGGTCTCCGCCCCTTGCTCAAACTGCCAGCAGGGCGGAGGCTGAGAAGCTGCTCCAGGAGAACACAAGCGTGGAGGCTCCTGAGCCGGGCACGGGCCCAGGCCACAGCCCCAGCCACGCGGGGCCTCGGAGCCATGTGACTGGTCTGCTGAGAGAGGCCGGGAGCGTACAACGCACCCTGGATTTCAAATCTGGCACCATACAAAGAACGAAAAATATTCGCCTGTACTTACCTTGATGACACGTCAACGTCATATTTTAGAGCCCGGCCAGTGTAGCTCAGTGGTTGAGCATCGACCTTTGAACCAGGAGGTCACGGTTTGATTCTCAGTCAGGGCACAGGCCCTGGTTTCAGGTTGGATCCTCAGTAGGGGGCATGCAGAAGGCAGCCCTTCGATGATTCTCTCATCACTGATGTTTCTCTCTCTCTCTCCCTCTCCCTTCCTCCCTCTGAAAATGAATAAAAACATGCATTTTTTTTAAAAAAAATTATATGTTAGACATAGTGGGTTAAACAAAAGGTATCATTAAATTTAATCCCACTTGGTTCTTAATTTTTAAATATATTCTATTGATTCTTCACAGAGAGGAAGGGAGAGGGACAAAGAGCTAGAAACATCGATGAGAGAGAGGCATCGATTAGCTGCCTCCTGCACGCCCCACACTGGGGATGCGCCCACAACCCAGGCATATGCCCTTGACAGGAATCGAACCTGTGACCCCTCAGTCTGCAGGCCGATGCTCTATCCACTGAGCCAAACCGGTTTCGGCTCTTTTTAATTTTTAAAGTGTAGCTACTAGGAACTTCTGAGTTACACAGATGGCTTCCACGTGTGGCTCACCTTAGGTTTCTGTTGGGTGGTGCTGAGTTACACAGAGATGATATTATCACTTTAATCTAGGTGCCAGGCACTGCTCTTTTTAAAAAATAGATCCTGTCATAAAGGAGGTATTGCTATTACCCTCACTTTCCACGTGACGAAGCCGTGGCCCAGAGAGGTGAGGTAACCTGCCCAAGGCCACACAGGAGGGAGTGTAGGGCTGGCTGCGTGACCCCGCGCCCTGGGGATGATGGCGGGGAAGGTGGTAAAAATTCGGTCAGCCCGAAGAGGGGTGATTCCGGAGCTCCAGGACTCTCTGACGGAACGGACGCGGGAAGTAGGACGGGAAGGGGTGGATGGGATGAATACTCACGAGGGTTGGCTTTGCGGAGCCAGTGGAGGGGATGCTGATGGCGGAGATGGGGAAGCAGCAGGAGGAAGCAGGCTGGGAAGCTGTGTTTCCTCTGTGTGGGTCCTGTGTGGTATACATGGCTGCAGGCACCCAGCTGGGGGCGGCAAGAAGGCAGATAGAGCCTAGCTGGCTTGGCTCAGTGGATAAAGCATCGGCCTGCAGACTGAAAGGTCCCAGGTTTGATTCCGGTCAAGGGCATGTACCTTGATTACAGGCACATCTCCAGTGTGGGGTGTGCAAGAGGCAGCTGATCGATGTCTCTCTTATCGATGTTTCTAACTCTTTATTCCTCTCCCTTCCTCTCTGTAAAAAAAATCAATAAAATATATTAAAAAAAAAAAGATAGCTGGCTTGTCTCAGGGGATAGAGCGTCTGAAGGGTCCCAAGTTGGATTCTGGTCAAGGGCACATGCCTGGGTTGTGTGTGTAGGAGGCAGCCTATCACTGGTTATCTCTCATCATTGATGTTTCTATCTCTCCCTCCCTCTTCCTTCCTCTCTGAAATCAATTTAAAAGAAGAAGCAGCTAAGTTTGCAGATATGTTTGGAGATAGACATTTGGGGTCAGCAGCTAGTAGATGGGGTGGCAAGTGATTGCCTACAGAGAGTACTGATGTAGGGCAAAGGGTTGCTTGGTATGGGGTCCGGGACCACACTGACACGTTCTGACATGTAGCAGGGGAGCCCCAGAGAAAGAACCAGAAAGAGGCGCTGAGAGAGGGCAGCCAGTAAGGCAATCAGAAAAGCAGGCGGGTGAAGACAGAATCTAAGGTGAGGGCGTGGTCAGTTTTCAGACTCCGCCCCTCTGAGCCTCCAGCCCCTCCAGCAAGTGAGCAGGAGGACTCTCTGGCCCAAGGCAGGAGGGCTGGGCTCACCCAGGCCGGAGCCTGCCGGCTGGCCAGATTCATTCACAGAGTCTGTTGAGTCCCCTTGACGAGGCACTGCTGGCGGGACCCCGTGAGTGGCCCCAGCTGAGGTGAGAGGAGGGCCCTGGGGCGTGGGAAGGCTGACTCAGGCAGCTCATTTCACCTGGTAGCCAGGAAGTCCTGCCTGACGTCTGACTGCCATCCTAACTGCTTCAACGTGAGGCTTCGGTTCTTTGTAGCTAACCTGGGTCGCCCCCCTCCTACACACCCCTCCTCTGGTTAAAGGCAGAGAGCGCTTCTTTTTCTCCACCACATCCTCTCATCAACTGTCTCCCCGGAGCGGCTCCTGCCTCCTTCGCCCAGGCAGGGCACACGTTTCCCCTCCCTGCAGGAGCCACAGACTCAGCCCAGGGCCCTGGCAGCATCGGAGGTCAGGACACACACGGGGAGGGGTGGCCAGAGACTCTGATCTTTGTCCCTGGGGTCAAGCCTTGGCGCTGGAAGCCTCCAGCTGCCCCCCACCCAACCCCGCTCCACCCCTAAATCCCTGTCTCTCTCAGCTGATCTGAAAGATCTGTCTCCAGGAATCTGTTCCCCAGAACACCTGTTTCTGGCTTGGCACCCTGCTCGCCCTCCCCTGGCCCCTGAGCGAGGGAGACCTGGCTTCTGTCCTCAGGCCCTGGCCCAGGCCGCTCGGCTCCCCTCCCTGCGAGCCAGCGAGCTCTCACCCTCACCACCAGCCCCTGCGCGCCTGATCGCTAATCTCTCCATCAGCAGCTTCTCTGCAACCTCGCTGCCCACAGAACAAAGTGCTTTGTCGATGAAAAAGCCCTTTGGGGGCAAACACAGGAAATTAAAGACTCGGAGCGCAGTAAGAAAAATCCATTCTCTTTTTCATAGATGGCTGCAATCCTATTGCCTCGGCTCCTGCCACGCGCTGGATCTGCTGGTCTCTGTTCACACCCGGGGCAGGGTGGGGAGGGATGTGGGGGCGGCTGGAGGGGGTGATGTTCACAGGGAGGGCCTCTGTCTGAGATTCCCAATAGCGAGGCTGGCCACCTGGCCGAGGGGTCACCAGGCGTCCTTGGCCGGGGGCAGCCTGCAGGCAGCCGTCCAAGACTAATACCTCGAGGGGGGCTGTCTGCAGCAGCTGCTGAGAGAGCATGTCCTGGCTGGAAGCTGACAGACAGGGTGCACCGTGTGAGGGAACAACCCCCTGCAGGGACAAGAGGGAACCACACCCCTGCTCCCAGTCCCCGCAGGTTCCTGGGGCTCTGGGGGCTCCACTGCGCAGGCTGCACAAGGAGGGGGTGGATCACTGCAGGCCCCTTCCAGCGATAATTTATGCTGCAAACATTAGCAGCGCTTTCTCCGTGGGCCCGCGCTTCCAGGAGCCTCAGCTCACTGTGCCCGGGGCTCTAAAGCGACCCGTGCGACGCCCGCTACAGTGACAGCTCCTTCTGGGGAGGGGGCGCGGGGGCAGCTGGAACCCCGTCCCTGGCAGCCTCTGGCCAGTTCAGCTGTGCAGGCCTAGCTGCTTCCTGAGTGGTGGGCAGGAGGGAGGGAGGGAGGGAGGGAGGAAGGGGAATGTGTTTGTCACTCCAGAGCCCTGTCACATCTGAGAGGACCATTGTGATGGGGATGGCTGGGCAGTTGCTATGTGTTACACCAGCTCGGCTCTTCTCGCCTCCCAGCTGGGGCAGGTGGTGAGAAAGGGCCTGCAATTGACAGAACCTGAAGATCCATCCTTTTCTCACTCTATACTTCTTCCACCGGCCTCGTGCACTCCCGAGGTTTCAATTACTCGCATCCATCCCAGTGGTTTGGCCCCTGGCTGTACGTTAAAATCACCT
This sequence comes from Lasiurus cinereus, assembly GCA_011751065.1. Lineage (NCBI taxonomy): Eukaryota > Metazoa > Chordata > Mammalia > Chiroptera > Vespertilionidae > Lasiurus > Lasiurus cinereus. The sequence continues at coordinate 1,118,189 of JAAGEH010000337.1, forward strand.
GTGGAGCTAGGATACCGATGGCCAGCCCTGGCCCCGACTAACAGATTAGAATTCCTGGGGTGGGGCCCCGGCTGAGGATTGGTTCAAAGCTCAAATGCCTAACTGCTCTCCTGCCAGCCTGTTTGCTCCTAACTGCCCTCCCCTGTGGGCCTCGTGCGTGAGAACCGGCTCCAGCTCACCCTCTGATCACACTTCCAACTCTGACCTCTCTCCTAAGCTCCCCACCTGCTCCCTGGACCTCTCTGCTTGCTTCCTCTGAGGGCGCCTCACACTCAGCTTGCCCACGTCAAGTCAACCCCCACCTCATGCCACCTGGAAGCCTGCTTTTCTCCAGGGCTCCCTGGCTGAGGGAACTTGACCGTATAAGTCAGTGACATAGGGTAACCCTGCCTCCTTAGTCCGCAGGCTTCCTGTCTAATCGCCTTCTCACGTGGAAGGCTGGGTAGGAACTCAGGGCTGGAGTGGCAGCTCAATAGTTAATGGCCGGGGGGAGGAGGCGGGAAGGGCAGGCTCCTTGGTCACTGAGTGCCTTTGCTCTCCTGCAGAAGCAGCTTTCCTCTCTCTGTCAAAGGTGGTTCCTCCAGTTCCCACTGGTCACGTCCCCGTTCCCTTCCGGGGAGGAGCAAAGAGATCATGCTCCTCCTTTTACAGGCACAAACTGGATGTTGTTCACATCACAAGTGCTCATGTCCCATTCACCCAACCGGGCTCACACCTGGCTGCAAGGGAAGCTGGGAAATGTAGTCCTATTGAATTTCTAATTGGCCCACTTCTGTGCCTTATGGACTGCAACCACTTCCTGGTAGGTCTCACCACATCCTCTAGCTTGTTGTGTTTTTTTTTTTCTTTGCATCCGGGATGTTGTTATTTAAATGCAAATAGGATCCAAGCCTTGGCTCAGCAGCTTCCTAGAGCCCCAGGGCCTTCCTGGACGCCCAAGGTCCTCACCCTTGACCTGGCCCTCTGGCCTCCCATCCAGCCTCTGTCCTGTGCTGTCTGTCCTCCAGCCACACCAGTCTGAGGCCGCGGGTAGAGGGCAGGTGTCTCCACCTGGATCCGTGGCCTTTGCTCCTGTTGCTTTCACAGCTGCCATATTCCCCACGCTCAGCCCTCCCCCACCCCCCATTCCCAGCCCCTGCCGTTGTCCTTTGGATCTGAGATAAATGGGCTGTTTCTCCGGAAAACTCTCTGACGCTTGGGGTGGGGTCACACCTCTCGTGACCTAGGCTTACGGCTCCCTATTCTTTTATTTCCACGCCACAGGTCGGAGGGTGCTCTTTGTGTGCTGATGGCCTAACGTCTTGGCACCCCATCTGATTGCCAGCTCCAGGAAGCAGGGGCCGTCCAACTCCAGCGCCTGGCAGGGTGCCTGGACCACTCAGGAGGTCCCCCTCACCAAGTGTTCGTTGCCCAGGGGAACCGTGAGGGATGCAGAGGGTGAAGAATGACTCCAGGTTTCTGGCTCATCAACGAGATGAATGAGGTACCTTTTGTGGAGAGGGAGCCCTGGGCGGGGCTGCGGGCTGGAGCAGCATCCTGAGTCCGGTGTTGGAAGACTGGGCTGGGGTGGGGAGCAGGTTTCAATCAACTGACATTGGGTTCTCCATCTGGCCCAAGGTCACCATGGGTCAAAGCCACCAGAATGGCAGCTATTTGTGGGGGGTAGATTGTGCATCCTGGGAGGAACTGGGGAGGAAGTACCAGAGGGACCCCCAACGCTGGTTCTCCGTGCTGAGTTCTGCTCTTGGAAGGGCCCCTTTGAGCCCTTTGGACTATCTGGGAAGTGGGCGTTCTGAGGAGCAAGTAGGTGCGCACTGGAGGGCTGGAATCTGCTCCCGACTGTGTGACAGGGCACACGTCTCCCCATGTTGCCCACCCATGAGCAGTCCAGCTCAGCAAGCACGGGTGGGCTGTCCGCTGGACGCCAGGCCCTGTGGAGATGGATAACGGTGGTGGTGGTAGCAGCAGGAAAGCGTAGCTGTTACAGAAAACCGGAATAACCAAACCACGCTCGGAGAGTCTGGAGTTACATTTATTACGCGCGGGTCCAGAGGAAAACTTTCCTCAAATTCTGGGCCCCCCTATGCAGACATTTTCCCTATTGATATGCTTTTACCTTCTTTGTCTCCCAAATATGGGATGTTTCCCGTCCCTTTGCAAGTTCTTAAAGGGCCCTGTGTGCTGAGGCCTTGAGACCTCAACCAAAGGCCTGGCCTGGTGCCAGCACTGATCATTTTGTCCGGGGAAGGTTGAACGGCCTCTCTGGAGTGAGAGTAGTCTCGTTTTCCTTATTATTTAAGCAAGCAAGCATTTACAGGAGCCAGATAGCAAGGTTAAAATTTCAAACGGCAGTTTTTATATAGGATGGATGCTTCATAGCTACTGTGCATAGAGCACCCACTCGTGCTGGACACCATCCTAGGCCCTACCTCCACACGTCTCCTCAACAACCCTAGGGCCGTGATTCTTCACACTGTACGGCTGGGGAAACGAGGCGCCCCAAGTTACAGACAAGGTCACACAGCTCCTGAGTGGCAGAAAGGAGGAGGGCCACAGCCCCTTGGCTTGCAAAGACGTGGAGGCATGGGATGATCTCTCTGTCATACTGAGGCTGCCTCCTGCCACTCCAGGGGGTGGGTGGGGAGACTGAGGTCCATGAGGGGGTTCTGGTGAAGATGACACTTCTTGGCTGACTTCTCCCCACCCTTCCCGTGCCTGTCTCCTCTCCTATCTATCGTGACCAATCAAGTTTTCCTTGGAAGAGACAGAACTAATTTTAAGAAGACAGGCGCTGATGGGCTGGCTGCACATGTCAGTACAAGGTGAGGTGTTAACCACTCCCAAGACTAGTTTTCAGCCACCTGATGGAATCATAGCCCTTTGCAGCGCTTGGCAGTTCAGACACGTGACCCCGTGAGAGAAATAGTATCAGCCATGAGTCACGAATGACCCTGCGGTGACTGGCTAGGACCCTGGGGCTGGTGGATTATAGACGAGACAGAGACTTCGACTCAGACCTCCGGCCTCCCAGGGCAGAGCAGGCTGTCTGACATCCGCTCCTATCTCTGTCTTGTCCGCATCATCTCCCGCCTGTGTCCAGATTCCTCCCGCCCAGGTCTTTCACACTTTCCTGGTGGTATGTTGACCTCTTCCCTCTCCCCACCAGGTTCTTTAAAACCCTGTTTTTGCTATATTTCAACTGTTTCGTGGATGAATCAGCTAATTCATGCTAAACTGGTAATGACTGATAATGGAACTCAATGTATTTCCTCTCTGGAGGGTATTACATATTTATTTTTAAACTAGAGGCTTGGTGCATGAAATTCGTGCATGGGGTGGAGGGGTGTCCTTCAGCCCAGCCTGCTCTCTCTCCAATCTGGGACCCCTAGAGGGATGTCTGACTGCCTAAACGGGCAGTCATACATCCCTCTCACAATTCAGGACTGCTGGCTCCCAACTGCTCACCTGCCTAACTTTCTGATTGCCCCTAACCGCTTCTGCCTGCCAACCTGATCATCTCCTAACCACTCCCCTGCCAGCCTGTTTGCCTCTAAATGCCCTCTCCTGCTGGCCTGGTCACCCCTAACTGTCCTCCCCTGCAGGCTTGGGTCCCCTCCCAACTGCCCTTTCCTGTAGGCCTGTTCACCCCCAACTTCCCTCCTCTGCTGGCCTGGTCACTCCTCTGCAGGCTTGATCACCCCCAACTGCCCTCCCTTGCAGGCCTGGTTCCTCCCAATTGCCCGCCCCTGCTGGCCATCTTGTGGTGGCCATCTTGTGTCAACATGGGGGCAAGATCATTGGACCACATGGGGGCAGTCATCTTGTGTGTTGGAGTGATGGTCAATCTGCATATTACTCTTTTATTGGATAGGATAGAGGCCTGCTGCATGGGAGGGGGCCAGCTGGTTTGCCCTGAAGGGTGTCCTGGATCAGGGTGGGTGTTCCCTTGGGGCGTGGGGTGGCCTGGGCGAGGAGCCTATGGTAGTTTGCAGGCTGGCCACGCCCCCGGCGACTCAAGTGGAGGCCCTGGTATCTGGGATTTATTTATCTTCTATAATTGAAACTTTGTAGTCTCAGCGGAGCCAAGCCTTCTGTTTGCACAGCCATGGAAACTTTGTTGTCTTGAGCAAAGGCCTGCTGGCCAGGGTGTGTGGAAAGCTTGGCTTCCTCCATTGCTAAGGACAACCCAAGCCTCCCTCCTGCTCTCTCTGTGGCCATAGCCATCTTGGTTGGGTTAATTTGCATACTCACTCTGATTGGATGGTGGGCGTGGCTGGTGGGTGTAGCGGATATATAGTCAATTTGTATATTACTTTTTTATTAGATGGGATATGTTTTTATTGATTTCAGAGAAAAGAAGGAAGAGAGAGGTATAGAAACATCAATGATGAGAGAGGGTCATTGACCAGCTGCCTCCTGCACACCCACTACTGGGAATCGAGCCTAAAATCCTGGGCATGTGCCCTGTCTGGGAACTGAACTGTGATCTCCTGGTTCATGGGTTGACACTCAACCACTGAGCTACACTGTCTGGGTGTACTACATATTTTTTAATGGAATAATAACAATCATAAAACTTCTCTTATGGGTCCTTCTCTTGGAGTTTTCAAAAACAGTTCCCATTCATTGATCTTATTTTCTTCTCAAATCCACCTCTCTCCCTCTCTCCCTCTCTCCCCTCCTCTCCCCCCCATTCTATCTGTTGCCACTGCTTTAGTTCAGCTCAGCACTTCCTCATCCTTCCTCAGAACTACAGGTCTCTCAGTCACAACCCTTGGGTTGAGAATCGCTGCTGTGGAGCCCAAGACCACAGGTTGAGTTTCGAACCACAAGTTGAGAACTGTTGCTGCAGAGCCTAAGACCATCGGAAAACACAGGTATTTCCATTACAATTCATAACGGTAGCAAAATTAGTTATGAAGTAGCAACGAAAATAATGTTATGGTTGGGGGCTGCCACCACAGGAGGAGCTGTATCAAAGGGTCGCAGCATCAGGAAGGAGGAGAACCACTGTAAGTCTAAGCCAAGCTTCCTGCCTGAGTCTGTCTGACATCCTTCTTGTGGGCGATGCGCCCTCCACGAACAGCGCTAATCTCTCGGTCTAGTTCTTCCGACACCCCAGGCGGGGACACGTCTCTGTGCACTCAGCGGCCAATCTGGGTGCCACCCAATTTCAGGGAGAATTGCCAAGCTCTCCACATGAGTCTCTCCTCTTGACTGAGGTCAGGGAAGCACCCTTTGTACCTGCCTTCCCTTGGGAGCCCCCGACAAATGTATCCTGAGTAGTTTCCATTTCACCCCCTTGCCTTCTCTCATGTGGCCTGGAGGTGGGGGCGGGATGATGCTGGATGAGCAGATGTGAGGCCATTCCCTCTGCAAGTCCTGGGTGGACACTCCTCTGAAAAGTTCTCAAAGGGGTCGGGGGGAGGAGTGGGCAGTGCTGGAAATGCATGCGAGTGGTTTTTTTGTTTTTTTTTTTACATATATTTTATTGACTTTTTTACAGAGAGGAAGGGAGAGAGATGAGAGTTAGAAACATCAATGAGAGAGAGACACTGATCAGCTGCCTCCTGCACATCCCCTATTAGGGATGTGCCCATAACCGAGGAACGTGCCCTTGACTGGAATCAAATCTGGGACCTTTCAGTCCGCAGGCTGACGCTCTCTCTATCCGCTGAGCCACACCGGCCTTGGCAGTGTGCGAGTGTTTTTAATGTCATAACAATGGGCAATGCCACTAGCACTTAGAACTGGAGGCTAAACGAAGAATGCTAAGCGGTTCGCACCCTTACGGGCAGCCTAGCAGTGAAGAAGTCTCCTCACCCCCATGCCCATAGCTGCCCTCCTAGAGAAACGGGCATGGGGCCATGAGGCAGAAACCCGGCTAGAAACTGTTGTGACGCAGGTAGAAGGCCAGTTTCTCCCGTCAGACAAAGGCTCCCTGCTGTGCACACTCCCGCTTCTCAGGAACAAGGAAGCCTGCTGGAGGTAGAGGGTCGTCTTCTGTGTCCTCCCCATGCTGTGCTCAGAGGGGCCACGGGAGGCCAGCCACCTGGCCGGGGCGTGCGGCCCAGCGCCCGGCACCCCACGATGGCTCATTCCTTCTCCGTCCAGGTGACACGGCTCTGAGAGGTCGGTGGGTCCACCTGTCCTTCCCAGACAGACCCCCTTGACCCTCTGAGGAGGGAGCAGTGTGGGTGTGCCCGGCGTCCAGGGCTAAGGGGGAGCCTCGTGTTGGTGGGAAGCAGCCGCTGTCCCTCTCTGCTCAAAGCAGAAGCAGGAGCGCACAGACGCTCAGAGTTACTGGGTGTTTGGATGGTCCCAGAGCTCCTCCTTGAGAAGCTTCAGGCTCGTGAAGGAAAACCTTGACCCGCTCCAAGACACAAAATCAGCCAAGGCAGAGCCAAGACAGGGTGGCGGAGAGGGGGCAGGCTGTCCAGCTGGGGAGGAGGGTCAGAGCCATCGCGCTCAGCTTCCCCACGGCCATCCCCTCCTCCCGCACCTCCAGGGCCTCCTCCTGGTCCCTCCGCTCTCTCAACCGGTCGGCTCTCCACCACCAGCATCCTGACTCTGGGTGACCAATCAAGTTTGCCACCTTCCGATTCTCTCTCCTGGAGGAAAGAGCAGGGGGTGGGAGGGGAGGGGGGTGTGTGTGTGTGTGTGTGTGTGTGTGTGTGTGTGTGTGTGTAGCAGAGCTGATCCTGGGCGGGAGATCCTCAGGCCAGCCAGCGAGAGTCCGCTTGTGCTGGGCTCCCGGCCGGAGCTGGCAGGTCTGCGTAGCTGTGTGTTTCCCAAAGACAAGCGGCTCCATTTCCCCGTTCCAGGGAATCCTGGAGGTCTTTGGATTCTTTGGTGGAAATCCTATTTTCCGAGGCCTCACTCAGCATTGCTTGGAGAAACCTGTGGCTGGGATGGGGGCTTGGTCTCGGGTTAGTGTTAGAGGTCGGAGGCCGGTCTGGTGGGCCTGGGGGAGGGGCTTCCTAGGAGACTGGGATTAGAGGCTCATTGGAGTCAAGGTCAGCGTTCCGTGTCCGGCCGGGGTCGGAGCGCTGGCTGGGGTGGAGTCTTCTCCAGGTGGACGTAGCGCCAGGTGTCCACTAATCGAGCCTCTTTTTTCATGTCCCAAATACAGTGGTACCTCGAGATGTGAGTTTAATTCGTTCTGTAACCTTGAGGCGTGGGAAACTATGAGACGCTCGAGTCGCAGTAAACTGGTGGGTCGTGTGCAGCCGGCCGATCCTCGCGATTACTCGTATCTCAAATGTTGCTCGTATTTCAAAGCAAAAATCTCTCGCTCGATGGCTCGTATCTCAAAAATCTCGTATGTTAGGGCACTCGTATCTCGAGGTACCACTGTATCTTACCAAGTCCCCCCGTTCACCCCGGGTCAGTCAGTTTTCCTGGGTGACTCCTCACCCTCTGGCCCCTGGCCAGCATCTCCTCTTAGCCCATGGTCCCTGGGCTCAGGACACAGCCCACTCCTGATCTGGGCTGTGGACTTCAGACCGGGATGGGTGCCTTCTGATTCAATGCTCTGCAATCTGCGGCCACAATGGGAGGAGCGGCCGCTGCCGCCAGGCCTGGTGGCCAGCCAGCCCGGGCAGCTGGGTGGCTAGCTGTGATGGGTTGGACAGCCTGCCTGCTGCCTCAAACCTCTCCCTCTCTGCTCCACCCCCTCCCCCTCCACCTCCCCATTGGGATGCAGCCCTCAGCTCTACCTACCCAGCAGCCTCATTGTCTGGGCCGGCCCGGTGCCTAGCAACCCTCCCCGGGAGCCCTTTCCCACCGCGTCCCGGCCCCTCTCCCCTCCCCTCCCCTGCCAGCACCAGCACCGGCACCGCCTGTGTGTTTACGGCTGCAAAGAAGCCAGTGAAGCCCGCCAGCGGGTCTCACCCGAGTCTCCCCCTGCCCCGGTTCTGAGAGCCTCCGTGGGAATTCCGGCCTCCTTCCCAAGGTTCCAGGGTCCTCGCCAGAGACTCCCGAGTTCCATTCTGGAGTTCTGCGAGTCCCAGCGTCCATGAATACAGTGGTACCTCGAGATACGAGTGCCCTAACATAAGAGATTTTTGAGATACGAGCTGTCGAGCGAGCGAGCGATTTTTGCTTTGAAATATGAGCCACAGTTGAGATAGGAGTCATTGCGTGGATTGGCCGGCTGCACACGACCCACCAGTTTATCGCGACTCAAGAGTCTCATAGTTTCCCACGCCTCAAGGTTACGGAACGAATGAAACTCGTATCTCGAGGTACCACTGCACCGGAGCATGCCAGGGTTCTCTGACACGGGCCTGGGACCATCGAACTGTATTCTAGAACTTGGTTATTGTATTCCAGAGGGGCGTGTGGTTCCAGAAACACTCCGTGGTCACCAATCAGGGTGACGGCGGTTAGAAGTGATGAGGACACAGATGCTGCGTTTTCATTTTCTGGAAATGACATCTCTTGAGAGGTGCAGAGAAGCGTGTTCGGCGCCGGCCAGCCCCTCGGAGGGCTGGGGATGGAGCTGTGGCAAATGAAGACCCTGTCCCCACACAGCTTCCATTCTCGCGGGGGAGACAACTATGGAGCCGACAGACAGGGGCCGGGCAACACGTCAGGGGGTGCTGGGTGCGATAAAGGGGAAGATGGAATCGAGGAAGAATTCGTCTGTTCGTCTACCTGCTCTGTGTTCAGCTCCGTCCTAAGGCTTTGCGGGGATGAACGGACTTGCGTTTTGTTGACGTTAAACCGCAGGTGCTGCTGTGTGGCCCCGTCTTCCAGGTGGGAAAACAGGCGCAGAAGGTTCAATAACTTCTCCTAGCAGCAGAGCGGGGACCTGAACCCCGCAGGCTGGTTCCAGAATCCACCGCGGGCCACAGTTGAGATGCAGGGGAAGGAGGTGGGGCGTGGTGCTGTGAGGGGCTGTCCCACGGGACCAGAGACTTGCAGAAGGCCAGGCGTGATGCGTGTGTGCGCACATCTGGGCAGAATGCTCCCCTGGGGAGGGGGCCGGGTGCCATCTCCTGGCAGGGAGGACCCGTGCTCTCTGTGCTGGGGGGATGGAGGGAGGATGGGCTTCCTGGGAAAGGTTTCCCTTGGGGACCTGGTGGAAGGCGCAGGCTTGGAGAGATGCTTGTCTCTGGGGCCATAAGAGATGCCTTCGCCAGCCCACACAGACCCCCCTGGTCCTCTCTCTCTCATCACGCAGAGGAGTGTCCTCAGAACACACAAGAAGGCGCTAAAGGAAACAGTCTCTGAGTGACAGGACCCTCGGCCGGCTAATGGTGAGCAATGAGCGCACACCGCCCCCCTCCCAAGGCCCCTTGTGAAACAGAGTGATGACTCCATCCCCTGGGAAGGATGGGAGTGGTGGCCGAGCAGCCTTGACCGCGGGCACACGGGCCTTCGGATGCTGTTCTCAGCGTGTCCTGCCTGCAGACACGGGCCACGCACACAGCTGAGAGAGGGAGCTTCAGGCACGCTGGGATCAGGTGGAGTGGGGGAGACTCCTGGCTTTGTGATGGGGCCACAGACCTCTGGGCAAGTTACTCCCCCTCTGAGCCGTGGTCCCTTCCTCTGTGAGCCTGAGACATCACCACCCCGAAGCAGGCCGCTCTAGGAACACTCGAGATGCTCGAGAAAGAGCCCATAAGGCGCCTGGCATCTAGTGGGCGCTCAAGGCCGTGCCGTCCGGTGTGCACCCCGGCATCTGTGCCTTGGGGGGCGTGGCACATTCCTCCCCTTCCTCCGGGTGGGCCTTGGCCTCCCCACCGGACAAGGGAGGTGGGAGTAGGTGACTGACTTTTTCAACCAATCCGTGTTTCCCCAGCTTCTGCCAAGCACGGGGAGGGACAGACAGACACAGCTCGGACCTCAGGGAGCTTTGGCCACTGGGTAGCCCCCTGCCGCCCCTCACCTTCCGGTCTGTGGGTGATGGCACTGTGGTGGGCAGAGTTCAAGGCTCAACGTTCCTGCCATCAAGGGCACAAGCCCATGTAAGCCCCTCTCCTGGAACAAGACCAGGACCTGTTCAGAGAAAGGGCTTTTAATTCCTGGTGGGGCTAGGCATGTGGCCAAGGGAAGGGTCTTGGCCGATGTGATCAAAGTCCCTTTACATCTGCCCAACTGGAGCTGGTCACATGGGCCCTTTCCAGAGGACCGGAGGGTAGAGAGAGGTGACAGTCCCTCCGTTGGCCTCGGGGAGGTGAAGGGCCGGCCGGATGGGGGTGCGCTGAGGGCCCCGCCCAGGACCCGAGGGACAGACTTTGCTGCCACCTGGGCTCAAGACACCAGGCCTCAGATGAGACCCTAGGCCCAGCTGACACACTTTGATGTCAGTCTGGCCACACCCTCCCACTCTGGGAAACTGAGGTAATCCATGGGCCTCATTTTCAGCTCAGTGGGTGGTGACTAGAGACACAGCAATAGACACCTGATTACCGACCCTGCCCCTGAGCGAATGTGTGTACGTGCAAGGCCCCGGATCAACCCATCTCCCCATCTCCAGCTCTCTTCCCAGCCCCTGCTCATGCCTGGAGCCCCCCTCGCCCACCGGGCCAGGTGAATTCCGCACAGATAAGTGATCCCACCCGTGGGGATGGCAAAGGACTGTCTCATCAGCCCCAACCGGCTCCCAAAGTTGGTTGTCAAAGGACATTCTATGTGCCCTACTTTTTAAAAAAAATACATTTTATTAATTTTTTACAGAGAAGAAGGGAGAGGGATAGAGAGTTAGAAACATCAATGATGAGAGAGAAACATCGATCAGCTGCCTCCTGCATGCCCCCCACTGGGGATGTGTCCGCAACCAAGGTACGTGCCCTTGACCGAAATCGAACCTGGGACCTTTCAGTCTGCAGGCCAACCCTCTATCCACTGAGCCAAACCGGTTTCAGCTATGTGCCCCACTTTTCATGTAATGATCAGCATCCTCGTTTGCACGACTCTGACTCTGAGTCACGGCCCCGCCAGTTACAGGCCCCTATTATCCTGAGCTGCTTGGATGGGCAGGGCTGTAGCCGGGCCTGGTGCTCGAAGCCGCCTCCCACACAAATTATCTGTAATTTCCCCACCTCCGTGCTGGCCGGGGCCCTGCATTACAGCCAGGCCCCGGGCTGGTGCACTGTCATTTCCAAGGCAGCCAAGTGGGGAAACTGGAGTAAGTGGGACCTGGATTTGACTGTGAAGGGAGGGAGTTCAGGCTTAGGGGTGCAGGCACCTACCCCAACGGGAGCTGGGCCAGATGGAGGGCAGCGACCAAGCCCCTCACAACCAGAAGCAGGGTATGTGAAAGGTGGCTCTTTTTTTTTTTTTTAAATACATTTTATTGATTTTTTTAGAGAGGAAGGGAGAGGGATAAAGAGTTAGAAACATTGATGAGAGAGAGACATCGATTAGCCGCCTCCTGCACATCCCTCACTGGGGATGTGCCCGCAACCAGGATACATGCCCTTGACAGGAATCAAACCTGAGACCTTTCAGTCCGCAGGCCAACGCTCCATCCACTGAGCCACACCGGTTTTGGCAAAAGGTGGCCCTTGAATACACACCACGTGGCCCGTTTGTAGGCTGCCCAGGAAGGGTGCTGTCCACGGGACCGGAGCGCCATGCCCAGAGCGTGCCGAGGATGGGTGGGCGGAGAAGCCCAGAAGCCCCTCGGAGAGAGCAGAGTTTGAGATGGGAATGGGAATCATGCGTTTTCCTCCTCCCTAGCAGGACACCCAGCTCCCCGGGGTAAGCAGGTGGGTCCTTGGTGTGTGTGTGTGGGGGGAGTACAAAACTGAATGGGGGTGTCATTGGGATGGGAGCCGCCTGACGGTGAGGGAGCTTCACCTGAGCAGAGAGGCCTCCTGCCCCCCACAGTGCTGCAGGACAGAGGACGCCCCTGTCTTGGTAGAGGAGGTAGCGCTTTACGCTGCGGAGCTGTGAATGGCGCCTGGTGCGTGTGCGTGTGGCTGGGGGCGTGCGCACTCCCTTTGTGAATGCGCTGCGGGCGCCGGATCGGCTGGGAAGGCACGTGTGTAGGTGTGCGGAGTAGACTCATGCACGGCCGTGACGATGCAGATTCGGGGTGTGCCGATCTGGCCCCGAGGCCGCACCGGCGTCTTTCTGCACACAGGTGAGGAGGCGGAGGGCAGGGGTCTTCTCACGCACCCCTCACTTTTGCCCTGAGCTTGGCCATCCCTTTCCACCCGTTCGAACTCCCTGGAAGCCCGTCTTTCCTCCTAAGAGTTACCCTGGCTCAGGGCAGAGGGCACGGGTCTAAACAGCCCCGACACCGGGTATGCGGCCCTCACTCTGCCACGGTCAGCCTGTCCACTCGGAGACAATCGTTCCTGTTCTCTGAGCCTCATTCGCTTCATCTGTGAAATGGGGTGCTACCCAGTCCAGTCCACACTTCGAAATTGGGTTTCAAACCCCTGATCCCACCTCCCTTTCTCTGTACAGAGTCCTCCCCTTGCTCATCCTTACCTATGGTCACACCCTGGGGAGGGGGGCGGGTGGAACAGGAAGAGTCAGGACCCTCCAGCTCTGAGGAGCTCCCAGGTGGTTCTGAAGATGGGTCTCCCTTCCTCCTGTACCCCAGGCTCCTGCTGGGGGCGGTGTGTGTGTGTGGCAGCTGTCAGGATTTCTAGAGCTCTTGGAACACGGCTCGAAAACCACGCATCTAGGCAGCTCAACGTGGTTGCCTTGGTTTCTCGGAGCACCCCCAGGGTTCAGGGCCCAGATGCATGGGTAACGAGTGAGGCTCTAGATGCAGTGTTTCCAATGGTGATGCAGCCTCCTGGGGGAGAGGCAGGGGGTCTGAGCGCCCCTGACTGCAGCGCCTGCCTCTGGAATGAGTGCTTTGCTGCCTGGAATGTTCCCTGCAGTGTGCATCCGGGGAAGAGGAGACATGGCTGGGGCGATGCGCTCCCACACCTCAGGGGGCTCAGCATGCCAGGTCTCCCGGACCCTGCACTGCTGTGGTGGCGTCCCTTCCAGGGGCCTCCCTCCGGTGCCTGGGCTCCTCGCTCCCTGGCCAGCGGAGGCAGGAAGTCACCAGAGAGCCTTCTGAGTCAAACCTGCCTCCGAGCCACACAGCGCAGGCCTGTGGCTCCCACTGGCTGGAGTGAGGGGTGACCCACACGTGGCTCCTCTGTGGCAAGAAACCCGTCTCCACAGGCTAGCACTCGAGGCCCCTGGCACTCTCCAGACGTGAGCGACAGAGGCTCAGGCAGGGCAGGCCGTTGGTCGCCACCCTCTCCATGCCCTGGAGCGTGCAGAAAACACCAGCCTTTGTAACAGCAGTTCTCAACCTGTGGGTCGAGACCCCTTTGGGGGTCAAACGACCCTTTCACAGGGGTCGCCTAAGACCATTGGAAAATGCAGATATTTACATCGCGATGCATCACAGGAGCAAAATTTCATGGTTGGGGGTCACCACCACATGAGGAGCTGTATGCAAGGGTGGAGGCCTTAGGAAGGTTGAGAACCACTGCTTTATACAGCTCGTGGGGCCCATAGAATGGGCTGCCTCTGATGCCACGACCGGAGGGACAGTGTCTGAGGACCAGGCCCTGCGCACTTGGCGCCCGAGACACTGGAAAGCTCGCAGGCAGAGCAGTTCGCGAGGGCCCACCGCATTGCCTCTGAGCGCGGGCGGCGCGTTACTGTCCCCTGGGGAGCTTTAAGAAATACTTTTGCTCAGGCCTCACCACAGACCGACCGTCTAATGATCTCGGGTGGGGAGGCGTGTTTAGAGGTCCCCGGGGAGTCTCTAGCACCAGGAAGGCTGAGAATCACTGGCCCAGACACGGTGAGCTTCCGGCAAATGTCAGCCCTGTGCAACGGACACCTCCTCTCAGCTCTTTACGGGAGACGCGTCTGCGTCATGGAAGGTGCTGTTTCTGCCTGGGCAGGGGGCACGGCTGGACTGGGCGGGGGGGGGAGGGGTTGGCCGTCCGGACCTCCCAGGGCACGGCGGTTCAGGAGAGATGAATGCTGGGTAGGGCAGCCTGGCATTTATCTCCCTCAGCCAGGTCTCAGCAAATTGAATTAAAACCCATATTGTGTAGCCGCTGCCCGCCTGGCTGGCTGGCTGGCTGTGGACGGAGCCGAGGCAGTGAGCACCTCCGGGCAGGGAACGCTGTGGGGGAGACCCCAGCCTCCTCCCGGGGAGGGCGGGGAGAAGGCGCGCCAGGGGTCCTTCGGGGAGACCGTTCCCCAGGCTGGTCCCTGGGCCTCTAGGGGTCCCGGAGCCAGGCAGGCAGGCAGGGAGAGGCTGGCCCTGTCCCGGGGAGGCTCAGTCTGGGGGAACAGCAGCAGCTGGGCTGTGTCCTGCCCCAGAAGGACCACGGTTGTGGGGAAGAACCCCAGCCATAAGCCCGGATGGGCAGGAAGTGGCCCAGGACAAGGAAGCCCAGCCTGGATTCCAGCGCGAGGCGGGCGGCCACCAGGAAGAACGCTGAGGGGGGCGCCAGGACACGGGCTTCAGTTCCCCATCCGAAAGCTACCTGGGTGTCCTGGGGCTGGTCCTGGGCCCCTTGGGGCTCAACACAGCGGTTCTCAACCTGTGGGTCTCGAACAACACTTTCACAGGGGTCGCCTAAGATCATTGGAAAACACAGATCCGATTCATAACAGCTGCAAAATGACAGTGATGAAGTAGCAACGAAAATAATTTTATGGGTGGGGGTCACCACCCCATGAGGAGCTGTCTTAAAGGGTCGCGGCCTTAGGAAGGTTGAGAACCGCTGGCTTAGCACTTCATCCACAAGGAAGGGGAGCAGACAAACCCCTGGATCCCAGCCCTGAGGTTCATTTTCACATCTCTCTGGCCGATGTGACGAGGCACGGGGCTCGCATGAGAGCCATCTAGAAGAACTGGTGGCCTCGAAAGCACCTTGGGGAGATTAGAGAGGTGCCACCCGGCCCCCCAGAACTTACCAGAAACCTGTCCTTTGTGGGTGGACTCTGTGTGTCCGGACTGGTGGGCAGCGGGGAAAGCAGGAGCTGGACTTCTCACCCCACTCGCCCCTCGGCCACATCCCTTTGGGGTGGGGTGGGATGGGGCACAAACTGCACAGTGGTACCCGGGGCCTGGCCTGCCCCCTGCTTGTGCTCGGCCAGGATCCCCCCAACCCTCTCTGGCCGGGGCCATGAAGCAAAGCGAGACGAGGTGACGGAAAGGCCGTGGGTAGAGCACGGCCGGGCTTCTGCCCTGGCTGGCCGCTGCCCGGGTGGACAAGAAGGGGCCCTCACCGCGACATACATCAGCGGCAGAGGACAGAGTGCATGGGGTGCAGGACCCACTGTGAGACTCGGGGAGCTCCGAGTGTGAGAAAGGGAAGGAAGCTGGAACTGAGGGCGAACCTCAGAGCCAAGGCCGGATGCTTCCAGCCCCAGGGACGGTTCCAGGGGGGCTGGCCTGCCGCACAGGCCTGACCTCCACCCTGCCCGCCACTCCGGGGGGCCCCCACGTTCCTCACTCCACGTTTCCCTCCTGCCTCTGAGGCCCCCGCAGCCCCCCTCCCCTGCAGGGGCCGCTCACAGTTTGCAGAGCACTCAGCTCAGTTGATCTCCACAAGGCCAGGGCTGTGCAAAGGCAGGAAGCCGCGCTCAGGGGTGAGGGCCACAAGCCAGGTCCCGAGGCAAGTCCCAGCTGCGGGGCTGACGCTAACACGGCACCTCCTTCCCAGAAGGGGTTCGCTCTGTTTGACGCTGAGGACTGAGGTTCTCCTCGACCGGGAAGCTGTCCTGGACGGAAAGGCGGGCGAGTCCGGTGACCAGCGGTGGGTGGACCTGTGGGGCCGGCGCTTTGTGTGCAGTGAAAAGAAGCCACCGGCCCGCGGTGTGGACCCGGGGACTCCTGGCCTCTTTCTGGGGCCGCGGGTACCCCCGTTAGTTTCCATATGGACGCCTGCTCTATCTTCCGGTCCTCTTTTCCTCCGTTGGATGGGGATCTTTGAGGAAAGACCCCCCCCCCCCCAACCCTAGTCACTCATCCCTCCTCTTCCCTGAGACGTCCTCAGCAAGGTGGCCAGAAGGAGACAGGAGACGCGGGCCCACAGGGCGGGGGACAGCAGCTGGTGTAAAGGGGGAAGCCAGAGCTGGTTGCAGAAGCTGAGTGTGTGTGTGTGTGTGTGTGTGTGTGTGTGCGCGCGCGCGGGCGTGCTCGCTGTGGGGGCTTGTGGGATGCTGACGTGTGGGGCAGTGACCAGAGCAAGGCTGGCCGGTTGGGGCGGGCAGAGGGTGAATACGTTGTCCGGGAGGGGATTCTCCAGAGCTGGCTCCCCCACCGATTCTGGCTGCATGAGCTGTTCAGGTCTCCTTAGTAAGTAAGCCTCGGTGTACCCCGCCACACCAGGCGGGGGTTCCGTAGGATCGCAGTAAGGGTAGCGATAGTCATTTGTCCTGCAGTGGATAGGTAAGTTCAGGAAAACCTCTGGGGCCGTGTTAACTTTCCTAAGGCCGCGACCCTTGCATACAGTTCCTCATGTGGTGGTGACCCCCAACCATGACATTTTGCTCCTGTGATGCATCGTGATGGAAATATATCTGCATTTTCCGATGGTCTTAGGCATCCCCTGTGAAAGGGTCGTTTGACCCCCCAAAGGGGTCGCAACCCACAGGTTGAGAACCGCTGCTCTGGGGGTCTGCCAAGGCACATGAAGAAGCGGGGGCTCAAAGCCACCCAGCCACGGGGCCCACGCTTAGGACAGGATGCGGGGACAGGCCCAGAGCTGGCCTGGAGTCTGACTCTGCAGCCAAGAGAGCCCCCCTCCCCCTGGGTTCCCCCTCTCCTTTTCTAAACACACAGGCATCCTCCAGGAGGTCACCTTTGGTGACAGGCAGGCCCCCCACAGCCAGCTGCTCTCTCAGGCCGGGCTGCGAGGCTGCAGACCCAGGAGCGTCAGGACTGGCCAGGGAAGGAAGGCTTCCTGGAGGAGGAGGAGGAGGAGAGGGAGGAGGAAGAAGAAGAGGGGGAGAAGGAGAAGAAGGGGAGGAGGGGGAGGGGG
>JAAGEH010000337.1:1141685-1162326 GCA_011751065.1 Lasiurus cinereus
TTTTTGTGTGTATGTAATATGTGTGTATGTATTTATGTGTATGTAATGTGTGTGTGTGTGTGTGTGTGTGGTGTGGTGGTCTGTCAGCTCCTGAACGCCTCTCCTCCTCTCCTCCTTTGTGTATTCCACACAGGGCTGTTTGGCTGTTGGTATTTTGTATTGATGCTTTCAAGTGAGTACCCTGGGGATAAATGTCTTTATGATCTTCTCTGTGGACCTCTGTGTGTGTGTGTGTGTGTGTGTGTGTGTGTGTGTGTGTGAGAGAGAGAGAGAGAGAGAGAGAGAGAGAGAGAGAGAGAGAGGGAGAAGGAGAATCGGGCATCAGCCAGCCCTCAATGCACTAACCCCTTGCTCGCCGGCTGCCCCTGCTTGCCTGTAGAGCACCCAGAAGCCAAGGACGCCACTCTCCCTCCGGGGCTGGCACTCTGGGTGCTGATGCAGGTTAAACAGGTTCCTGGTTCTGCTCTACGTGAGAGCCGCTTGGAGAGCTTTAACCGGCCCTGACACCCGTGCCGGCCCTAGCGTGCCCTGCACAGATCCGCAGGGGTGTTTTAAACACACCTCGGTGCGTCTGTCTGCGGGTGTCCCTCCTGCCTCAGAACCCAGACACATCTCGGTGCGGATGGGAGAGGCAGGCTGAGCGCAGGCCCGATAGGTCGGAGCGCGTCTCGGGACCAGAGTGGGCCCGGCCTGCTGGCCTCAGGGCCGGAGGGGCTGACAGAGGTGCGGGAGGCCTGGCACCTCCCCGTCCCTTGGCCGATGTGCGGGAGGCTCAGCTCCAGCTCCCCAGAGCCCTCTGCCTGCGCCTCTCCTCGGAGCACTGCTGGCGGGTGGAGCCCGCCTCCTGCACGTGCTGAGGGGGGCCAGGCATTCCCGAGGTCCCGCCAGGCATATCGGACAGGGCCGGGAGCGCCCCAGGGACAGTGGAGGTGACTGAGCCTCCGGGGATCGCTAATTCCAGGTCACCCAGAGGCAGCCCATGACAGCAGGGATAGGAGAGCCCTGTGCACAGCTGGCACCCAGGGGTGCTGGCCCGGGACTGCCCAGCCCGGTAGTCTTTTCCTGAGCCACAGGGCAGAGGTTGGGTCGGCATCCTCCTGGCCGCTGGGCTTCTCAGAGCATCTCTTGGGGTGCAGAGGCCTCCTCGAGCATCTCTGAGTGGGCCCAGAGCAGCAGGGGGCTAAGACGGGCCCCGTTCACGGAGCCTGTCTGTGGCTCTCTTTCTTTTCTTTTTAAAATATATTTTATTGATTTTTTACAGAGAGGAAGAGAGAGAGAGAGAGAGAGAAAGTCAGAAACATCGATGAGAGAGAGACATCGATCAGCCGCCTCCTGCACGCCCCACAGTGGAGATGTGCCCGCAAGCAAGGTACATGCCCCCAACTGGAATCGAACCTGGGACCTTTCAGTCCGCAGGCCGATGCTCTATCCACTGAGCCAAACAGGTCTCGGCTGTGGCTCTTTTTCTGTCACTGCTTCGGGTGCTTGTTTGTCCCCCGGTTTAGCTTGGAGGGGCTGAGGGCAGCTTGGAGGGGCAGAGAGAGGGAGGGAGGGAGGCATGGATGGGCAGAGAGTCTGGGCACAGTGGCCTTAGGAGGGTAGCGGTAGCTCTGCCCACTGGTGGGGTGTGCAAGGCTAGGGGTCTGGAGGTAGCCCCTATGGGCCCCCTGAACCAGGCACCTGTGGGCTAGGGGTGACCCTGACCTGGGCCTCCTCAGTCATCATGTACCATATTTTCCGACGTATCAGACGACTTTTTAACCCAGGAAAACCTTCTCAAAAGTCAGGGGTCGTCTTATACGCCGGGTGTCATCTTATAGGGCGAGTCTATCCCAAACTCTCTATTTTTAAACTGGAAAAATTGGGGATCATCTTATACGCCAAAAAATACGGTACAGTGGTGCCTCAAGATATGAGTTTAGTTTGTTCCATAACCTTGAGGCGTGGGAAACTATGAGACGCTCGAGTCGCGGTAAACTGGTGGGTCGTGTGCAGCTGGCCGATCCGCGCGATGACTCCTATCTCAAATGTTGCTCGTATTTCAAAGCAAAAATCGCTCGCTCGACGGCTCATGTCTCAAAAATCTCATATGTTAGGGCACTCGTATCTCGAAGTACCACTCTAATTGAATAGTAAGAAGCATAGTTGTTGAATGACTGAGCAGCGTTGCGTGGTCTGGCTGTGCGGGCCTGTTGACAGTGCCTATGGGATGCAGGTCCTGTGGCCCCGGCTTCCTGTGGCTGCTGTTGTCCGTGGGGCCGCTGTGAGTGACCAATTCCTGTTCAAGGGCAAACATTTCTCCGGGGCAGACCTCCAGGTGCGGGCTTCCTGGGCAGCTGGGACTGTGTGCTCGTGACCAATGTTAGAGGCAGACCAGACGCACCCCCTGCACCTGGCGGGCCGCCCAGCCTCTTCCCCTGACACCCCACCCCCTGCCAGCCTCAGTCCTGGAGGACCGGGAGCCCGCAGCCGCTGTCCTGGAGGCCCCGCGGGCAGAGGCCGGTGCAGGAGGCTGTGGGGTGAGGGGACCAGCTCAGCAGCTGGAACCAAGTAGCCTTGATGAGTGAGCACTTTAGGGGTGCGCTCCTTTCTCACCCAGCAGCCGGGAGCTGGGGTGGCCCCGCTCCACCAGCTCCCCCAGGCACCCTGGTTCCCCGAGTGTTGCCCCCACCGCTCAGGGGTTATCGCCCAGGCTGCCCTGTCAGAGCGGGTGGGTCCGGCATTGGGAAGGGCCTGGAGCAGGGGGACAGCGTGTGAGGCTGTGTGGACAAGTGGCACCTGTCACTGCCGCCCCTTCCAGGGGTGGGATTCTCACAGGCCCTCACTGAGCAGGAGGGACAGGCGGGCACTCGGGTGACAGCGAAAGCTGTCGTCGTGGAGGGAGGTGGGGGAGGCAGGGCCTGCTGCAGAGGAGAAGGCCGCCCGCACCTCCCAGTGGTCCATGGGGGCCTGCGCCCCTGTGCTCCCCCCCTGTCCCCTGTGCCTGGCAGATGTGGGTGCTCAGCAGGTGGTTGAGAGGCAGAGAATAAGGAACAGCCTGGATGAAGGCCTGAGGGGTCCCCGTGGAGGCTGAGCGCCTTGCTGCAGGAAGAGGAGGCAGTCGGGGGGAGAGCGGGCTGAATTGCAGGATTCATGCCTTTCCTTTCTCTCGAACCCTAGGTGCCTTGGGGCTGACCCGCGGCCGCTCTGAGTGGGAAGCTGGCCTGAGCCTCCTGGAGGCTGAGAAGCGATGGCCGGCATCGTGCTGGCCTCCCTCTCCCTGGCTGCCCTCCTGCTGCTGCCTCCGGTAAGGCCCCAGGTCCACACCCTGCCCCCCCCCCACCAGCTGGAGCCCCCAGCCCACCTGAGCCCGCACCCCAGGGAGCCCTGTCTTTGGCGTGCCCTCAGCTGGTATCGCTGCCAGCACCCCCTCTGGACCATCCAGCTCTTCTGTGAGTTAGAAAGCGTGTCCCATCCTCAAGACCTTCCACTGAGTTGGCGGGAAATCCTTACCCAGCTCACAAAGGTGTCGCCATGCTGACGTGGGACAGTCTTCCGAGCGGTGCCTCCTGAGCACCGGGCAGGCGCCAGGCAGGCCTGCCGAAGGTTCTTTGGCCCCAGGCCCCTGTCCCAGCTCCGAGCTCAGGAGCCTGCTGCTCTCTGCTCATGTCTCTCTCAGAGCAAGGGTGGTGGGGGTGGGGGATGGGGGGCTCCAGGCCTTGGCCCCCGCCCTGAGCCAGGACTTCACACCAGCACTGGCTTGAATGGTCCCCCAGCCCTGGATCTGAGCCCGCCTCTGCCCGGCCTCACCGTGTGGCCACAGCCAGCCTGGCCCCGTCCTGGAAGCCTCTGTGAACAGTCGGGGCTGGACTGAGCTCGGCCCTCACCGCTCAGATGCCTTGTGCCTGCCTCTGTGCTCCTCACACAACCCCTCACAGAACTGCTCCTGCCCCCGAATTTTGAGTTGGTGGCTGCAGCCATGCCAGGCCTTGGAAGGGACTTGCTCCTGGGCTTGAATCCGGCTTCTGCCACGCACCAGCTATGGGGCCTTGGGCAGGAGTTTCTTCACGTCTCTGAGCCTTAGTTTCCTCTTCTGTAAAACGGGGCAAGGGTAAATGGGAGTGGTTCATGGGCCCACTGAAGGCTGCCCCTGCTCCCTCACCTGTCCCTCCTCCCCCAGCCCCCCAGAAAAGAGAGACAACGAGCTGTCAGCCCCTGCTCTCCCCCAGCCCCTGCCGGCTCCCCTAAAGTACAGCAGTAGCCTTATGGCCTCTGGAGCTACACCGCCTGGGCCAAATCCTGGCTGTATCGTCTCCTAAGCTGCATGGCTGGAAGCAAGTTACAGTGGTACCTTGAAATACGAGTTTAATTCGTTCCGTCACCTTGAGGCGTGGGAAACTAGGAGACGCTCGAGTCGAGGTAAACTGGTGGGTCGTGTGCAGCCGGCCGATCCGCGCGATGACTCCTATCTCAAATGCTGCTCGTATTTCAAAGCAAAAATCGCTCGCTCGAAGGCTCGTATCTCAAAAATCTCGTATGTTAGGGCACTCGTATCTCGAGGTACCACTGTATATGACAGAATAGCGCGTGCAGGTCGTCAGGTGCTATAGATGTGTTTGCTGCTGTTTCTGTAAGACTGGGACACTGAGGCCCGGGGTCAGGGTGGGATCCACAGGGAGTTGGCAGTGAACCTCCTGGTGTGGGTGACAGAGCGGAGGCCAGGGTCCCTGCTGGTTCTGGAGTCTCTGTCGCTGTCCTCATCCTGCTCCTGCCCTTCCCCCGGGCCCCGGGGCGCAGGGAAAATGCTGCTCGTGACCCTCGCTGCTCCCTCCCACCAACCACGGCTCCTGTTCCCTGCAGGCGGCCGCCATGCACTCGGACTGCATGTTCAAGCAGGAGCAGGCCCTGTGCCTGGAGAAGATCCGCAAGGCCAATGAGCTGATGGGCTTAAACGCCTCCTCCCTGGGTGAGTGGGCTGGCGGGGAGGACGCGGGGGCCCAGCACCCCCATCGCTGGTGAAGCGGGGGGACCCCCGCCGGCGGCCACCTGGGGAAGAAAGGGGGAGGGGAGGGGTCCCAGGTCCCTCAGAGAGCCCTCGGGGGCGGGGAGTCCTGGATGTGTTCTGGGCAGCGACACGGGTTGCCCTCCTTCGGGACGGCCGGCTCTGGATGCCTCCCTGTGGGGGCGCTGTTCGGGGTGGTGGGGTACGGCTGCCTTAGGTCCCGGGGGGCTGGGCTAGAGCGGGGTTTGGCTGTGGGGGAGAGCTCATTAGCAGATGGTGGCGGGGGCGTAGCTGCTGCAGATGCCCCAGCTGGAGAGCACGTGGGGCACCCCAAGCAGGAGGGGTGGGGCCCTTTCCACCTCCTCGGCTCACTCCCCTCGAAGCCAGAGCTGAGGCAGCAGTAGTGGGGATCCCGCCTTGGCCTGTCGGGGGAGTCCTTCTCCCGGGGCTGCTCTCAGCCTGGGGCCACGCACTGCCGGACAGTCAGCAGCCTGAGCTTCTCCCTCACATGCCATGGCTCCCCGATCCCAGTGACAAGCCAGATGCCTCGTAACGTTTCCACACGTCCCCAAGCATGGCCCTGGCTGAGAACCAGGGGTCCTCTGTGGCCCCCTGTTCCTAACTCCCTCGCTATGCAGAGAGGACGCCGAGGCCCACAGGGGAAGGGCACCCCGGCTTTCCTGACTCCCAGCAACCGGGGCGAGGGTCTGCGTGGGAAGCCAGGGACCGAGGGGTGTGTGGGGGCATCCCTGGAGGCCTGGCCAGCCTCACTGACACCCCAGTGGCTGAAGGGTGGGGCTCTCTTGCCCAGACTCGAAGGATCCACTTCTCCCTCCTGTTTTAGGGAGCTCTCTCTTCTGAGCACCATCTATTTAAATGCTTGATTAATCTGCAGCCCGGTTATGTGTAACGGTCCCTCCAGGCCAAGCTCCCGGCCAGACAGGGAGCATTAACTGCTAATGGAGCCGCTCTGGCCAGGCCGGACCTGCCTGCCCTCCAGCCGAGCCCCGGCTCCGCCCTAACGGAGGCTGGACGTGGATGCTAGGCCTCGCCAGCCAGGGAAACCAAGGCAGGGGCCCCCAAACATAATACCTGGTCCAAGGCTCTGGTCTAGGGGGTGGGAAATGGGGCCGTGAGGTGGACCGAGAGCCCAGGCGTCCTGCCTCCTGGCCCAGAGCCGTGGTTCCTGCATCACGGATGAAGGGGCCTGTGTGTGTGTGGGGGGGGAGGGGCAGAGGGAGCATCCAGGAGGGAAGGGGAGAGGTGGGAGGCGGGGCTCTTGCACAGATGTTTGTGGAGCCCCAGCTGGGGAAGGACAAGAAGGCTAGCCCATGGGGGCGACGTGAGCCTGAGACAGAGGTGAGGATGGACCAGGCAGGTGCTGGGGAGAGGATTGCACCCAGGTCTGCTCAGGAGAGGAAGAGAGGAATTCTGGGAGGGTTCACGGACAACACGGCGTTTATACGAGGTCCGTGGTTCTCAAACCTGACTGCCCCTCAGAGTCACCAGGAGCTTTTAGGACAGTGCTCACGCTACGGTCCCAACCAGAACTGCCGTCCCTCATAGTCACCGTGAGGGTCCAGGCTCCGAGGCGGCGCTGACGAGAAGCTGGTCTGAGAACCCCTGAGTTAGCCCTCGGGACCGGAGGCCCTGATGGCAGGTGAGAGCCAAGCCAGCCAGGCCCCCCAGCCAGCCAGGCCCCCCCTCCCTGAATAGGCCTCAGTTGCCAAACAGGCTGAGAGACCCCACCCAGGCACACATTCATGCACCAGGCCTCTAGTTCTTTATAAAACGCTTTCTTCCATTGCATATAATGATACCATTCTTTTTAAAAGATACAGTGGTACCTCAAGATACGAGTTTAATTCGTTCTGTAACCTCGAGGCGTGGGAAACTATGAGACGCTCGAGTCTCGGTAAACTGGTGGGTCGTGTGCATCCGGCTGATCCACGCGATGACTCCTATCTCAAATGTTGCTCGGATTTCAAAGCAAAAATCGCTCGCTTGACAGCTTGTATCTCAAAAATCTTGTATGTTAGGGCACTCGTATCTCGAGGTACCGCTGTATATTTTATAGGGAGAATGTCCTGGCGGGAGAATGTCCTGGGGGGTGGGGTCACCACAGCAGTAAGAGGGGGAGTCTCTTCCCTGCTCTGGGCCTCAGAAGCGCCACCATTAAAACGAGCAGGTGGAACGAGCCAGATCAGCCAACCCTTATACAGGTTTTCCATGTGCCAGGCACTGGACTAGTGCTTTTCTCCCCCTGCAGCAACCCAGAGCGCAGGCTCTGTGGTCACCCCTATCTTCTAGATGAAGACACAGAGGCACCCGCACCCCTTACACTCTTGTCCCTCCCTGGTCCCAGGACCTCCACCCCCCAGAGAACTCCAGGTGGTCATGGGCGTAGTGGCCTCCAGCGGGAAGCTGAGGGACAGGGTCTCGCTGGGGAGGCGTGGGAGCCGAGCAGGCAGGAGGAGGAGGAGGAGGAGGATGCACCAGCCAGGTGGCGGAGAGCGAAGGCCAGCCTCCGGCCCGGCACTCCTGCCTGCACCATCCTCTGAAGATGTTCATTGGGCTCGTTATCGACCAGCTGTGTTTAGTGGTTTTGTCCCTCATTCCGAACCCCTGAATGCTAAGTGGGACTCGAGACAACGTGGAGGCCAGCTCGGTCACGTGACTCACTCTGAGAGGCTGAGCCCAGGGGTGGCAGTCCCTGGCCAAGTGACACCGCGGGCCCGCGCCAGCTCTGGGACAGGCCCCAGGTCCGCAGCCCCGGCCAGGGGCGCGCTGTGCTGCAGGGCCCTGTGCCAGAGGAGGAGGAAGGACCCGTGGGCGTGGGAACCTGACTCCACTCCCGGGAGGTGGGGGGTCCCGGACCCACGCAGGCTGCAGGCCTTGCCTGCTGGGCGGGCCGATGTGCTCTCTGCTCTGCCCGTGTGAGTCCAGCCAGCACCTCCCCTTTGCAGGCTGGCAGGCTTCCCTCAGCCTGGAGGCCTGGCCTGCAATTAAGCGGGGCCCATCAGGTGTGGTCCTCAGGGGGCCCAGACTCTGGAGGGGATGGTAGAGGGGTGCCTGCAGCGGGGGCAGAGGAAGGGGACGTGTCCAGAAGACCAGAGCCTGCTCATTGCTATTCGGATCTGGCCTCTGAGGCCAGTCCAGGGTGCACAGTGCCTGGTCCCAGCCACTCCCTCCTCCCCCCCACAAGAAGTGGGGGGCAATCACTGCAGGGCTGGGCCCGGGCTCCCATCCTGGGAGCAGAACCAGCCTCTGGCCGGCGCCTCCCAGCTGCTGCCAGACTAAACAGGCTCCCAGCGTCAGGGAGGAGTAGAGTCCGCAGCGACCCCTCGCCCCCCCAAATCTGCCTCGAGCCCGCATCAGAATCTTCTGGAAGGCTTGTTAAAACACAGCTGGCTGGGCCTAGCACCAGAGTTCCTGACTCGGTGGGCCTGGGGGGGGCCCGGCACCTGCATTTCTGGCGGGTTCCCCGTGATGCTCCCGGTCCGGGGGCCACCCTTGGGGAGCTGCCGAGCGCGAGGGGAGAAATGACTTCCAGTCCCTGGAAATCACGCTGTACTCCCGGACTGTCTGCTCAAAGCGGGGGGCTGAGTGTCCCCCGCATCCTCGGCGGCGGCTTCTCAAAGGGACGACTGTGCCTGTGCGAGCCCCCGCGGTGAACACGCTGCGGAACTGGACAGAGGCGTCGCCATGACAACCCGAGAGGAGCGCCTCGTTCTGTTCCAATTGAGGCTAATGGCTCCCGCGTCCTCTCCGCTCAGCCGGCCCGAGTGCTCTTTTCTTCCCGCCGGTGTCACGAGGCGCTTGGTGTGGGTGGCTGAGTGGGAGCCGCCGGGGGCGAGGGGGCATCTCCCATCACAACGGCACCCCTCCTCTCACCCCTGGCCTGAATGCCTCCCACCGAGTGCCATCGAGGCCGGCGGGGGAGGGGCAGAGGCAGAGCCAGAGGGTCCAGCAGGCAGGGTAGAGTTGGGTGACAGCAGGAGGGGAATCGGGAGGCGGGGTGTCTGTCCCCCCGTGGAGAGACCTGCTCTGCAGGGGTGCGGAGGGGAGGGGACGCCCCAGCCTCTCAGCAGCAGCGGCTGATGCACTGGACCACTGCCACCTGGGAGCGCGCGTGCCCGGCTGCTGTCACTCGCCTCCCCTGCTGCCCTCCCGCCGCTGGCCTCCCTCCCTCCCCAGGCGCCCCGCCAGCGGCGCTCCTGCTGTCGGCCTGCCTGTCTTGTGTTGAGGGGGACCAGGCCCTCTTCCCGCTGCTTCTTCTCAAATCGGGGCCTTCTCCTGAGACATAGCGGCCGGGTCCACGGCCCCACCTACTCTGGCATGCCCGTGCTGGCACCTCCTGGCCGCCCTCCGTTTCCACGTCCCCTCTGCACGCCACACCTTCATCTCACGGCCTGTGGGAGGTCTGGCAGATGTGCCTGGGGCGATACTTGTCCTGGCGGTGGGGCCAGAGAGGCGCCCCAGCTTCTGGGCGTTGGCAGATGGCGAGGGAAATCTCTATTCCTGATCAGAGCTCTAGTTGCTCAGAGACACCCAGCACATGGGGAAACTGAGTCAGGGAGGAGGGTAGAGACTTGCCGGAGGCACGCCGGAGACACAACTCCTGTCTTGTGGCTGACGTGCGGGGTGAGGGACACCTGCCCTTTCCCCCTCGGCCCTCAAATGCCAGCTTCCCGGATGCCTTCCCCACCTCTGTAGCCCCGGCACCTGGTCCCGGGCACCTGGCAGGAGCTCAGGAAATAGCTCAGAGAATGAACCCCCTGCCCTGCCTCCAGGCCTGGGACCCCACCCTGCGTGTGAGCCCCTCCTTCCCCGTGCCATCCTCCCCAGAACCCCGTGCCCTTCGCCGGCCTGCCATCCTTGTGCCGGCTCACCTCCGTCTGAGGTGCCCCGGGCCTCAGGAGTGTCAGCTGGCAGCGGCAGCTGGCTGTGCCGGGGCCTGCTGTTCCGGGAGAAGGGAACATCTGTTAGCGGGCACCTGGGACCTGGGCTGGACGTGACCGTGCTCGGTGACTGTGCCCGGTTAGCAGCCCACGCTGATGTCACAGCCAGGCTGTGCGGCGGGGGTGGGCGGGGGGAGCCATCACCGGCCGGCCTGCTGCCGTGAGACCTGGGACACGGTGCCTCTCATATGGCCCCCCGAGTCCTTGCCTTCTGGTTTGTGGTCCTCAGAACTGTCTTCTTTTCTTTTTTTAAAAATGTCTGTTTTATTGATTTTAGAGGGAGAGGAAGGGAGAAAGAGAGAAACATCGTCTGAGAGTGACACATCGGTCAGCTGCCTCCTGCCTCCTCCCTACCAGGGAATGAGCCAGGGCACATGCTCTGACTGGGCATCGAACTGGCGACCCTCTGGTGCCTGAGACAGCGCTCAACCAACTGAGCCGCACCAGCCGGAGCCCTCTGAGCTTCCGATAGTGTTTCCAGCCCCCAGACCTGGCCAGTCCAGGCGCAGGTGCTGTAGGTTCCTGTGAGGGGGATGAATTCCACAACAGCCAGGTCTCAGTTCTGAGAGGCAGACCATTCTGGCCCACACAGCACCCACAGAGCTCCTGGGGGCTGCAGGCCCCTCTCCCCCCGGCTTCTTCCAGCACCTGTCGGCGGCCCCGCTGGCCTGCCCCCCTTGCAGGCCTCCGGTCCGGGTCCCTGCCCAGGCCTCTCTCCAGGGAAAGATTCCCAGGGACACTTAATTGACGCGAAGTTACTGATGATAACAGTAGGGGGCGTGCACGGAGTGAGCTTGGCCCTCCGCTGGGAGCTTTACTGGGTGAACTCATTGCTCCTCCCAGCAGCCCTGGAGGTGGGGTTTGTGGGGCGAGGTGGGAGGGGAGGTCAGTTCCACTGGCCGTACCTTACCTGTCAGAGTGGCCCTCTCTGCCCCCGAGTGTGTATAGACCAGCAGTTCTCAACCTGTGGGTCGCTACCCCTTTGGGGGGTCGAACAACCCTTTCACAGGGGTCGCCTAAGCCTATCAGAAAACACAGATACGATTCATAACAGTAGCAAAATGACAGTTATGAAGTAGCAACAAAAATAATTTTATGGTTGGGGGTCACCACCACATGAGGGACTGTATTAAAGGGTCGTGGCATTAGGAAGGTTGAGAACCACTGGTATAGACCCCTCTGCAGCATGTGGACCTCTCCCAACACTCCATGCCCTGCTGCCACTGCCCCCCCCCCTCCCCCCCCCACGGCCCCATCCGGATGGGTCAGGGTCATTACGTCCACTTCCCCTGTCCCTCCACCCCCCGAGTAAACCAAGTCCTCAGGGTGCCCTCTTCCCCTTCTTTTCCTGGTGGACTCCCATCCCCCCACCTCCCCCCGTCCATGATGCTGGGCCTGGGGGCCGTCCAGGAACCAAGGGGACCAGACCGCTGAGGTGCTGGCGGCCAGGGCCGGCTCACGGGCTCTCTTTCCCGCAGGCTGCCCCGGGATGTGGGACAACATCACGTGCTGGAAGCCCGCCCAGGTGGGCGAGATAGTCCTGGTCAGCTGCCCCAAGTTCTTCCAGATCTTCGATCCAGACCAAGGTGGGTTTTGCCCCGGCTTCTTCAGGCCACGCTCAGCCCCGCCCACTCCCCGAGTG
This sequence comes from Lasiurus cinereus, assembly GCA_011751065.1. Classification (NCBI taxonomy): domain Eukaryota; kingdom Metazoa; phylum Chordata; class Mammalia; order Chiroptera; family Vespertilionidae; genus Lasiurus; species Lasiurus cinereus. Next base: position 1,153,270 of record JAAGEH010000337.1, read on the forward strand.
GGTCCTGGACCTCCCTGGGATACAAGCACATGCCTCCTACACACGGGAACACACAGGCTTCCCTCAAATGTGTCTGCCCGTCCACATGGGGGTGTGTCATCATGGGAGGGCACAGCTGGGCTCAATCACCCACAGCCTCCATCCCTCACCCTGCTGCGGACCTTGGGCGAGGCCCTCACCCCTCGGTCCCCTCATCTGTCACAGAGGAATGTGGTGGGTCACTGGGGGAGTCCCATAGGGCAGGACTGGGCACGTGTTCATACTCAGTGGTAATTGTTAACTGCTGTCATTGCCATCATCACTCCTCTGGCGACACGGAGGGGCCCAGAGAGACACACGCGCAGACACACGGGGAGAGACACCCTCAGGCAGTGGGCACGATGCTCCCCCACGTCCGTCCCCGCTCGCCTGCATCACACGCCCACACCACTCAGATCCAGGCATTTGGCGGAGCGTGCTCTTGGTCCTCGTTGACCGCGGGCAGCGAGGCGGGCTCAGGGGAGGAGGAGCGGGGCTGCCCGTGGGAGGACACGCGGCACACGGGAGCCGTGTGACGTGCAGATGCCGCTGGGGTGTCTGATGGCTCCTCCCTGTGAGGAGAGGCTGGGTGGGTGCGTGCAGTGTCGTAAGGAGCTCAGCTTGGGGCGAGTCTGTTCAGGTGCATGTGGGTGGGTGGGGGGCTATTGCAGTGCCCTGGAGTCACTCGGGGGCCGAGCCGACGTGGGAGACCGTGGGATGGGCAGGGACGGGCCTGGTGACTCAGGATAGAGGGCGGTGGGCTCTCTGCAGGCTGAGGCCGTGGTGAGCACATCTCTGTGGGGGGGCGTCTGCCACCGCCTCTCTCCTTGGGGTGTGAGCTGTTTCTGCTTTCCCTCGAGGCCTTGTGGGCTCCCAAAGAAGGTTGGTGTCTGGCCAGATCACTGAGACCAGGGAAAGGGCCTAGAGCCAGGCCTGTGGGTGTCCAGGGTGAGCTAAGGGCACTGTTGGGGTGTGTGTGGGGGCTCCACGCAGGTGGTTTTCTGAGATGGTGCCGGCCGGTGCTGACCACCGAGCCCTGGGCAGGGGCCTCGCGGGTAGGAGGGTCTGAGTCACGGATGTGATCACGCATGGATGTGATCACGCATGGATGTGATCACGCACCTTCACCTGAGGCTTCGGTCGATGTCCTAGAAATAGAGTTCCCAGACCCCAGTCCACTGCAGAGTCCCGCCCACCCAGCCCCTGTCCTGCTTGAGATAGAGGCCAAGTCTGGTTTTCCCGGCATCCTGCCAACCTCGACTCTGCCTGGAAGGCAGGTGCCTGCGGGAGACAGCGGCGGCCTGCTGGGGTGCCAGGCCCGCGTCTCAGGGTTCCATCAGAAGACCAGAGAAGGCAGGCAGGGTGTCGCTGCAGTACCCCCCACCTGGCCTCTCCCTTCCCTGGCGTCTCCTCCTGAGGCCTGTTAGCCACACCCCCTACCTCCAGAGCTCCTGCCCGCCCAGAAGGAAGGTGGCAGACCAGCTCTCCCACCCTGACACCCGGGGACTGGGGTGAGTACGTGTTCTCTAGAACAGGACGGGAGGTGAACTTTGGAAGAGGAGCCGAGGAGGGAAGTGCAGTGCGAGTGGCGGGACATCTGGCCTGTCGCAGCCCGATTTCGAATTCCTTCCTCCAGCAGCCAGGTTAACCCCACCCCCCATTCATGGACTCCTGCCATTCAGGCATCTACTTCAGGCTTACTGAGCATCTTCTCTGGGCCAGCACCACGGCAAGACTGCTTCCTTCCAACCATAAGAACAAGGCAGAGGGAATGGGCAGCAACATAAGATCTTCTGGAGATAAACTTTCCTTCCTGCCTCTGGCAGCAGCGCCAGAACTGTGTTATTTACACCTGCCTCTTAAGAGCTCATTAAGGCAGGCCTTTTAGCATCTCCATTCCCACAGCCGAATTAGCGGGACTTGCAGCCAGCGGCTTGGAAAGTTGAGAATGGCATTTCTCACGTTAGCTCTGGGCTCCCCCACGGCCCCTGGCGTTCAGGGGGTGATTGGTGCGTTGCAGGCTGTGGAGCGACAGAATACTCTGCTCTCAGAGGCCTCTGCTCACTTCTCTAACTGCGCCCTGTTCCCCAGGGAGAGGGAGATGTCTCCAGTGTCTGGCCGGCCCCCAACTTGTAGTCCTCCTGGCTCTGGGCCCCCTCAGACGCTCGCTTCAGCATTTGGGGGTGAGGTGGGGTAGAAGGAGGGGGAGGGATGGGCGCCCAAAGAGAGCAGACCCCACTTCCGCCCTTGCTCACCTCTGCGTTCTCTCCCTTTCTCTGTTTCAGTCTGGGAGACAGAAACCATCGGTAAGAGGAACCCTGGAGAGGACAGACTGCCGCCCATCTGTCCATCTGCCCACCCAGCTTGATAATCTGTCCATCCAGCTGGAGCTGAGCGCTGACTGCTGGGAATGGGTGGGGGTGGTAGAGAGCGTATCAGGGACCAGGTTCTCCACCCTCCCCCTCCCCTTTTCCTCCTTGGCCATCCTCGAGGTGGGTGGGGGGACACAGGAAGATGGAGCCCTCGGCCTCAGGGTGCTCAAGGGCTTGTTTGGGGGGATGAGACTCACTCATGGAGGGTGAACACGCCCGCCACCTGCCTATGTGTGGGCCTGAGTGTAGGCCTGAGTCCACACTGATTCTGGCATCCCCAAGTGGCTGCAGAGTTGGAAGGTACAGTCAGCCCCCCAGAACAAAAGAGACCCAGGAGGCCGCCTGCGGGCAGAACAGTGTAAAGGTCCAAGGAGACTTCCTGGAGGAGGTGGCATGTCAGCCGGACCTTGGGAACAGGATGTGGAGACATAGAGGGGAAATGGAGATGCGTTGCTAGTAGGGGAGTCCGCATGGGTGAGGGTGGGAAGAAAGAGTCGGGAGAGAGAAAAAGGTCTAAGGATGAAGTCTTTGAGTCTTTGAAGTTCTGGGTCCTCTTTGATGAGAGGGATTTGGAGGGGTGGGCACCACAGAGGAAACCCCAGGCCCAGGATGTGGGGGGCCGTGCCTTGCCTTGTCCTTGAGAAGGCCCAGTCATCCCTTTCCCTTCCTCTCCCACTCTGGGGGTGGCCCTCACCCAAGACAATGTCCCATTTCTACTTCCTGTGGGCCAGGGAGGAGGACTGAGTCATCGGCGTCATTAGGTGGTAGAAATACAAAGCAAATGGGGTGCTGAGAGGATGTGCAGTGTGTCAGAAAGGTGTGCGTGTGGTGTGAGGCCGCCTCCTGGCCGAGACCCCGCCCCTTGTCCTCCAGACCAGGGGTGGGGTGGGGTGGCCTTCCCGAGGGGAGGGCCAGCAGTGGGCAGGCCTGGCAAGCTGATGGCCGGGTGTTCTGACGCCGGCCTGTGTCTGTGCTTTGCAGGAGAGTTTGGTTTTGAGGACATTAACTCCTTGGACTTCGCAGGTACGTTGGGACCAACCACCTGCTGGCTAGAGGTGGGGCGTCGGCTGACGTGTGAGCAGGGGGACCCCTCTAGCAGGCCTGGCTCTGCCTCTCTGGGGCTGTGTGGCTTCTGGCAGTTCCTTTTCCTTCTCTGATAAGCTGGGGATCTTCTCCGTGGAGATCTGTCCTTGAGTGCCAGACAGAACTCGGAGCAGACGATGTTAGGGGAACACAGATCTCTCGAAGCCCTCTCGTGGACTCCAAATAAAAACCCCTGACAGCTTGGAACTCGCAGGGATAGAGGGGTGGTTCTCGCACTTTAACGGGAGCCACGATCGCCCAGGGGGCTTGTGAAAACCCCAGATTCCTGGGCCCCCACCCAGAGTCCCTAATTCCATCGGCCTGGGCTGGGGCCTGAGAAGGTGCATGTCCAGGCAGTCTCCCCGGTGATGCTGATGGGTCCTGAGGGCCTGTCCTTGGTGGAATCGCTGGGGGTGGGGTGGGGGGTGAGCCAGGTGCACTCATAGGGCAGTCACCGCGGTGCTGACCGTCTGGAGGGCAGTACAAGAGTGGCCAGTTCACGGCCGAGTTTGGAACCGAGAGGCGTATGCTGTTCTGGGCCCACGCTGTGCCATTAAAAGGAAATGCAAAGAAGGCGAATAAGAGGAAGGAGAGAGCGTATACCTCCAGGACACTTTTAAAAAAATATATATTTTTTATTGATTTTTACAGAGAGGAAGGGAGAGAAATAGAAAGTCAGAAATATCGAGAGAGAGACATCGATCAGCCGCCTCCTACACCCCCCACAGTGGAGATGTGCCCGCAAGCAAGGTACATGCCCTCTACCAGAATCGAACCTGGGACCTTTCAGTCCGCAAGCCGACGCTCTGTCCACTGAGCCACACCGGTCTCGGCACCAGGACACTTTTTGAAAACTTGTGTTTTGAAGCCACTTCCCTTTCTTCTCCTCCCCACCACCCTGATGTGGACAAAGCGGAGAGAGGCGATGAGGCCCAGGCAGGCGGGGCATGTGGCCAAGGCCATGTCCATGGACACGCGGACTCCCTGAGAGGTGGCCACGGGGCTGGGGAGGAGCCTGCCAGGGGCAGCTGAGCGGGGTGAGCTGGAGCAGGAGCAGTGGTCTGGAGTTGTGAGCGGAAGTGACTCTCCCTGGGCCTGCGACGCCCTCCTGCCCTGGGTCACAGACTCAGAGTCCCAGGCGCTGTGGGGCCCTTCCTGCTCCGGCCAGTCCCCTCTCCCCTTGTGAAGAGAGCAGCTTGCACCACCCTTCGCAAAGGCCCAGCTTGAGGTCCATCAACAGTCACTATACCCCCCTCCCCTCACCCCAACCCCGCAGACAGTGGAGGATTTCAGAACCTGAGCGGCCATGCTTCCCAGCACCCCCTACGGGTGGAGTAACTTCCCAATAAGAACCCCGGGGCCCCTTGGATCAACCTCTGTCCCTGCGTCCTTCCGCCGCAGGCATGCGCGTGGTGAGCCGGAACTGCACGAAGGACGGCTGGTCCGAGCCCTTCCCGCACTATTTCGAAGCTTGTGGGTTTGACGAATATAATGAATCCGAGTCTGGGGACCAGGTGAGTGTCTGCCCCCTCTGCGCCCCCCTCCTCCCGCCCCCAGAGGTAGTGAGTGGGAGTGGGGTTCAGGAGGCGGGTGGAAGGGTGTTCCCAGCAGAGGCTGAGACTCCTGGTGGGATGGCAGGCATCTCCGCCCCCCAGGCAGCAGGCATGGGCACCGCCGTGTCCCGATGTGATGCGCGGAGGGCAGGACCCCCCTCCACTCGCTCTGGGCGGAGAAGCAGCCGGTTGCTGCCTGAGCTCACCACGTGCCCCCACGTGTCCTGGCTGCTCCTTTGGGACACCCAGCCTTCTGGGGGCCCAGCAGCAGGAGGGTCGTGGCTGGGCCTGGTGGGGGGGGCTCCTGGACTCTGTTCCAGACTAAGGGGTGACTGCATTGCTCCACAAGCATCTATGGAGCATCTGATGAGAGTGGACACACTACAGAGGGAGGAAGCCACTCGGCAGTGGGTGGGGGGCTTGGGGAGGTCTCAGAGGTAGAGGCACTGAGCGGGGAGGAGGGGAGATCAGCCAGGGAGGGAGGGAGGAGGGGCCAGAGGCGGGAGACTGGGAGACGGGGCTGGGGGGCCGGCAGACCCCACAGGGAACAGCGCCCCTCCTGTGCCTGCCCCAGGATTTCTACTACATGTCGGTGAAGGCCCTGTACACGGTTGGCTACAGCACGTCCCTCGTCTCCCTCACCACTGCCATGGTCATCTTGTGCCGCTTCCGGTAAGCTCTCCAGCCGTGATCCAGTGGCTGCCTGTGGGCAGAACAATGTAAAGATCCAGGGAGACTTCCTGGAGGAGGTGGCATGTCAGCCAGACCTTGGGAACAGGATTTGGAGACGTAGAGGGGAAATGGAGATGTGTTGCTAGTAGGGAAGTCCACATGGGTGGGGGTGGGAAGAAAGAGTGGGGAGAGAGAGAAAAAGGGCTGAGGGTCAAGACGCCCGCCCCAGCTCAGAGCCCTCACCACGCCCCCTGGAGGTCAGCTCTGGAGCTGGTGGGCAGCCCCCCCTGCTCCCACACTCCCAGGATGGGGGAGGGGAAACCTGTCCCCAGAGAAGGCCACCGGCCTGCCCAAGGAAGAGACCTCGGGGCCTGGCTTGTGCCTTTGCGGTCTACATCGCGGGGCCATGGACTGGGGGCTGGGAGCCTGCAGCTTGGAGAGCAGGAGGGAGTGGGGGGTCAGGGTGGGGGCCCGCAGCAGCCACCGTGCGGGGGCTGCCCGCCTCAAGGCCTCTCCCTCGCTGGCAGGAAGCTGCACTGCACCCGCAACTTCATCCACATGAACCTGTTCGCGTCCTTCATGCTGAGGGCCATCTCGGTCTTCATCAAGGACTGGATCCTGTACGAGGAGCAGGACAGCAATCACTGCTTCACCTCCACCGTGAGTGCCCGCCGGGGCAGCAGGGACAGCCGGACGGCCCAGGTCCAGGCTCTCCCGCAGGTTCACACACTGTCCTGGGGCACCGGGAGATCCAGAGAGATCCCCAGGCCACTGGTAGCCGGGGACGCCCCTGCCTGAGGTCACGGCCTGGCCCTCGGCACCGGCGTGCACGCGGCAGAGTGGTCGGAGGGCAGGTGGACAGGCCTCGGCTGGTGACCGGCCGCCCGTGACAGAGCCCAAGCAAGGGCTCTGGGCTGGCATCTTCCTAGCCCACCTCCCCCGGCCTCCAACCGCAGGTGGCAGAGAAGACGGGTGTGGATGGCGTAGGATGGCAACATCTGCCCAGAGCACAGGGCCTTGGCCTGGGAGGCACGCTTAGAGCAGGCCTCTGTGAGATTTCTGGGGGGCCAGGGGTACCTCCTCTAGCCCGGTGATGTCTCAAGCCCTCCTTTGATCAAGGGGGGCTCCCGCGGGGAGCTGCCTACTCTCCTAGCCTGTGGGGCCTGGGAAGGGGCAGGAAGATGGGGAGGATGAGCCTGGGGAGGGGGCTCAGTGCTCCTCACCGCCACCCCATCCTTTGCTGGCATGGGCAGGGTTGACCCCGTGGGTGTAGCTTCCACTCCGAATCCTGGGCTGCTGCAACTTTATAAACTTTTTTATAAAATATATTTTATTGATTTTTTTGTAGAGAGGAAGGGAGAGGGATAGAAAGCTAGAAACATCAATGAGAGAGAAACATCAATCGGCTGCCTCCTGCACGCCCCCCACTAGGGATATGCCCACAACCAAGGTGCATGCCCTTGACCGGAACCAAACCTGGAGCCCCTCAGTCCACGGGCCGACGCTCCATCCACTGAGCCAAACCGGTTTTGGCAACTTGAAACTCTTTGAAGCCAGGAACGTTGAGTGTTTCTGACCCAGGGGGTGTGAGCGGAGCAGGCCAGAGCTGAAGGGCCCCGGGGATTCTCCCGGCTCCCGGGGCTGGATCTCAGGGCTCGGCGCGGCAGGGGATGGGGGTTCACGTCGCCCTCCCTCTCCGGCCCCCTCGGCAGGTGGAGTGCAAGGCCATCATGGTTTTCTTCCACTACTGCGTCGTGTCCAACTACTTCTGGCTGTTCATCGAGGGCCTGTACCTCTTCACCCTGCTGGTGGAGACCTTCTTCCCGGAGAGGAGATACTTCTACTGGTACACGATGGTTGGCTGGGGTAGGTCTGCCGTGGCCTCGGGGCCAGGCATGTCCTTGGGACCTTGGGGGGTATCAGATCAGAGGAGGAACTTCCCTGTCACCTCCCCGCTTGCCTGATGCCACACACCTTCGGCTCGCACCCTTTCTTGTCTTCCTGCCCCCAGAAAGCCCACCTTCTGCGAGCACATCCTCTGTAAGGCACGCTAGCCCCTGGTCTGGGGGAGACCTGGGATGCTAATTTCCCCTTCTTTATTCTTTTTTCCTTCAAAACCTTCTTGTATATTTTCTTTTTTTCAAGTGATTTCAAATCTTTTGGCAAGTTGCAAGAAAATACTCTAATTGCAATTTATTTAGGCATCCACAGGGTCCCCAAAACTCCAGGTCTGAGAGGGAGCCGTGCCTGTGGGTCAGAACCCCGTGTCTGAGTGGGGATGATAGTCCCAGGGAGCCCCAAGTCTGAGGGGGGTGACACTGGGCCTTTTGGGGTCCCTGTTACCACGGGGGGCTCCCCTTGTTGCTCTTGCAGGGTCCCCAACCATCTGCGTGTCAGTGTGGGCTGCGCTGAGACTCTACTTCGACAACACAGGGTGAGTGCGTGCCCGAGAGCGGGGCTGGCTTTCTGTGTGGGTTCTCCATGGGGCCCTGACCCCCCAGGCAAACCATACCAGGCTGGGCACCCACTGCGCCTTGCGCCGCCCACAGGTGGGTCCACTCAGCCACCCCTCAGCCAGAAGGCCTGGGAAGGAGCATGGCCCAGAGCTGAGCATCCGCTTCCTTTCAGGGATGGGAGGAAGAGTGCAGGGGAAACTACACCCCCCCCCCCCAAAAAAAGTCCTAGGTGTGAAGGGGGAAGGTGGCCCTTGCCCAGGAGCCCTGTGGGGACCCTGACTCTTGGGCTGCAACCCCTGCTGAAGGAGACCTACAGCCCCTGAGACCTGTCCTTACAGCGGCCCCTCTCAGGGAGCTGCAGGGAAGCGCCAGACAGGCCAGAGACGTGGCCCTGTCCCTGAGCGTAACCTCGCCTCCCTCTGTCTTCCAGCTGCTGGGACATGAATGACAGCACTCCCCTGTGGTGGGTGATCAAAGGCCCTGTGGTTGGTTCCATAATGGTGAGTGCCCGGGGGACAAGGAGCAGGGCAGAGGCGGCGGTGGTGGTGGTGGCTTGGGCATAAAGGCATCAGGCGGGCGAGGAAACCTAAACCAGCCTCCTCCCTCCTCACGGCTGCACTGCATTGTGCACGTGGATGGACAGATGCTCGAGCTGTCATAAGAGTACAGTGGTACCTCGAGATACGAGTGCCCTAACAGACGAGATTTTTGAGATACGAGCCGTCAAGCGAGCGATTTTTGCTTTGAAATACGAGCAACATTTGAGATAGGAGTCATCGCGCGGATTGGCCGGCTGCACACGACCCACCAGTTTACCGCGACTCGAGCGTCTCAGAGTTTCCCACGCCTCAAGGTTACGGAACGAATTAAACTCGTATCTCGAGGTACCACTGTATTGGCGTT
>JAAGEH010000337.1:1169813-1357403 GCA_011751065.1 Lasiurus cinereus
TGTCAGGAGGAGAGCGTGTGCCTGGTGTCAGGAGGAGAGCGTGTGCCCGGTGTCGGGAGGACAGCACATACCCAATGTCAGGAGGACTGCATGTGCCCGGTGTCGGAAGGACGGCATGTGCCCGATGCCGGGAGGAGAGCGTGTGCCCGATGTCGGGAGGACAGTGTGTGCCCAGTGTTGGGAGGTCAGCATTTACCTCCACAGACAGGCCTTTCCGGGCTGGGTGCCTCCAGTCGGGGACTCCAGCACCCCTTAAAGCGCCCGGTTCTGATGGGCTCCATCCTCCACTACCAAAGCACCCTCTCCCCTGTCTCGGAGCACCTCATCATCCCAACTCCTGTGAGGGATTGGCGCCAGGGGATGGTTACCCCCATTTTGCAGAGAGAGAGAAACTGAGGCCCCGGGAAGGAAAAGGGCCCCATCTAAGGTCGCCCCCTGAGTCAGTGGCCAATCAAAACCTGGAGCTCAAGTGTCCCACCCCCAGCTGGGCTTCTGGTGGGGGTACCAGTGTGGGGTGGAAAGCCTTCCTGGGGACTGGGTTGAGTTCTGGGGGTTCCCAGCCTCCTAGCATCAGGGGGACCCTCTAGAGCAGTGGCTCTCAACCTTCCTAATGCCTTGCCCCTTTAATACAGCTCCTCATGCTGTGGTGACCCCCAACCATAAAATTATTTTCTGTTGCTGCTTCATAGCATCGTCATGTAAATATCTGTGTTTTCCGATGGTCTGAGGCTCTACAGCAGTGGTTCTCAACCTGTGGGTCGCAACATAGATATTTACATGACGATTCATAACAGTAATTCATAAATGACAGCTATGAAGTTGCAACAGAAATAATTTTGAGGACCGCGGCTCTAGAGAATGTTCAGTTCAGACCAGGACATCTTGCGGGCGGTGCATCTCCAGTCCCCACTGGTCACCAGGACCAGGAAACAGACGGGCTGCCTGCAGGGGTCTCCTCCCGCCTCCCGTCAGGTGCTGCGTCTGCCTGCGGCCTGGCAGCCCGCCCTCTGCAGGCACCGGAGCGCCCTGAGTCTGGCCTGGGACCCCACGGGGCCGAGGACGCCGGGTGCTGCCTCTCCGGTTATATAGATGGAGAGCCCAGGCTGGCAATGGCCATGACCTTCCTGTGGACGGACAGCAAAGCCTTGGCAGGGCCGGGCCTGGGAGCCGGGCTCTCTGCCTTCCGGCCACGGGGTCTCCCCTCCGAGACTGGCTGGCGCTGCTTGCCGAGAAGCCGCACCCAGCACCCTGTCTGAGTTGCTTCTCTCCCCTCGGATCCAATCAGAACTGAGTGCGCCCCTTGGCCTGGCTTTCTCTCCTCCTCGTGGTTCAGTCCCCTTTCCCTCCTTCACTCGGGCATCCGGCGTCTTGCTCACGCCCGTCTCCGGCTTTCCTGCCGCTCTCTCGGGTTTCTTGTCTGCAGGTCCATCTGTGGACAGTCATTGAGGATGAGAGGGAGGGGTGTGTTTGGGAAGAAGAGCCTTTACTGTTGTCCCCAGATCCATCTGAGAGCCCTCCCCAGTGCCCAATCCCTCCCTTGCTCCCTGCACCCCACTCCCCATCAGAGGCACACGTCTCCCAGGGGCTGAGCTCTGCCTTCCAGCCCAGGAAGTGGGGGGTGTGTGTGGGAGCTCTAGGAGGAGGGACCTCACAGGGGAGCAGCTGAGACTTTGGAGTTCTGTGTGCAGTTGTGCTGGAGACTCATCCGAGTTTCGGGCTCTCGGGCTCCTGGACCCCGGTGTCTGTGCCACACGGAGGCCACGGTTGAAGGGCCAGGCCACTGACCTCAGGAGAGAGTCGCCACCCTCTCACCCTGCGTGAGGCTAGGGTGGCTTCGTTCCTGAAAACCTCACCAGCCTTTTAGAATTCCACACTTACATGTACATGTGATGAGGAGAACAGAAATGTTAGGCGTGTCCACCTGTCTCTGCGTGTGCATCCGAAGCAGACCTTTGCCACTCAGTGAGGACACGGGAGGAGACGTCTCCAATGTGGGACTGGACTTGGGCCCCGGGGGATCTTGTGAAAGTGTCAGCTCAGAACCTCGGTCTGGGTGGCACCCGGGATTCTGCTTTCTAAGGAGGTCTCAGGCAGGGCTCCCCACTGCTGCTGGTCTGGGGACCCCGCTCTGGGTAGCTGAGCATCGTGTCCCACACCCTCCTCTCTAAAAGGGGCCGCTCCACCTCCTCACAGCATGGTGGGAATTGAGAGATGCTGTTTATTACGTGAGAACCACACCCTGTCCCCCACCACCCCACGGGACATAGATGCTGGGGGACCTCGGCTGGCTCCCTCTTTGTGCAACTCGAAGGGTTGCCTCATAGACTGACATGTCCCCCAGGCCAGGAACCCTCAGCCTTGCTCTCAGGGAGCTGGACTCAGCAATGATAAAGCCAGGAGCCCTTTCTGCATTTCTGTGGCTCCTCCGATCAGCAGCCACGGGCTGGTTCTCAGAGCTCAGGCCACGTGGTGCTGAGGACGGTGTGTGACCAGGCCAGTCTATTGCGGTCTTAACCCCCCACGCTGTGTCTGTGCCATCCCAAGCAGCCACCGGGCAGAGAAGGGCTGGGAGAGGTGGGCATTCCACGTGCGCCTCTGCAGAGGGAGGCTCAACCTTGCCCAGTGGCATGTCCGGCCAGACTGGACCCCGGCCCACATGTAGGTGCCCCCTCAGATGACTTGTTTCTGCAGGCAGAGGGTCAGTGCCCCAAAGATGCCCTTCAGCCTCGGCCCCTGCCCATCAGACTTCTCTCAGGAGGGTGAGCCTGGCCAGTGCCAGGCGCCGGAACTCTCAGCGGCGTGACCTGTGCTGACCCCGTGGCACCCGATAACACATGTGGCTGTCGCATCCTTGCCGTGTGGTGAGGGCCTGGGAGGAGTGGCTTTTTTATTTGATTTAATTTAAACTCGGCACGATGGGCAGTGGCTATCCCAGTGGACAGGGCAGGTCCGTCTGACAGTCTGTTCTGTGCAGGCCATCTCCGTGCCCCCGTCTGCCCGCACCGAGGTGCCGGGGGGCTCAGCTAGGAAGGCTGGGGTGGAAGAAGAGAGGTGGGCAGGGGAGACGGTGGCCGTCGAGTCGGGCTTCGTAGTGAGCCCACAGCTCGCCTGGTCCCAGGCTCAGTCTGCCAGGCTGGGCCCCTGGAGATCCACGGGGTGCCCAGTGGCCCAGCTCTGGGGGTGCCCTCGGACACGGCCGCGCCCTGAGCCTAGAGCGGCCCAGGGAGACAGCTTCCGGCTCCGAGACCCAGCCGAGGCCCCACTCCGAACACGCATTCTCTTCGAGCCCTGCCCCCACGTCTGTGGTCCCCGTGTGAGTGCTCGTGTGTGTGCATGTCCACGCACAGACGTGTCCACGTGCGGGGGTGTGTTTCCCTGTCCTGAGCTGACCCTGTCTTGGCCCTCGGCTTCCTCCTCCTCCATGTCACTGCCCGGTCCTGTCTCCACCCCCTCGGCTCCTCTGCCCTCCTCACCCCTCCCCGTGGACTCCGTGGCTCTCGGTCCCCGGTGCCCTCCCCCTGCTGACACCAGTGCTGATCTTGTCACACCAGCAGCTGCGTGCAGAAATGCTACTGCAGGCCAGAGCGGGCTCAGCAGCACTCTTGCAAGATGTCAGAACTGTCCACCATTACTCTGTAAGTGTGCGTGGCTGTGGCCCGTGTCCTGGAGGGGAGGGGGCCGCATGCCGCCGCTGCCTGGAGCCCGCGTCCTGCCGCTGGGCGGGGGAGAGCAGAGCGCAGTGCCCCCAACCCCTACCCCCCCACCCGCCCCCGGCTGCTGCATGTTGACCTCTGTGTATCTTGTGAGTTCTCTGCACTCTTGGGGGGGGGCGGGGGTCGTGGCATGGGAAGGGAGGCCGTGGGGCTTGGCTGCTGCCTGGATGTGTGGTCTTCCCCAAATGTCTGACTTCCCGTGGTCCAGGCGTGGGAAATGCTCAGTTATTTCTGGGGGTGTCAGAGCTGGAGTTCATAGGGGGGCTCCTCCAGCCGGGATGGGGACCCTCACGGCAGCTAACCTCCCTCACATTCCCGTGTCCGGTCTGTGTTCACTCTCTGAGCTCCCACCACCACCACCTACCTGATGAAGTGGGTACTCGTTGATGCCCATCTTACAGATGTGGAAACTGAGGCATAGAGAAGTGACGGGACTCCCTCCAGGTCACATCATGGGCAGGGAGAAGGCTTGAACCCCGGGGGTGTCTCTGGCCCAAGCAGCCGCCTCCCTCGGTGGACATCCTTTTAAGGCGGGAAGCTGTTCTTGGTGTTTTTCTGCCATGGATGCCCTGGAGGGCAGGGCACAGACGCCAAGGGCCCGTGTCACTGTCTGTGGGTTCATCAGATCCGATGGTCACTCTGGGACTGTCCTCAGAGGGCCGTCCGAGGCTCACACCCTGTGTCCCCGTTCCAAGGCCTCTGGCCAGCTCTGAAGGGCAGAGGAGGCCCAGAACTCTGGGCCCGAGGGATCTGTCCACCCGCCTCCACTTCCCCATCTGCCAGAGGGTCCCTGGGAGGCACTGGGTCCCCAGCAGAGTCTCCCCGCCTGTTCCGGGCAGCCTCAGGGCCGCCAGAGGGAAGGTGCTGTCCCTGGCTGTGCAGCGGGCACCCCGATACCAGTCGCCAGGGGCAGGGCAGGAGCCCCTGCCTGAAAGGTCACGGTGTCTCACACACTGACCCCTTGCCATCCCCTGCCACCACAGAGGCTGGAGAGGGGGTCCTGGGGTGTCCAGAGCGCTTTCAAACTGCAGGGAAAAGTCCCGGGGAATGGGCCCCTTTGGGGGAGAAGAGCTGGAGGGAGGGAGACAGGGAGCACAGGCAGGTCCCTGGGCACCTTCCCTCCTGAGGCTCCCCCCCCCAATTAAGCTGCTCTTGTAAAGTAGCCCCTTTAGGGAGCGTCACTGAGGGGCCTCAAGATGAACACATGTCTGCATTTCCAGGCCACTTGCCTCTTGTTTTTAAATTTTCATTTTTTGTTTTAGTATCTTTTTAATTAAATTCAGAGAGGAAGGGAGAGGGAGAGATAGAAACATCCATGACGAGAGAGAATTAGTGATCCGCTGCCTCCTGCCTGCCCCTCACTCAGGATCGAGCCCACAACCCGGGCAGGTGCCCCGACTGGCTCAGGTGGATGCGCAACCACGGAGCCACGCCAGCTGGCTCAAATGTCCATTCCTCAGCTAACACCCCCTGCTGTCCTCAGTGCCAGGCTCCGGTGCCAGCCGAGGAGCAGGCCCCGGGCGCCCGGGTCACCGTCAGTGTGAGGCTTTCAGACCGGCCGTGCGGCCATCTGTTCCTCCACGGACAGGCCCCGGGGGTGGGCGCTGTGCCGGCACGTGCTGCCCGGGGCCAGTGAGGACAGGGAGGCGCCGGCCGCCTTCAGGAGCCGCGGCCTGAGAGGGAGAGAGGGGGCGATGGAGGGCTAGACCTGCAGCACCCTGCCTGGGCCCGGCCTGGGCGCCCGCTCAGATCCTGCTGGCACCAGCCCTGTTCTAAGGACGCCGGGTCTTGCAAAATGGGCCGCCCGCAGCGGGGAGGGGTGGGCGCCCAGCTCTCGAGGGGCTTCGTCCTTCCAGGGATGAGCCTGGTCCAGGGAGGTCTCCTCAGGTTACCTCTTCTTTTCTCCGTCTCTCCTTCCCTCCTTCTCTTTCTTCTCTCCCTTCCCCCCTTCCTTCCCTCCCACTGGAAGCCCAGGGCCTCACTGACTCCAGGGACTTGCTTCTGAGATCCAGAGCGTGGACTCCACAGAACACACTGCCCCAGAAAAGCTGGGATGGGGAAGAGGAAGGGACACTGGTGTCACTGCCCCAAATCGCACGGCAGCCCCATGCCCAGCTGCCCCCCACGGGGACCCAGGGCCTCCTGCTCACCCCCTGACTCGGCCAGTGTGCTGGGGTGGGCGGAGATGGGGTCCCATGCTTGGAGACCCTCGGGGAGCCCCCTTTTCAGAGCAGGGCCCACAAGGGCACCTGCGAGCACACTCTTGAGGTCTCACGTGGCCTCTGGGCTCCACCCCTCAGAGCAGAGCCCCTCCCACCGGGCCCAGAGCCAGGGGCAGGCAGAGGAACCCAGGATGGCTGGCTTCTGGGCACGGGGTCTCCACCCCCCACGCAGCCAGCTTCCTCTCCCTTTGACTCGGTTTCCGGGTGGCCGGGTTCTCCCGCTTGAATGCGAATGGTTCATGCCCGTGGTCAGCAGGTCCTTCCTAGGACCCGCCCACGTCTCTCCTTCTGTGGCCCACGCCCCCCCCACTCCTCAGCACCTCCCTGCCCTCAGCACCTCCCTGCCCTCTTTATGACAGCCCCAGACCCTTGGGGCCTAGGAGCGCCTCCCTTTGCAGCAGGAGAAGGCGGGCTTTGCCCAGTGCCCGTCACGCCGTCACTCAAGCGTCCTTGTATTTGCCTGACTTGGCTTTTCCCCTGGGGTGTCTGTCCGTCACACACTCCCATGTGCATGTGTATTGCGTCTGCAGGATGTGGCCTAGAGGGACAGGAGCCCTGCAGGCTGGGGGCCGTCCCCCAGCACCTCCCAGGGAGCTCTGGGGTGCGGGCTCTGTTTAGGAGGGCCTCACTGACCCTGCGTGCTTGGGGAGAACCCTCCTAGGCCCTGCGTGCTTGGGGAGAACCCGGAAGGGGGGGCGTCTCAGGGACAGGGCTCTGGGGAGAAAAAAGGGCTGGGACTGGGGCTCTCTGCCCTCCACGGCTCTGGCCTCCAGAGCAGACATCCTCCTCTCTACCCACAGGCGGCTGGCGCGGTCCACCCTGCTGCTCATCCCGCTGTTTGGGATCCACTACACCATCTTCGCCTTCTCCCCCGAGTACGTCAGCAAGAGAGAGAGGCTGGTGTTCGAGCTGGGCCTGGGCTCCTTCCAGGTACGTGCAGGGGGCCGAGCTCCCAGGGCCCCAGGGCCCCGGCCCTCACCTGCTGGTGGTGCCAGAAGCTGCTTTAACCTGAACTGGGCCACCTCCAGGATTCCCTCTCTGCTGTAAGAGCACTAGACCAGCCGGGGCTGGGAGAGTGCTCCGGCTCCCGTGGCAAGATGCAGTGTCTTCCTGTCACTGTGGCTGAGGGATGGGGGATCCAAGCCGGTGGCTCCCCACCCCCCATCAGTGTTCCGGGTGCCCACAGGGTGGCCTCTAGAGACCTCTGTGTCCACGTCCTGACTCCAGTCTGTGGACCACGCACCCCGTAAGCGCCGGGGCTCAGGGCTGCCCCAGTCAGGGCCCTGGGACAGGACCCGGCCACAGACGAGTGAGCGGAACTGGTGGGAGGGCACGTGGGCATATACCGTATTTTCCGGCGTATAAGACGACTGGGCGTAGAAGATGACCCCCAACTTTTCCAGTTAAAATAGAGAGTTTGGGATATACAGTGGTACCTCGAGATACGAGTGCCCTAACATACGAGCCGTCGAGCGAGTGATGTTTGCTTTGAAATACGAGCAACAGTTGAGATAGGAGTCATCGCGCGGATCGGCCGGCTGCACAAGACCCACCAGTTTACCGCGACTCGAGCGTCTCATAGTTTCCCACGCCTCAAGGTTACGGAACGAATTAAACTCGTATCTCGAGGTACCACTGTACTCACGCTATAAGATGACACCCGGCGTATAAGACGACCCCAGACTTTTGAGAAGGTTTTCCTGGGTTAAAAAGTCATCTTCTACGCCGGAAAATTGACCCATGGGAGAGAGTGGTGGCCTGGGGACCCCGTCTGCGAAGGAGTAAGAAGGTGGGTTGTAAACAAGTGAGGACGGAGAGGTAGGGTGACGGTGCATGGTGAGCAGCTGAACAGGTGGGAGCCGCGTGGCCGTGCAGGTAGGGCTGGCTCCCGGAGTGCCCGCCTCTCCACCTGGTTCCCGCAGAGAATCTGTCCTGAACCCTCGTATTTTTAAAAAAATATATATTTTATTGATTTTTTACAGAGAGGAAGGGAGAGAGATAGAAAGTCAGAAACATCGATGAGAGAGAGACATCGATCAGCCGCCTCCTGCACGCCCCACAGTGGAGATGTGCCCGCAAGCAAGGTACATGCCCCCAAACGGAATCGAACAAACCTGGGACCCTTCAGTCCGCAAGCCGACACTCTATCCACTGAGCCAAAACGGTCTCAGCAATGAACCCTCGTATTTAAACACGTATTTGACTTGGAGGGTCTGAGAGGTCCTCTCTGGATCTGCCTTGAGTCCCTCCCTCGCCCCACTTTAATTCTTTGGAAACAGGGGGCTACAAAGACCAAGCCTTCGCTTGGGGGTCAGGCCCTCACCTGCACCCGACCAGCCGGGGCCGGGAGAGTCCTGGCCGCGGCCTGTGCTCTGGCTCCTGTGACAAGACTCAGTGTCTTCCTGTCACTGTGGCTGGGAGCCGGGGGCCAGGCGCCAGGCACAAGAAATCGGAAGGCAGAGAATTCCGTGAGAAACGTGGCAGGGCGCTGGGCCCTGCATGTGCAAGCAGGTGCTCACAGGGGTCGAGGTGTGTGTGCAGAGCGTGTGGCCGAGGGAGGGGCGTGTATAACACAGGGCCGGCTGTCCTGCTGGGTCTGCCCTGGTTGGAGAGGGGGGGCCTGCAGGCTGGCTGGGAGCCCAGAGAAATTCTGGGGCATGCAGGGGAGGCCTCGTGGAGGAAGCGGGATAGAGCTGGCCTGGGGGAAAGGGAAGGACTTGACCAAGCAGGTGTGAGCTGGGAGCCAGGGGTGTCCGTGGGAGCGACTCCTTGTTCTGCCAGGATGCTCTCCGTCCTGAGTCCAGTCTGGCCGTGGCTGGCTGTCTGGGTGGAACAGAACTTACCTCATCCCAGGTTCCCCGGTGGCAGGTGCCCCATCCGAGGGATCGTGTTGTTCTGCTCCCTGTCACTCCTGCCACCCCCCACGCACCCTGCGTGGAGGTCCCGGCGGGCGTGCGGGCGTGCGGGCGTGCTCAGGTGTCCTTGCTCTCTCTCCCCAGGGCTTCGTGGTGGCTGTTCTCTACTGCTTTCTCAACGGGGAGGTAAGACCCCGCCCCCTGGCCTCTCAGCAGTGAGGGTGGGCTCTCTGGGGGCAGTTAGGGTGCCACCTGCTGCCACCCAGGGTTCGTAATCCAGACCGGGGCTCTGCCAGGCGCCCAGACCTGATGATCGGGGGAGAGGAGGTGGGGATGGGATGGCATGGTGCCAGGGTCTCCTGAGAGCCTCCTTCCCCATCCCTGACTACCCTGCTCCTGTGCCAGAATTCCTCCTGCTTTGCTGTATAGTGGCCCAGCCTCTGGAGCAGATCCCCCCTTTCTCCTTCCCCCCTCCCCCATAAAAACATCAGCTGCAGAGGGCTCCCCTAGGCTGTGCCTTAGTAAAGAAGAACCGAAAGGGAGGGAGGACGAGGCAGAGGAGTGGTGTCTGAGGCTCAGGAGCCTGAGACGGGCAGGGGCGCTGAGCGGGGAGCTGCCCAAGTTCAGCTCTGCTCCCCGCAGGCAGCCGGCCCACAACCACCCCTCCAGAGAGGGGACGGTGGGGACTTGGCAGCCACCCTGGGAGAGGCCCGGCACCTTCTAGTGATGCTCACGGCCAGTGCTCTGCCCTGGCCTCCCCAGATCTCACTTGTTAGGGGGACGCTTTGAGCGGAGCCCAGACCAGAGAGAGGTGCAGAGGTGGAGCTGGGCGGGCGGGTGGTTCTGAGCACAGACGGGACCGTGGCACCAGGCTTGGGTCTCGGCTGGGAGCCTCGGCAAGCTTCCCACGTGAGGAAGAAGATTTGGTTCAGTGTTGGCGACACCCTACAGCGAGGCCCGACCAGGCTGGACGGGAGAAGCAGAAGGGGATGGGGAGTGCACGGCTTGCCCGGGGCTGCTGTGGACTGGGAGCTGAGCCGGAGGGGTGCCAGTACCATTTCCAGTTGTGCAGGCTGTGCACCCCACCAAGGTTCTGGACGGGAGGCGCACAAAGGCAGAAATGGGGCATGTTCTCTCCTCTCACCCCCAAACACCATGCTAAGAGCAAAGGTGGGGAGGTGTTGGCCCAGGGGGTGCGTTATTGTGGTTCTCGGCCCAGACTGCCTCCTGGAGTCCCAGGAAGTTTTCCAACAGGCACAGGGCTTCCCCAGAGATGGCGACGTGCTTGTTGGGGGGTAGGGCCCGAGCGCCTGGGTTTTTAAAGGGCTCCACATGGTCTAATGTGCAGCCCCTGGTGATGGTCAGCAGGAGGACGCCTGGCCCCGATCTGTCTGCCCAGGGCCAGTGCCGTAAAGCTTCCCGAAGGCTCCTGGCGGCTGGTCACTGGCTGTGGACACGAGAGGCCAGGGACCCAGGAAGCCACTCGCGGGCCTGGCTTAGCGGTGATGTAGGCTCAGGGCTCAGATCCCCACAAGCCTTTCTCTCCCACTGGGGGCCCGGGGCTGCGGGCTGCAGTTGGGAAGCCGGCGGGGCACGGCTGGAGGTCCCCACCCCCTCACCCCATCCCTGTCCGGTCTGGGCAGGCCCCAGGGCGGGAGGCGGTGGCCAAGCAGGAGAGGAGGTGGCTGAGGTGACGCCCCGTTGCTCCCGCAGGTGCAGGCGGAGATCAAGCGCAAGTGGCGGAGCTGGAAGGTGAACCGCTACTTCGCCGTGGACTTCAAGCACCGGCACCCGTCCCTGGCCAGCAGCGGGGTGAACGGGGGCACCCAGCTCTCCATCCTCAGCAAGAGCAGCTCCCAGATCCGCATGTCCGGCCTCCCGGCCGACAACCTGGCCACCTGAGCCCCCTCCGCCCGCCTCTCCTCCACGCCGGGCCGGGTTGCGGCGGGCACCGGCCACGCATGTCGCCTCTTTTCTCCCTCCGGGCGGGCCCCGGGCCGGAAGCCGGGTTCCCCGAGGCGGGAGGAGGAGGATGCAGGTGCCGAGGGTATGCCGCCCCCCTCCCAGTTGTGGCGCTGGCCCCGCCCACCACGGACCCCGGGGCCCCCACCCCAGCCGTGTAAATACTCCTCAGCTGTGGAAACAAACGTCGTGCCAT
Organism: Lasiurus cinereus; assembly: GCA_011751065.1. NCBI lineage: Eukaryota > Metazoa > Chordata > Mammalia > Chiroptera > Vespertilionidae > Lasiurus > Lasiurus cinereus. The sequence goes on from JAAGEH010000337.1 coordinate 1,180,762, forward strand.
CCCAGTCCCTTCGCCCCGTGTCCCTGCCCACGCCAGCAGGTCCCAGCTCCACCGCCTCCCTTTTCCGCCCCCCCAAGCCTCAGCGACCGCCTGACCTGGTCCTGAGGCTGAGAACCTTGCTTTGGGGGTTCGGCCGCTCAGAGTATCTGACTCTCGGCGTGGACTCCTCATCAGTCGGGGGCCCTTCTCAGACCTGGATGCCAGCGCGGCCTTCGGCGCGGGCCAGGCGTGAGGTCCCTCCCGCTCGCCCAGTGGCCGGGTACCCCAGCTCCTGGGCCTCGGCGGCGGGACCGCTCCAGGACGCTTCATTCTGAGACTGCGGGCCGGTGCGGGGCCAGAGGCCGGGGGATGTCCTGATGGCTGTCCTTTGGCCCGTGGAAGATGGCCGAGCTGGAAACGCGCATCTGATGGAAGGAGATGGCCGGGCCAGGACCTGTGGGAGGCCCCCACCATCTCCGTGATTGGCCCCGACTCACGCGGCAGGGGTGCGCCCGGCGGCCTCTCTCTGTCCCTCCTGCCCAGGCGTCGGCTGTGTTTGCAGAGATGGAAGCCTCGAATGACTGCTCCCCAGCCACGTCCACCACACAGAACCCCCAAGTTCCCCCCACAGCTCCCCTCCCCCTCAGCCAAAGCCATGACTAGGATGAAGCACCTTAGCCCTCCATGGGCCCTATTCTAGGTCCGGGGACCCCTGCCCCCCCTCACTTATCCTCACTGCCACCCCGAGGAGCCCCAGCCACTAGCTCCTGGGGCTGGGCCTCAGCTAGGAAGTCTCCCTGAGACCTGGGCCAAGACCCCATGTGCTCTTGCCCTGGAGTCACAGGAAGGACGTTGAGGTGTCCTTGATGCTGAAGGGGAGCCTCATCCCCCACGCCTCTTAGGAGAAACTGCAGGTGGAAGGAATGGGGTACCCCAGGGTCAGGGTGGGGGTGGAGCGCCATGCACGCCCTGACTGTGGGGACGCCGTGTGGGGCTGGCGTCTTGCTGTGTCCGCTCCGGTGTCTCTGCCAGAGTCTGCAGACTGGCTTCCCGGCTGTGGTCTGGGATGCTGGTAGAGAGTGGGGGGACGGGGAGGGTGGCTGTGTCTGGTCTGAGGAGGAGGAAGAGGCCTGGGGCTTGTGAGCTGCTCGTTGCTGGAGAGGCTGGCGGGGGCTGAGCTGTGGGTTGGAATGGAGGCCCTGGGTCCCCGGCAAAATCAGAGGGCGAGGGAGCTGCCTGCCCGGCCTGGGCACGTTGGCGACAGGCTGGCTGTGGTTCTTCCGTCCAGCCTCTGACCTCGTGACCCGCCTCCCCCGCTCTGGGAGGCAAGTGTGTGACGCAAAGGGGTGTCTGCTGGCCACCTTGCACTTTGAGGGGCCTGAGCGGCTTGGAGGGGCCACCGGCTGGGAGTCAGAGACTTGGGGCCGGCCCCTGTCAGGCTCAGACGCTGGGCCTGTGCGCAGAGTGCTCCCCGTGGGTCTCAGTTTCCCCATTTGGGAGATGAGGGGACTCGTGCATCGCCAGGTAACCCTCCCGTGCCAGGGGAAAGGGCGTGCGTCACTGTCTGCGTCACCAGGGGCTTGGATGTGCCCGTTCGCATAGGTGTGTGGGCGGCGCTGTTTATTCTTAGAAACGGCACAGCTGCCTCTTCCCGTGGATGCCACTGTGGGAGCTGGAGGGACGGGTCAGACCAGCAACACCTGGGCCAGTGCCTGGGGCATGGAGTGCAGACCCATCCCTGACCCGGGCTGGACAGTGGTCACCTCCAGATTGTGGGAGGCCCCCCGAGCATGGACCTGGTTCCTCACCCTGCCCCCCATCCGTGGGTCTGTGTCACTGAGAGCCGTGACTTCCTGTATAGACCACCCATCAGCAAGAACAAAACCAGCCCCCAGTCCCGGTGCTGCCTCCTGAGCCCGGGGCCTGGGTCCCCGTGGGCCCCGGTCCCGCCAGTGTGTCGCTTTGTTTTTCTCTCTGAACCAACAATCGCCCGTCCTGCGAGCCGAGGTCCCTGCTGCAGTTGGGGTGTTCCGGGAGGTGAGGCTGCTGGCCATTAGGGTCACAGGTGGTGGGGAGCGAGAGCATGAGGTCCAGGAAAGCCTCGCATCTCCGGTCCTTTGTTTTCAAATCTGTGAAATGGACAGTAGACCAGATGACCTGTTCCGTCCAGGGCACCCCGGATTCTGTCTGAACACCAGTGGTCTGCGGGGAATGGGCCATGGGCAAGGATTGCAGTATTGGCCTGGAGCGGTCAGAGTAGGATAAGAAGCCGCATTGAGTGAGGAGGGGGAGCACCTGGCGAGTGGGGAGGCTGGGGAGGACCAGCTCCCTGTTTCTGCCAGGTCATCGCCAGAAAGGGGTGATTCTGGCTTTGCAATCTGCAGAACCGAGCTCACGGGGGCCGAGTCCTCCTGGGGGTGAGGCAGTGTCGCAAAGGCCCAGCCTGGGGGTGGCGGGACTCAGGCGGGGTTGCTGAGGCTGTCCGGGAGCCTGTGTGGGGTCAGAGCGTGAGATTTGGGGGTTCAGAGGCTCTGCTGGTCCCTAGGATGGAGGGCTTCGTGACTGTCCCTCTGCCTGAGGCCAGGCCACGGTCTCCGTGTAGAGGGCAGCTCTGACCCTCCCATTTGTACTCAGGCATGTTTCAGTAAAAAGGCATGTGTCTGTCGTTCCTTCTCCGACCCCTCCCCACCACGAACTGGCTATTCCGGGGGCCAGGGCCGGGAGCTGGAGGTACCCGAGGCTTGACATCCTCACCCCACCCTCAGTCCCCACCCAAGGCGTGCTCACCTCCTCCTGACCTGTCCCTTCTGGAAAGAAAGCTGGGAGAGGCTTCCTGTCCTTCTGTGAGTCCCCTGGCCCCGCTCAAGGCCACTCCAGAGTGAGAGCAGTGAGTGCTTTGTCACCATCAATTCCTACCTGAGCCTCGTGACCGTGACCGTGGCTGTGGCCGCCCTGGGGGAGCCCCTGCAGGGATGGGGACCTGGGTTTCTCCCAGCTGTGCCGCCGGCCTGCTGATTGGCCCTGACACCTTCTCTGCGCATCTTCAGGCTGGCTCACCAAGCGCTAGAGCTGGGAGGTCAAACCCCCTTAGGCTGGTGAAGAATGGCAGGTGGGCCGAGCCTGGCCCTGCACCCACTGGGATCCAGTGCAGATATGTGTGAGGAAGGAGCCCATATGCATGGGACTGGGGAGGGGGGAGGGGGTGCGAGACCCTCAGGGAAGCTTCTGTTCAGAACCCGTTCCACCGGGCGCAGGGCAGGGCTCTGGCCACAGAAGTTGTCAGGACTCCAGAGTACAGGAGGGTGGTGGGGTCACCATGATGTGGGGGACCTCTCTGGGCGCTGCTTCTCACCCGAGGAAACGGGAGGACACGCTGTGCGTCTGTCCACGGGCTAGGGAAGGGGCTGCAGTGAGACCCCGTGAGAAAGGGCTTTGGTGACCACACGCTTGTGGGAGTGGTTATTGGGGGGAGGGAGGGAGACCCCGAAAGGCTCCCTGTGCTCTTTGCCAACTGCCCTGAGCCCTCCTGGGGTAACCTCCGTCAAACCTATAGAAACCTCCCAGCACCAGGGCGAGGCGGGCAGGCCGCAATGGATTCCAGGGCAGGCGCGTCTCCATCCATGGGTCAGGTTGCGCTTGGGTGAGGACGGGACCTCCATGTGGGTGCTGTCTGCGTCCCCTGCCACCCGTGGGAACCCCCCCGAGATCTGCGACGGCCCTGGAGTGGGCCGAGTGCCTGTTCCCTCCGCTTCCCTGAACCCCAGTCCCGGGGTGTGTGCGCTTGGCCACGCGTGTCTCGTGCCATGTCCGTCTCCCGTCGCTTTGCCCCTGTGAGGACCAGCGTGGGACTGCGCCGGGCGTCCCAAACACGGTTCCGAGGCCCCCCGTGGGAGCCGGGTCAGCCCGGTGCCCTCTCGCTCGGTCTGACCAGCCACGCCAACCCCCCTGTCACTCTTAGCGCCGTGCCCACGCCCCGTCCAGGATGTGGCGGGTGTCAAACTGCTGTAGATGACTCAATAAACATCTTCTCGTTTTTCCTGGTGCCTCTCACGTGGCGATGGGGTTACAAAGCCCTGAATAATGAGTGTCCGCTGCAGGCCCGGGAAGAGGGCAGAGCCAGGCCCTCGGGGGGATGGGCTGGCCACTCGGAAGACGGCACATCCATGGGGAGTTAGCATGGGGGCCCTGCAACCAGAAAGGCCATTGGCCAAATGCGCCTCGTGGGGCTGGGAAGACTCAGGCCCAGGGCGAGGGGTGAGGGGGGAGAGGGAGGGAAGGCAGATGATCTCTCTCTGGTCCAGTCACTTCTCTTTAAAGAAGTCTGGCATCGGCTCACGTCTCATTGGCCAACAGGTGATCACATGGCCACACGTCACTGCACCCCCCATAACACTGGAAGGAGAGAATGGTTCTGGCCGACAAACAGTAGTTTGTGCCACAGCCTCAAACCCCCAAATCTTTAGGGGTGCAGGTGGTGGTCCTCACGCCAAAGGAACAAACCAGGGGTGCAGTCTCCAAGTCTCCATCCCGGATCATAGAGTCCGTCTGGGGGTCCTCAGAACGGAAGGAGTGGCTATGCCCACCCACAGGAACCACTGCAGGGGAGGTGTGAGGGCACGTTCATACCCCCCCCTGGCTGCCTCCATCCCTGCTCTCTGGTGACTGCGTTTCCTGGGTGCCTTCTGCTCCCTCGTGGCTTCTACACATTAATCTCGCTTTTGCTTGGGAGATTATCGGAGTAACGATGTCACTCGCTCGCCTTATTTTTTGTGTGTTTTAATTTCTGTCAAGTGCCTTCCAGGGAACTCAATGTCCATGCCTCCGAGTCTTCAGCTTGGTTAGACTGCCCCCTAGTGACCGCCCACTGTAGCGTTCTGTTGGTCTGGGACTAGAGCGGGCTTCAGTGCCCTGTCTGGAGGCAGAGATGATGATGGCACGTGTGAAACTCAGGCACCAAGAGCTCGCCTGACTTCCAGGATGCAGTTTGTAGGAGGCTAATGTAGAGATAATGTTTCTTGGCCCCTGAAAAAGTGTTTTCCTGCATTTCTCTAAAGGAGAGGCTGAGGGGTGTCAACTTGGTTAGAAGGAGGATGGGGGCAAGAAGCCATGTGGCTTTCCTTTATTCACACCTGCTCTTCATTTGTCAAGAATTTCTTGAGCACCTACTATGTGCTGGGAGCTGTTGTGTCACTGGTGAGCCTCAGGGGTCAGGGCCCTTCTGTCAGGAGTTTGCCTTCTACCTGAAGGAAAGAAATGAGGTGATTTCAGGTAGAGAAAAGTGTCAGGAAGACAGTAAAGCCATTGATAAATAGTTAGCACTGAGAGTGGGAGGGTAGGCTGAGGCAGGGCAGCCAGGAAGGCCTAGCCAAGATGCAGGCATGTAAGCATCTGGGCATTCTGCTCCCACCTCATTGGCCCATCCTGTGGGGATCCCTGCAAACACCTCAGGGAAGAGCATTCCATGTAGAGGTACCAGCAGGAAGAATGCACCAAGGTATGAAATAACGACCCTGTCCAAGGAAGGGCAAGCCACTTTCCTAGGGCCATAACAGATCACCGTGAACCGGGCGGCTTAAGACCACAGAAATCTGTTCTCCCAGTTCCGGGGAGTGCAAAAGCAAGGTGGTGGCAGGCTGGTGCTCTCGGAAGGCCTGAGGGACACTCTGCCCTGTGCCCTTCTCTCGGCTGCTAGTGTTGCTGTGCACCTGGCATTCCTTGGCTTGTGGCCACATCCCTCTAGTCTTTCCTCGGTCACCGCCCGGCCTTCTCCCTCTGTGTCTCTGTGTCTCCCTGTCTTCTGCTCCTCTTACAGAGACACCAGTCATAGTGGATGTAGGACTGCCCTGGTCTAGTAAGATCTGCAAAGACCCTATTTCCACATAAGATCACCTTGACAGGGAATTAGGATCTCAACGTGTCTCTGGGTGGGGGGAGTATCTCAACACACAACAAAGGGCGATTATGTCGGAAGGTCCATGGTTGAGCTGGCATGCTTTGCCTGAGCTCATTTGGAAGAGGTGATGATGGATTGTGGTGCAAACGGGGGTGACAGGAGGCAAAAGGGGGTGACCCCTTCGCCCTACCAGCGTGTTTCAGTAAAAAGGCAGGTGTCAGTCCTGCCCCCTCCCTGCCCTGTTATGGTCCCTGCTTTTCTCTTGTTTCTCATGGAAATTGATCCCTAAGACTCCATTGCCTGCTACATCACAACTCCGGTGGCGGCATCCGCCTCCTTCCGGGGCCCAGTCTCACCCCGTGAAGCTGGATGAAAGTCATTCATGGGGCCGGGACCCTGGCCTTCTCTCACTGTCCAAACACCCCAACTTTCCAAGAAACCGAGTGCCCACCTCAAAGCAGAGACGAGATTCTGACCGTCAGCCACCCATCCTCACGGACGCCAGAAGCCTGTATGGACCCAACACTTACATCCCTGCTGACTCAGAGAGGCGCTCCCAGGGGGACACGGGAGTGAAGTTTCAGCGCGGTCAGCGTGTCCTCCACACGCTTGATGGGAGGGTCTGTGTTCTGTCCCAGGCTTTCTCTCAGGCCATCCCTCCGTCATTCTCTCCTTCCTGCAGACAGCCCCACCCCAGTCTAGCCAATTCTTATACTCCCCCCTCCTTACCAGTCCCTCCTCTCTACCCCTGGCCTCAACGTAGGCATGGCGTGGCGGTCTTCAGCCGATACCCTGTTGGGGCCCCTGCCTTGTGTATTTCTCTGACTCTTGGGAGTCCTCTGTGGTTTTCTCTTCAACTCTCTCCTCTTTTTATAGTCCCTGCATGGGCTGAGCACCCATTTCTTTTCTTTTTTTAAAATATATTTTATTGATTTTTTACAGAGAGGAAGGGAGAGGGATAGAGAGTTAGAAACATCGATGAGAGAGAGACATTGATTAGCCGCCTCCTGCACGCCCCCTACAGGCGATGTGCCTGCAACCAAGGTACATGCCCTTGACCAGAATTGAACCTGGGACCTTTCAGTCTGCAGGCCGATGCTCTCTCCACTGAGCCAAACCAGTTTCGGCCCAAGCACCCATTTCTATGTATGAACCATGACCTCGGTTAAAAATCCCGACTCTCTGGGCACAATTTATTGGCATAGACCAGTGATCAGCAAACTGTGGCTCACGAGCCACATGTGACTCGAGAGTCGCAGTTTGCCGCTCTGTTGACTAATGAGTTCGCCGACCACTGGAATAGACAGTCTTACTCAGGTAGTACCATGGAGAGAGGCCAGTGAACTTGGGTTCCAGCACCACAGACAGTTCCAAGATTCCATGCCTACTAGAGCGTGGGCTCTGTGTGGGCGCTGCATCTGAAGTGAACAGAGGCAGATCCAGGTGGTATTTGTTCCTGAAACTCAGAATTTCGGGAGTGTCCTCTTTAATAATAATAAAAAAATCAAACATTTACATTCAAAGTTGGTATACTAATGAGGGTTTTTTAAGAATGAGAAAACTTGACAGCCACTATAAATATTATAAAATCCAGACAAATAACCTCATGTTTGTATTAATTACTCTATGATACCTTTTGCCTGGCTCCAGGTGTGGAAAACATTGTCTCTCCATCTCTGCTCTGACACTGCAGGACATTTTATTTTTTTTTAAAAAAATATATTTTATTGATTTTTTACAGAGAGGAAGGGAGAGGGATAGAGAGTTAGAAACATTGATGAGAGAGAGACATTGATCAGAGGCCTCCTGCATGCCCCCTACTGGGATGTGCCCACAACCAAGATACATGCCCTGACCAGAATCGAACCTGGCACCTTTCAGTCTGTAGGCTGACGCTCTATCAACCGAGCCAAACCATTTTTGAGGACTGCAGAACATTTTCATGTGATGACATGCTCTCTGGCCCTCTGCCTTTGTGTGCCACGCTGAGTCCATCCAGGCGTATTCCTGGATGGGTGTCAGTAATCTAACAATATAATGAAGCATCAGTCCAGTACTTATTTGTCACCCCAACTAAATGTATCTCTCGCTTAACTTCCCCTCAGCTGGGTCCCCAAAATGTTCCTGGCCCAACCAGCACTCCCCGTCATAGGAGATGGTGTTGGGTTCTCAGCCTCTTGTTCTGACCTGAATTGTATCTTGACTGCTGGAGGCATCTGGTATACCTGGAAGGTGTGGGTGGGTAAGGCAAGTTTACTTTTCGTTGTTTCTTTTTTTAAAAAAATATGTTTTTATTGATTTTTTACAGAGAGGAAGGGAGAGCGATAGAAAGTTAGAAACATTGATGAGAGAGACATCGATCAGCTGCCTCCTGCACACCTCCTACTGGAGATGTGCCTACAACCAAGGTACTTGCCCTTGACCGGAATGGAACCTTCGACCTTTCAGTCCGCAGGCCGACGCTCTATCCACTGAGCCAAACCGGTTTCGGCTTTTCTTTGCTCTTGAGCCCGAATATTAATGAACAAAAAGGATAAGAAAAGAGTAAAGAAGCAACATTAGAAGCAGCAAAAGTAGTTCTATGTGCTTCGGAGGCCTGGGACTAACACCACGAGTTAAGGATATTTCTTCTTTATTTTTCTGGAGAGAAGTTCTTCCATGGAGTGAAAGGGGTTTGCAGAAGGGACGAGGTGGAAGATGGGATGAGTTCTATCTTTAGGTGAGTTTAAGGAAACTCTGTCTTATATGACTCACTCAGAGCCAGCACTGGCCCCGGACTGGATGGAGCCCCACGCCTGAGGGGGCCAAACGCTGAGATCTGAGGAGCCTGTGTGAGACCCAGGCTGCCTGCGCCTCCAGGTGACAGCTGGCCACAGGGCAGGCCACCTGCAAGCCCCAAGTGCAGAAGGTAGATCTGGGCTCTGGGACCTGTCTGGCCTCCTCACAGAGAAATACTAAGACAGGTCATGACCAACCAGGCATTTAACTGGACCTCCAGTGGCGGAGGCAGCAGCCAATAAGAAGCCTCAGGAGCTGAGAGCAGATTCCCTCCCAAATGTGTAGGCACCTTCCAGGTCCCCACTTCCTTGCGAGGAAAATCAATGTGTGGGTCTGGACTGCCCTCTGCTGGTCACTGCTCACAGGAGCTCTTTGTTTCCACAAGAGGACTCATAAATGAGATAAAGGGGGTGGTGGTGGGAGAGGGGGTAGTAAGTTACACCGTTTCCTATCATTAACACCAGGGGGGGGGGGAACTGATATCTTAAGTTGTTTGTGGAAGGAATGTGGCCCAGGCAGGATTTCACCGTGGATTTAACCCTTTGCGTTTCCTGTAGATGAAAAACACACTTACTCCCTCTCCTTCCCGCCCCCTTTAATTGCAAGTAAGAGGCTCCAAACCTGAGGACGATTTTTGTAAGACTTTATTTGAGCCACACGACCACATGCTTGGAAGCAAGCCCTCCAATGCTCCAGAGAATGACAGTCTTGCAGTTTCGTTCACAAGTTTGGAATGGGGGGATACGGAAGAGTACAGGAAGGTGGGAGCAAGTGGGGTGGGGATTGGATTACAGCAGTGGTTCTCCACCTGTGGGTCGCAACCCCTTTGGGGGTCGAACAACACTTTCACAGGGGTCGCCTAAGACCATTGGAAAACACAGATACGATTCATCACAGTTGCAAAATTACAGTTATGAAGTAGCAACAAAAATAATTTTATGGTTGGGGGTCACCACAACATGAGGAACTGTATTAAAGGGTCGCGGCATTAGAAAGGTTGAGAACCACTGTAATCATTACAGGATAATTAACAGATTAAGTGCCTCTAGGAGGGTAGTTATACCAAGAGGGGCCTGGAAAGAGGATTACTTATGGTATTTCAAAGGTGTGTGTTAACCTAGACCAGTGGTCGGCAAACTGCGGCTCTGCAGTCACATGTGGCTCTTTGGCCCCTTGAGTGTGGCTCTTTCACAAAATACCATGTGCGGGCGCGCAGGTACAGTGCGATTGAACCTTCGTGGCCCATGCGCAGAAGTGGGTTTTCGGCTCTCCAAAGAAATTTCAGTCGTTGTCCTGTTGACATTTGGCTCTGTTGACTAATGAGCTTGTCAACCGCTGACCTAGACGTACAGGAACAGTGGACAAGGCTGGCTTAAGATTTTACTGCCCTGCCGGGTGGCTCGTTATTTAGAGGGTCATCCTGGGCTAAACAAACAAAAAACAAAAAACAAAGCAAAACAAAACAGGCTTCTGGTTTGATTTCCACTCACAGGCTTAGGTTGCAGACTGGAGCCCCAGTTGGTCGGGGCACATATGGTAGGCAGCCAATCGATGTTTCTCTCTCACATTCTCCTTCTCCCCCCTCCCTTTCTCTTCCTAAAACAAACAAACAAAAAAGCACAAGAAGTCCTTTTACTAAAGAAGTTATAGGCCCAAGGTGTGCGTGCCTACCATGGTCTGTCCAGTTAGGAATTTATAATCGACTCCTGGAAGCCCCGTCCACTGGGGGGTGAGGCAGCACCACTCCGCCCTGGGAAGCTATTTCTGTCACTGAACTTGTACATGTCTCCCTTCCCCCCACTCCCTTCCGATCAAAATGGTTTCTGAGGGCCACATGCATGTAAGAAACATGTTTGGGGTCATTTTGCCGTGAACGTGTGTGTGAGGATTTTCACACGCCATTGCAAACACGAGTGTACCCATGGAGTCATTCATTCATTCCTCGGGTTTTCAGGACAGGTTCGCTCTGTCCTCCCAACCCTGCTTTGGGAGACTCGGAGGTGAAGGCGATAAGGATCTTGAGCTGTAGGAGTGCGATGTTTGTGGGGAAGAAAATACCATATTTTCGGGTGTATAAGACGACCTTTTAACCCAGGAAAATCTTCTCAAAAGTCAGGGGTCGTCTTATACGCTAGGTGTCTTCTTATAGGGTGAGTATATCCCAAACTCTATATTTTAACTGGAAAAGTTGGGGGTCGTCTTATACGCTGGGTGTCTTCTTATAGGGCGAGTATATCCCAAACTCTATATTTTAACTGGAAAAGTTGGGGGTCGTCTTATACGTCCAGTCGTCTTATAGGCCGGAAAATATGGTAAATCGCTGGGCTCACTGAAGGTGAACGGGTGTGTGTGTGTGTCCCAGCAGACGCTGTGTGTCCTCCAGGGCTCCTTCACCAGTCCAGCCACTGCAGGGGTGGCCTCTCATGGTGTCCACCTGCCCCCTTGTCCCCACAACCACTGAGGGGTGCCTGAGGGACACCACCCTCCCTCCCCACTTCCCACCCCGCCCGACCTGTGGCTGAGTGATGCAGGGACCGACAGGCCAGCCCCCTGCACTGGCTGGGACAACCTCTGCGGCCAACGTACAGGCCAGAGCTCCCTGCAGAGTCAGACAAGGCTGGTTCTGCTGCGAAGACCTTTGCCGCTCGCCCTCTCCTCTCCCTGCTCTTCTTGCTCCCCTATGGCGTCTCCCAGGGCACCCCCTCCATAAGCTGCTTGCTCAGCGTCTCCTCTTAAGGCTCTGCTTCTAGGAGATCCGGATGGGAACCTGTGCCGTAGAAGAGACCTTGAGAGACGACGTCTAGTTTCAGGTAAGGAGAAACGTACCTGGAGGTCAGGGCTAGCTCTGAGCACAGGAGAGAAACTCATTCATCCCACAAGTACCTCCTAGGACCGGCGCTTGCTCTTCCAGGCCCTGTGTCCACAGCAGCCGATAGGACAGCCCTGTTGTTCCTGCTACCACTGTATTCTGCTGGGCAGCACCAGCCAGCCCCATGTTCAAGAGCACACACAAGGAAAGAAAGCAATGTGGCCATTTAAAAAATATATATTTTATTGATTTTTTACAGAGAGGAAGGGAGAGGGAGAGTTAGAAACATCGATGAGAGAGAGACATCGATCAGCTGCCTCCTGCATGCTCCACACTGGAGATGTGCCCGCAACCAAGGTACATGCCTTTGACCGGAATCGAACCTGGAATCTTTCAGTCCGCAGGCCGACGCTCTATCCACTGAGCCAAACCGGTTTTGGCAAATGTGGCCATTTTGATAGATAATCAAGGTCAGGTGCTATCTGATCGCTTGACCTCAGGTCATTCTGTGACATGCCTTGGCAAGAAAAATCTTAGGACCCTTCTGGGAGTTGATGGTGAAAGGCTTCTTTCTAAGTGACACTTGGATTAGATTTATTATTGTTGGGTCTGGGGTTCTTAAAATTGGACCAGAATCACCACCTAAAGCAGTGGTTCTCAACCTGTGGGTCGCGACCCCTTTGGGGGTTGAACAACCCTTTCACAGGGGTCGCCTTAAGACTATTGGAAAACACCTATTTCCCATGGTCTTAGGAACCAACACACCGCTCCTCGGTGTAGCAAAATGTAGCCATGTAGTTTACTGTTGTTATATGAAGACTGTTATCCATGCTACACCACGATTCAAGACAAAATTTCACTTATTTGTAGTTAGAAAGAAATATTTCACAATACATAATTACATATTGTTTTTGTGATTAACCCCTATGCTTTCATTATGTTCAATTTGTAACAATGAAAATACATCCTGCCTATCAGATATTTATATTACAGCTCATAACAGTAGCAAGATTACAGTGATGAAGTAGCAACGGAAATAATGTTATGGTTGGGGGTCACCACCACATGAGGAGCTGTCTTAAAGGGTTGCGGCCTTAGGAAGGTTGAGAACCACTGACCTAAAGTGAGGTCGGTATGAGAGGGAGTCAAAATAAATGCATTATTCGTAGAAAACGAATAATGGCTCATTGGGGTCCCGACTCGTGTAATTTGCCCCCCGCAGGGGTAAGAACACAGACGTTGGTAAGAGCTGCACTTCGCCGCAAGCCGTTGACCCTCTCTGGGGATTCGCGCTGAGTTATTTACTGGAAGCCGTTCCTGTAATTTCCAGCGTGCTGTTATCCATGAGATTATCTTGCTTGTAGCTGTGCTGGGTTTTCAGAGGCATTAATACCGCGGCATATCTCTTCCTGTTGCTTCTCTAATTAAAAGCGTGTTGGATTTCCAAATAAGAAACACGATACCCAGCACTGGTAATAAGACCGCTAATCACCAGGACGAAAACATCAGCGAGGGATGGCATGAAGGACTCCGCGGGGATCTTCTCCTCGGGCAAAGGAGGGGGCCAGGGGTCCGAGGTTCGGAGAAGCCAGCCTCCCTGGGGAGGGGGCGCTGCAGACAGAGCACTGCCAGTGGGCAGCCAGGTGCCCTGTTCCAAGCCCAATACACGCCTCCTGGGCCCCAGAATAATCTCATCTGCTTTCAATCACTCCCTCCCTCCTCCCTGGCTTCCTTAAATGCCCCATCCCGCCCCTCCGGCGGCCTAGGCCTGCCTTCGAGGGTCTCCACAGCAGGTGGCAATTCCACCAGTTACAAGAGCCAGCCACTGGGTGGCACCAGGCGTCCAGAGGAAAGTGCTGGATTGCGTGGCTGCGCAGGTCCTTCCTGGGTGAGTGAGGGCAGATCCTTCTCATCCTCTCATCTTTCTCCCTACCCTCTCCCTCCTTCCCCACCCCTATTAACAGTTAGGTTTCTTTAGAGCAGTGGTTCTCAACCTGTGGGTCTCGACCCCGTTGGGGGTCGAACGACCCTTTCACAGGGGTCGCCTAAGACCATCAGAAAACACCTATTTCCCATGGTCTTAGGAACCAACACACCGCTCCTCGGTGTAGCCAAGTGTAGCCATGTAGTTCACTGTTGTCCTATGAAGACTGTTACCCATGCTACACCACGATTCAAGACAAAATTTCATTTATTTGTCATTAGAAATAAATATTTCACAATATAGAATTACATATTGTTTTTGTGATTAATCCCTATGCTTTAATTTATGTTCAATTTGTAACAACGAAAATACATCCTGCCTATCAGATATTTATATTACAGTTCATAACAGTAGCAAGATGACAGTGATGAAGTAGCAACGGAAATAATGTTATGGTTGGGGGTCACCACAACGTGAGCAACTGTCTTAAAGGGTCACGGCCTTAGGAAGGTTGAGAACCACTGCTTTAGAGGATGAGGAGTGTATGCGTGCATGTGTGAAATGGTGTGTGTGCATGCGTGTGTGGAATGATGTGTGTGTGCGTGTGTGGAATGGTGTGTGTGTATGGGGAGGATTTTGGGAGGCGCAGGAACTTGGAAACTCCAGGCGCAGAGTGAACTCTGGCAAGACAGAGGGGCCGCAGCTGTTTGCAGTTCTCCACTCCCGAGCCCTCACCCCTCCTGAGCATCTCCGGGCTGTTCCACAGGCACCTCACACTGCCTTTCAAAGACAACTCACCCCTTCTCTCCGTCCTGTCCCAGCCCAGTGTGCTCTTGATGGGAGAGTTCCCTCCTCATTTCCTAACACTCTCATAACCCAGACAGTTCCAGCTCCGAAAACCCACCCTATTTTCCACACACGCTCACCCTCCTCGCTCACCTGCTCCCAATGAGGGCCACTCCAGCTCACCTGCCTCCAGCATCCTCCTTCCTCCCCGTGCACACTGAGCCGCCTGCCCTTTGTCCGAGCACCGTGTTTTGGATAGAGTGGAGGCATGGACGCTGGCGAGGCAGCAGTGACGCTGAACCCCAAGTTTGAAGGCTGAGCTGAAGTTAACCAGGCGAATGGGAGTGAGTGTTCTCTGGGGAGCAGAGATGGTGTGGATGGACAGGCACAATTATTGGTATCCTAGGACAGTTGCGATTTTGTTGTTGTTGCTTGTTTAAAGGAATACAACTAATTTGTGTATGAAATAATTTTGTTGAATGTATTTATTTATTTTTAACATTATTTTGTTGATTTTTTTACAGAGAGGAAGGGAAAGGGAGAGAGAGCTAGAAACATTGATGAGAAACATCAATCAGCTGCCTCCTGCATGCCCTGTACTGGGGATGTGCCCGAAACCAAGGTACATGCCCTTGACCGGAATGGAACTTGGTATTTTCCAGTCCACAGGCTGGCGCTCTGTCCACTAAGCCAAAAACGGTTAGGGCTAATGTATTTATTAAGCATTATAAATTATCTGTAAATTTTTAAAATTTCTACACGCAATCATATCATCTTCAAATGCTGACTTGTTAAAAGGGAACATAAGTTAGTACTTTTACCTTTTCTCTGTTAGGGCAAAGACTCTGGAATGCTTACTATACATTTTGATTTTGTATACCGATTAATCCCTATGAATAATTATTAGTTTCATACAATTACATTTATTTTGACTTTCTCTCACACAGACCTTTCTTTTGCTTTTTATTATTTTTCTGAATTTCCCTTGATTAATCTGGGATCATTTTCCTCAGTACTTTAGTAGTCCGTTTATTGTATATCTGATGCTGCTGAATTCCCTCAGCCTTTTATGGTCTGAAATATCTTTTTGTTTTTTGAAGATTTTTTTTTCCTCTGGGAAGAACTAAAGTTTACCAGTTATTTGTATTCAGTACTTTGAAGGTGTTATTCCATTATTGGCTGGGTTCTGTCATGTTCATTGGCGAGTAAGCGTTATTTCTTATTTTGCTTTAGTGAAGGAAATGTTTCCTTTTCCCCACTAGTTATTTTCAATGCACTTTTCTTGTTTATATTTATTTCTCAGAAGTTTTACTATGATAAATCCAGGTGTGTTTTTTTTCTTTATATTTTCCTGCTTGGAGCTTATAGTGTTTCTTAAACCTGTGGCTTGATATCTTTCAACAGTTTAAAGCATTTCTATCTAGTATCACTTCAAAAATGGCCTCAGTCTCATTTATGTGTTACATCCTCTCCTAGAATACAATTATACACATTAAAATTTTGGATATGACTTATACACGTTAAATTTTTGGTTATGTCTCTTACTCTACCCTTCTTTTTTCATGCTTCCTTTTTAATATTTTCTCCTGACCCTTCCCCAGTTAAAACATTCTGTATCTCTACCTACATCCATATTTATTTATAATCTCTACATACATAATATATAGGCACATATTGCTGTTAGACACATCTGTTTTTTTTTTTTTTGTTATATTAACCCAATTGTTATGGGTTGGCAATATTCAGATTGTGAAGCTTCTACTGGTCTTTCAGTTCCTCAGCCTTCTGCTGACAGAAGGGGTGATGTAGGTCCAGGCACATCTGTTTCCAATGTCTGTTTTACGTTTTATTCTTTATTTTATTGTAAAATTTTCTAATTAAATCTACCATCCTGTCATCTAATTTCTTGAACAGCAATAGTCACTTATTTTAAAGACCACGTCTGATAAAACCGTAATTGAATTACCTGTGGCTTTACTTCTGCCCTTTGCTTTCCCCCCATGATTTAAGCCATCTGGTTTGATTTCCTGATGGAACCAATTTTTGACCAACTCCCCATATTAAGTGTATCTTTAGCGATGCTCTGGAGGGTGTGACCTATGCCTCGAGCTGGTTTCTTATTGCCTCTGGTAAGCAGTTAGGGTAGGGTAGTCATGTCAATACCACCACGTTAGTTCCATCACATACTGAATTAACTTCAAGCTGGGCTTCTGTCTTGGTAAGGGATGGCCTATTTCTGGTTCATTTCTGTTACTGCAGTGTCATTCCTGTAGGGTTTTCAGTGGAAATCCTGGGGTGTTTGCTAGGACACTTCTCCTATTTCCCTCAAGTCTTCTAAGAACGTAGGAAATCCTTGCCCAGCCTGTCTCTCAGCCACCACTTGTGAATCCTCGGAGTCCTTGACCAGGAGAGCAGTAGGAAGTTAATGTCAAGCTCACCTTTTTGTAAATGTCCTTTCTCCAGGATTTTGCTCCCTCAAGTCCTCACTGCCTTTGTAATTCTCCAATATCTTCAAATACATATTTAAAAGACACAGTCTTAGGTACTTCTAGGTGATTTTAGTGGGACAGTTGGTCTGAAACCAGCTGCTCTCTGATTGTCAGAAGCATGAATCTCTGACGACAAATCTTTAAAGGAAATACAACGAGCTTTTGACCAGTGGTTTCTGTAGAAGAATATTAAGGACTCTGTAAAGTGAAGTAAGGCTTTTCTTATAACGCAGGGTTTGGTATATAAGTTCATTTAACCTTTGTTTCTTTTCTATGAACTGGGTAGACATATGTGGGATTTTTCTTTCCTCCTCCTCCTCCTCCTCTTTCTCCTCCTTCTCCTTCTTTTGCTACAAAGAAAATGTTTGTGGTTTCTGTGCTTAAATTTCCAATTGTTTTTTTTCACTTTACAAAGATTTCCAGGGAAATAAAGGGAAAAATTTTAGCTTTATAATGCCATCTTTAAATCAGAAGTCTGATCTCATTTACATTTTAAATGTATCACCTTGGCTATTGTCTGGAACATTATTTCAAATAGTAAAAGGCTGTAATGAACCTAAATGTACATGAATACAGGGTGGTTAAATAAATTGTGATAAACTCATATAATAAAACATCATAACCATTAACAATAATTAGATAGCTTTCCTGTGTAATGACATGGAATTATTCCAAGAGATACTGATGGAGAATATGGAACAATGTGTGTGCTCTTCCTGCCGCCATTTGTATGAAAATATCTGTGTACATACATTTTTATAAATTCATAAACTGTCTTTAGAACCACATACAAAAACTGGCAAAAATTGGAACTTTCTAGAAAAATTGTTCTCCTAGGAAATGGAACAAGGTCACTGGGGGACAGGCTCAAGGTGAACATTAACTTTTCAATGCACATCTTTCTATATCTTCTGGATGTGTTACATTAAAAAACGTAAGTAGGCTCTGGCAAATGTTGCTTAGTGGTGGAGTGTTGGTCCATGCACCAAAGGGTGTGCGTTTGATTCAAGGTCAAAGGCACGTACCTGGGTTGCAGGTTTGACCCCGGCTTCAGTCAGGGCACCTGCAGGAGACAACCAATCAGTGTGTCTTTCTCACATCTGATGTTTCTCTGTCTCTCCCCTCCCCCACCCTTCCACTCTCTCTAGAAAAGATAATCAGTGAAAAAAGTATCCTCAGGTGAGGATAACAGCAACAACAACAAGAAGAAGTAAAATAAGAAAACATACATTTTACTGGGTCCTAGTGAAAGAATTTTCATTTCTGGGCATTACTAAACCTTTCCCTTCCATTATTAGTCGAGTGACATACGTATTTTCTATAATGATAATCAGAGCATTTTATGGTCTTTTTCTGAATTTGATGACTTTTCCACATTTTTATCATCTTTTCCACATTTAAATAATCTTCAGGATTATTTAAACACTTTTAAAATAATATTTTGTTCGGTGCAGGCACCATAATTTACGTATCCTTCCCCCCAAGGTCGGTTATTGATCTATTTACACATTTCCTTGTTATGTGTGACATGATGATAAATATCTTCTTCGTGAACGTATATTTGTTTGGTGTCTATAATGAGCTCTAAAACTTTATGGTTATTTGGGAAGGCTGAATGACAATAAAACGAGCACCCTATGGAGCAGGAGAAAGGTCAGATATGATTATAGATGGTCCTCTGAGAGCCCCACGGTAAGCAAGGCGGTCTTCCTTCATCCTAACATTTGCCTACGTGGGCAAAACCGGGCGCTTGCTCTTTAAACAGACACGCCGTGGAAACGGGACGCACAGGAAATAACGCACTTAAAGACCCATTAATTATTACCTAATTACGGGCACCACTGTGGCATGGACAGAGCAGTGCGCTGCCGTGATGAAGTTGTCAATTACAGCTCATAATTAAGGGGCCAGGTGCATGTTTAACTTTACAAGATAAATATCTGCCCAGATGTTGTTTGTCTGCTGCTTCATTACCAGGTAGGTTAGGAGATTTCCATAAACCAGGAAGCCTATTAAATGCGAAACCTTCCTCGGTTAAGAAATCTGTAACAGGCTAGTTCCTGGAGCTAATCTTCATTCAAGGGGACTGCTCGCCAGGCCTCCGAGGGAGCCGAAGAAGGAAGTACGTGTATATAATGCCGTGTTGGCACGCCCTCGGTGAAATGGCCATTGGGACATAAAACTGGGCAGACGTACGATGGCATGGAAACGGGAGAAGGCGCCTCCCAGTGCCAGGACAGGAAGGGGTTCTACCTGTTTCCCCGAAAGTAAGACATCCCCCGAAAATAAGACCTCCCCGATAATAAGGCCTCCCCTGAACATAAGTCCTCCCCGGAATATAAAGCACCCCCTCCCCCCTGAAGCTACCGTCAGGCGTCTGACTCCTGACTTAAAGAGACCTCACCCTGCCTGAACAGCTCCGGCTGCGCTGCGGCCCATCAGTGAGCTGGTTGGTGATGACAACGACTACCGTACCATATGCAGGTAATAAATTTCCTTTTATTTTTAAATGATTTTTTAAAATATATTTTATTGACTTTTTTACAGAGAGGAAGAGAGAGGGATAGAGAGTTAGAAACATGGATGAGAGAGAGACATCGATCAGCTACCTCCTGCAAGCCCCCTACTGGGGATATGCCCACAACTAAGGTACATGCCCTTGACCGGAATCGAACCTGGCACCTTTCAGTCTGCTCTACCACTGAGCCAAACTGGTTTCAGCAAATTTCCTTTTTTTTTTTTTTGCTCAACAATAAATGTGTACCGTATTCTTCGTG
Organism: Lasiurus cinereus; assembly: GCA_011751065.1. NCBI lineage: Eukaryota > Metazoa > Chordata > Mammalia > Chiroptera > Vespertilionidae > Lasiurus > Lasiurus cinereus. Next base: position 1,200,197 of record JAAGEH010000337.1, read on the forward strand.
GAAAAATAAGACATCCCCTGAAAAATAAGACCTCGCGCATCTTTTGGAGCAAAAATTAATATAAGACACTGTCTTATTTTCGGGGAAACAAGGTATGCAAGATTGAAAAGGCCGGATTGTAAGAAGACAACAGAGAATCATGTTTGGCCCATTCCACAGAAGCCAGGATCCTGGGTGAAGGAGATGGAGACGCTGGCAGAGTTATACATACATAGTAAGGTATCCTCAGTCGAAGGGGCGAGACTGGGAAGAAAGGACTGGTGGGAGGAAAATGGAAGTGGGAGCATATCACCCCTTGCCTTTGTTTGCTGGGCTGCCCTAACCAAACCCCAGAGAGCGCATGGCTGGAACCTCAGCGCTGTGTGTTCTCTGGAGGCTGGATGCTCAAGATGCAGGTGGCAGCAAGATCCGTTCCCCTGAGAGCCCTCCCCCCGCTGCCCGTGGCTGCCTCCGCTCTGTCCTCACACGGCCCTTCCTCTGTACGTGCATGTGTCTCTGGTCTCTCTTCCTCTTCTTACAAGGACACCAGTCATCGTGTATTGGGGGGTTGCAGAGGGCAAAGGGAGACCTCTGTAATTCCCTCAGCCATAAAGATATAAAACAATATCCAAAACCGGTTTGGCTCAGTGAATAGAGCATCGGCCTGCAGACTGAAAAATCCCAGGTTGGATTCTGGTCAAGGGCCTGTACCTTGGTGGTGGGCACATCCCCAGTAGGGGCGTGCAGGAGGCGGCTGATCGATGTCTCTCTCTCTCATCGATGTTTCTGACTTTTTATCCCTCTCCCTTCCTCTCTGTGAAAAATCAATAAAATACGTATTTAAAAAAATAAAATAAAAAGATATAAAACAATAAAAGAAATTTCATCACTTCTGCTAAAGTGGAACATGTATAAAAACTATTTGGGAGCTACTACTTATTTAATCGTTTGCATTTGTTAAAAAATAAGATTAAACTCTGCACCAACATATTTATTTGTAAAGCATGTAGTATTGCCCCTCTTTAAAAGATTTTGTTTTTAATTTAATTTTTTAAAACATTTTATTTATTTATTTATTTTTATTTTTATTTTTACAGAGAGAAAGGGAGAGGGACAGAAAGTCAGAAACATCGATGAGAGAGAAACATCAATCAGCTGCCTCCTGCATCTACCCTTCTCACCCCCTCCGGGGATGTGTCTGCAACCAAGTACATGCCCTTGACTGGAATCGAACCTGGGACCCTTCAGTCTGCAGGCCGAGGCTCTATCCACTGAGCCAAACTGGTTAGGGCATATTGCCCCTCTTTTTATCGTCAAGCACATAGAGGCAGGTAGTTAAGCAAACTCCAGGGGACCACATATGAGCATGTGATGGAAGAGAAGTTGACATTAGGCCTGTCTGAATCCAAGTCCCACTCTTTCCACTGCAGAACACGGGGTGTTTGGGAAATTACTAGGTGACATCTCTAACGGCCTGAATGGCTCTCGCGGGCTGCTGTGTGGGGCTGAGTTGAAGGGCTGTTTTCAGTGGTTCTGGTCCTCCTGATCTGGCACAGGCTCCTCATCACGTCCAGTCCTAAGGGTGCCGGGAAAGCGAACGCTCCTGAGGCCGGAAATAGCTGTGTAGAGTGTTTCCGTGCAGTGCGACCTTTCGGAAGACCTGTGCTTCGCCCTTCTGCGGCAGGCCTGGGGCTCCCCTCTCGGCATCTGCCGACGGCAGGCTCTTGGTGTGGCAGACACCCACGCTAGGGTGCAGGGTCCCGCATACTTGGGGTCCACTTCAAGTAATGGTGCCGAGTGGTGGCTGCCTCAGCCCCCAGCCTGGCCTCTGGGAAGAAGAAGTTGGTTCTGGATAATTCTGTCCCTGTTTTGGGGATCAGTGTTTCATCTATAGCAGTGGTTCTCAACCTGTGGGTCGCGACCCATTTGGGGGTCAAATGACCCTTTGACAGGGGTCGCCTAAGACCATCAGAAAACACAGATATTTACATTACGATTCATTAACAGTAGCAAAATGACAGTTATGAAGTAGCAACGAAAATAATTTTATGGGTGGGGGTCACCACCACATGAGGGACAGTATGAAAGGGCTGTGGCCTTAGGAAGGTTGAGAACCGCTGATCTATAGACTTCTGTATTTTCTGTTTGATCAGCTTTATTGAGGATTAATTTGCTTGCTGCTTTGTATGTTGGTAGACCCCCCTTCCTTCCTTTGTTCTGATGATCATAATACGTATTTATTGTAAAACTGCAAGTCATACAGACATCTATGACAGAAAGTACAAGTTTCTTTTATTTTTGAAAAAAATCACCACTCGCTGGGTACTTACCACATCCCACAGACTGTATATACATACTCTCATTCGTTTCTTGCAATAACTCTGCACATGGGCATTCTTAGGCCTATTTCACAGAGATGCTGAAGATGAGACACACAGATGAGGTCACCTCTCCAGAAGGTCTCCCCGGTAACAAACCCTTCTCTTCACCATTGCCCTGGGCTGTGTTCAGCTCTCGCTTAGCTGATGGTCCGCTCTCTCCCATCACCTCTGCCAAGTGTCTTTGCTCCACGTGATCTTTATTAGGACATTTTTTCTCCTCTGTGATTTCAGTTGTATCTCTTTCTGGTATGACATGTGCTGTGGAGAGCTCACCAGCTAACGAGCTTTTTCAGAGCAGGAAGTAGTTACGTGAACTCACGGGGCTGCGCTGCCTTCAGCACGGGATCCGACTTGGTGTTGCCGAGTGGTAAATCTTCATTGAATGGCCGAAGCCGGTTTGGCTCAGTGGATAGAGCATCAGCCTTCGGACTGAAAGTTCCCGGGTTCGATTCTGGTCAAGGGCATGTATCTTGTTTGCGGGCACATCCCCAGTAGGGGGCGTGCAGGAGGCGGCTGGTTGATGTCTCTCATCGATGCTTCTAACTCTCTATCCCTCTCCCTTCCTCTCTGTAAAAAAAAAAAAATCAATAAAAAATAGTTAAAAAATCATTGAATGAATGAATGAGTGAATGAACAGTTATAACTAGTAGGCTTTTTGCATGCGTCATCTCATTTGGTCCCATTGAAGAGAATTCTTGTTCATTGAAAGGGACAATGCTTTCCCTACTGAACGTGAGTCATGAGTTTTATACCATCAACGGTTTCCACAGGATTCCATAAGAAGAATGATACTATGAGTTTAGGATTCTCTGTGTTCTCTAAAGTAGCCAGATGTTCTTCTTTTTGTAGATGCTCATGTTGACTTGTCTTTGGTTGTCTTCTGTGTTTACTATTCTGTGTGGGCCCCTTTCTCTCTCTCTCTTTAAAATATTTTATTGATGTTTTACAGAGAGGAAGGGAGAGGGATAGAAAGTTAGAAACATCCATGAGAGAGAAACATCAATCAGCCGCCTCCTGCACGCCCCCTACTGGGGATGTGCCCGCAACCAAGGTACATGCCCCCGACTAGAACCAAACCTAGGATCCCTCATTCAGCAGGCCGACACTCTATCCACTAAGCCAAACCAGTTTCAGCTCTCTCTCTCTCTCGCTCAATGCAGTGGTTCTCAACCTTTTTAATGCTGTGACCTTTTAATACATATGGGTACTTACCGCTCTACAGCAGCAGTTCTCAACTTGTGGGTCGCGACCCACAGGTTGAAAACTGCTAGCAAGGTCGCCTAAGACCATCGGAAAACAGACACTTACATTATGATTCATTAACAGTAGCAAAATGACAGTTATGAAGTAGCAACGAAAATAATTTTATGATTGGGGGTCACCACAACATGAGGAACTGCATTAAAAGGTCACAGCATTAAAAAAGGTTGAATACCACTGACAGAGTATTTTGCCAAAAAGGTGTCCTCAGTTGTCATGGGAAGCGCTCTGCCTCAGGCCAGGATAGGCCTTGTGGATAGTTTGGTAAATGCACCCCCACATCTGACCTCGCTGCCCACTTCCCGGCCTCCTTCCCTCCCCAGAGTCAAGACTTTCTAGGGAAAGAGATGAAGCGCCACCTAAATTCCCTTCTGTTTTTTCACTCAGATCCCCAAGGCCGCACCCAGGTTCCTCCCGGGTTTGCACAGTTGTGTACCTGGGACTAGGCCGTGCATTTGAGGTACGTCAGTAGCTTTCCCCCCTGGTGGCCAGACTCTTCTTGTGCCTCAGATCCCCAGCAGCTCCTGGAGGGTCACCCTCGCCGTAACCCCTGACACAGCCACAGCCTCACAGAGGCAGCCTGCCTCCAAATCTCCCCCTGGTTCGTGGTGTGACCTTGAAGAAGCGGGGCGACCTTCCTTGATCGCCGGGGAATGGAACTTCAGAAAGAGGCGAGTGAATTGAGAGTTGTGGAATCGGGGTCTCAGAAAGCAGCAGCAGCTCGGAGAGATCGTTATGTGGGCGCTTCTCCACCCACTTTGCTGATGAAAGAGCTTCCGCATCACGACCTGTCAATCTGATCCTTCAGATGAAAAGCTCTCCCTTTGAAAACAGGCATCGGAGGAAAATCCGAGAGCCAGTATCAATATTTATTAGGCGACACCCCCCTACCCCCGTCCTGTTGTATCAGGGATTTAGAGTACAACCAGCTATTCTGGGCTCCCCCCCGCTCCTTCAAGGGCTGTGCTGAGATTGGACCTGTCGGCTGTTGCTGGGGAGGATCACAAAGTTTCCGACATTCGTGTAACTGGCTTGCCTGCGGAAGTATGGAAGCAGTGTTTTGCTTTTAAAAAATCTCTGCTTAGCGCCCGGCTGGTGTGACTCCATGATTGAGCATCGATCCATAAAGCAGAAGGTCACAGTTCGATTCCTGGTCAAGGCACATGTCTGGGTTATGGGCTCCATCCATCTCCTGTGTGTGTGTGTGTGTGTGTATTGATGGGGGCTGAGGGGGAGGAAGGGGAGGTGGGAGGCAGCCGATCAATGATTGATTCTCTGTCATCATCTTGGATTGTTAGCCATGGGGCTGATGTTTCTATCTCCCTCTCCCTTTCCTTTCCTCTCTAAAATCAATAAAAATATATTAAAAAAAAACAAACAAAACCACATCAATTGAAGTTATGAAACCAATTAATCCCAATTGTAGGAACCATCTAGAGCAGTGGTTCTCAACCTGTGGGTCGCGACCCCTTTGGGGGTCGAATGACCCTTTCACAGGGGTAGCCTAAGACCATTGGAAAAATGCAAATATTTACATCACGATGCATAACAGTAGCAAAATTTCATGGTTGGGGGTCACCACCACATGAAGAACTGTATGCAAGGGTCATGGCCTTAGGAAGGTTGAGAACCACTGAGAGTCAAGCTTTTGGGATTTGCTGTACAAGGTGTTCCAGACTCAGGGAGGAGGCGGTTCGTGGCTGTTCCTTCGTCCCTCAAGGATATTGCGGGTGTAGGAAGAGCACAGGCCCAGCCTCACATGGGGGAACGAGGGTTACTCACTGGCTTTTCAGAAGCATGCTCCCCCAGAGTATTGCAATGCTTAACAGTGGAGCATGCTTCTGGAACAAATGTGTACCTCCACCTCTGCCTCTACCTGTCTCATAGCTCCTCTCCTCGGGAGCGCACCTCCCTCACTACTAGTGCAGGGAAGTAGCTGGGACCACTTTTGCGTTGAGAAGAGATGCACACACAGGGATCCCACAAGGAGTTCCTCTTTCCGTTTTCCACTTCTGTTTTTAGCTCCTTTCCTCTGGGGTCACCGTGGGAACCAGAATGACTGGTGAGGGCAGCAAAAAATGCAGACAGAAGGGTGGGGATGTCCTGATTGTGCCTGTGTGACTTAAGGCCCAAAGTCTGCTCTGATGGAAACTTTCAAACCTGGTCCTCCGACGAGTGTACACCACGGGGCTGTGCGAAGTGCCAGAGGTCAAGCTCTTGGGAGTGCAAGTCTTTGACAGTGGTTCTCAACCTTCCTACTTCTAGCAACGAAAATAGTTTTATGGTTGGGGGTCACCACAACATGAGGAATTGCATTAAAGGGACGTGGCATTAGGAAGGTTGAGAACCACTGGACTAGGAGAAAAACATTGCAGAATCCAGGTCATATGCCATTGCTCAGTTATAAGTCAGTTAGCAAAACAAAGTTTACAGTCCCCAGCTGAGCATTTAAAATAAAAGTAGAATTTTGCAGGTGTCTCACACCTTCTATTGCAGGAAGAGATGAGCCATCAACGAGCCTTTTCTGAAAATGGCAGGACACAACAACCCAGAGTGACCGGAAGTGGTGTGGCTGCAAACATCTCTTAGTTCAAACGCATCTGAGTGGAAGGGCCTTGTTTCGCAGTGGCTGTTTCAGCTCCACAGGCTGCAAGTTTATTTCCTTGTACTTTTGTAAGTTAAAGGCTGGATCCCCAGTAGGGGGCGTGCAGGAAAAGAGCTGATCAATGTTTCCCTTTCATGTCAATGTTCTCTCTCTCTCTCTCTCTAAAAATCAATACAAAATCTTAAAAAAAATTAAATTATTGTCCTAACATAGCGTTAGAGAAACTATATGCTGGGCCCATAGAAATTGTCAAAAGATGTTAGCTGCTTTTAAAATTATTGATATTCATGATCAGACAGCATTTCTGTCGGAATGTATGGGTCGCCGTACCCTTTACTAGTGCATGGCCCGTGTTCATCTGCTCACTGTTCCTTACCATGTACCTGGATGTTCCCACCTCTGTACCTGAGCACTTGTAGGTCCTTTCACCTGGTTCCTTATTTATCCCAGGTTAGATCAGTCATTCATAGAAAATATCATGGGAAATTTCATATGTATTCACAAAAATAGAGAGAATAGTGAAATGAACCCTCACGTACCTCTCCCCCAGCTTCAGCAATGACCAATAATACCTGGCCAGCTTGCTTCACTTTACCTCTGAATAGATCATTTTGAAGCAGATCCCAGAGATCATACTGTTTTATACTTAAGAACTTCAGTAAGTATCTCTAAAAGTTAAGGACCCCTTTAAAAACATAACCACAATAGCATGATCACATCTAAAAAAATGAACAATTATTCTTTAATGTTAAGTATCTAGTCATGTTTCAGTTTCCACCATTACCTCCTAAATGTTTGTTAAATATGTATTTTTTTATAGTTGGCTAGAGGCCCAGTGCATGGATTCGTGCACTGGTGGGGCATGGCCTACAGGGATCGGCTTGTTGTGGGAGTGTTGCTCATCTGGTCAGCTGAGCGGCACTCCCACTGTGGGAGGACATTGATCACCAGGGGGCAGCTTCTGCATTGAGTGTCTGTCCCCTGGTGGTCAGTGTGCATCACAGCAACTGGTTGACCAGTCGTTCTGATCATTCTGCCATTCAATCGCTGTGCTTTTATATATATATATAGATTATTTAAATCAGGATTCAAACAAAGCCATCCATTGTATTTGGTTGGTAAAGCCTCTTAAATCTCTTTTAATCTATACATTCTCTTCCCCCCACCCCTCCACCTGTAATTTATTTGTTAAAAAGACTGGATCATGTCCTAACTGGTTTGGCTCAGTGGATAGAGCATCAGCCTGCAGACGAAAGGTCTCAGGTTTGATTCCGGTCAAGGGCATGTACCTTGGTTGGGGGCACATCCCCAGTAGGAGGTGTGCAGGAGGCAGCTGATTGATGTTACTCTCTCATCAATGTTTCTAACTCTCTATCCCTCTCCCTTTCTCTCTGTAAAAAAATCAATAATATATATATATAAAGACTGGATCATTTCTCCTGTAGAGTTTTGCACTTTCTGCATTTTGCTGATTACATCCCTGTAGCCTCCTTCTGTCTTTTGTTTCACTCATAAACTGGTGGTGAGGCTACAGGCTTGGTCAGGTTTCACATTTTGGGCAAGAAACTTTTGTGGGTGATGTCAGGGACTGTTCCCTATATTAGGCCTAACACTCCCCCTGCAGGCTCCACCTCACTTTCTTGCCTGGCATCCGAGCTTTTGAAGTACGAATCTCCCTTTCCCTTCTCTGTGGTGGCTCCCCAAGGGAACCCTGCATGTGGAAATCAGCTTCCTGCCCGTCCTTTTCCCACCACCTGGAACCTGCACAGCCGGTGTCAGTGAGAGTCAAGGACAACCACACTGAACACTCAGGTGCCTTTGCTGAGTGCTAACCTGGCACCAGGCACTGTGCTAGGCCCTAAATACAAATCATCTCACATGATTTCACGGGAGCCTTATGACGAAGGCATTTCAGTTCTCCCATTTTAGAGGGAGGAAACAGAGGACGCGAATTTAGGAATCTCCTGCAAAGGACCTTTAAGTGATGCCTCGTACAACTGGGATTGGTCTCCAGTGTTGAGTCCTTGTCCATGGCAGTGACCCAGCCCTATAGATCTACCCCCTTCCTTTCCTTCTTTATGAGAAACCCTGACCTTTCCTTATGAACTGAGGGGTGCAGGGTAGCAGAACTAAGTGTTCACACAACTTTGCTATCCTATATAATAAAAGGCTAATATGCAACTTGACTGAACAGTGGAATGACTGGTCGCTATGATGCGCACTGACCACCAGGGGGCAGACGCTCAATGCAGGAGCTGTTCCCTGGTGGTCAGTGCGCTCCCACAGGGAGAGCGCTCCTCAGCCAGAAGCCAGGTTTACAGCTGGCAAGCGCAGCTGCGACGGCAGCGCTAAGGCTGTCCAACTGCTCCCCCGAGGGCTCCTGGACTGCAAGAGGGCGCAGGCCAGGCTGAGGGACCCCTCACCACCGGGTGCACGGATGTTGTGCACCAGGCCTCTAGTTAATGGATAAAGTTGCTGCGTGTAAATTCCGGTTTGAAAAATGCCTCGAGAGCTGCAGCTTAGAAGGAATCTGCAACCGCCAGCTGTGTGATGTTGGGCAGGTCACTTAACCTCTCTGTGCCTTAGCTGCCTCGTCATAAGATGTGTATGCCATGCCCCAGACTTAGAACAGTGCCTAGCGAACAGTAAGCCCTCAGTAAATGCTACCTGCTACTCTTGCTATTACTGACACCATTCTCCAAAGTGCTGCAACAGTTAGCAGCACGCTGTAAATAAAAGGCTTAAAAATAACTTATTTTGTTTCTCCTGCTGGGAAAAGGCCGTCTCCCCTCTCCTTTACCTATTTCTTTTCTTTCTCACAGAGGCGTTAAAAGTACGGAGGTCTCTTCCCCCACCGCTCCTCCCCCCTCCCCCACAAACATTTTAATTAAGGTATCTTTTGAGAAGGACTACTTTAATCCAAAATGATCACTTTGATACTCAAAGAGACACATTTGGAGGCTGTTTGACGAGAGGGAATTAAAGACGGCGAAGCTGAATAAATATCAAGCAAAATGTTAATGTTTTGGCTTTGTGGTGTCTGCATCTGAGCGAGCTCCTGGCAGATTTTTCTCGGGCTCCAGTTGGAAGCTCCAGCTCCTTTTGTGTGCCTGGAGCCGGCCTGCGCCTTGCCGCGCTGCCCCTAGGGGTCAGTCTGATCCAGGGATTGTCCCCATCCCTGCGGCTCTGGAGGGGAGGAGAGCCGGGCGCCCGGGCCAGGCGGCCAAGGGCACTGGATGGCAAATGGTGAGGGTGGAGCGCACGCCGGGCGCCCCAGCTGTGGTGCCACCTGCCAGGCGTCATCCGCTCCGCCTATGGGCATTGGCTGCCTTCCCGAGATTCTCTCCCCGGACATGGACTTCGCCAGAGTCAGGAGAGGTCAAGTGACTAGGGTTAGCCTCACCTCCTAATGGTCACAGGAAAAACAGAAACAAAAAGGAAACGTGGATAGCGATGGCTCGGTAATATTTTCTAATAAACTTAATTTTTGCTTGTGCCTCACTCAACCTATGGCCCGGGAGACGTGAACATGTGGGAGCTGTGAGAGGCCCGGGGACCCTTCCCATCACCCCTTCTTCATCTTCCAAAGGATCGGAGGCCCAGAAATCACATGAAGTCTCAACTGAGGGGTAGATCCCCTTTGCAAAAGCTTAATTATTATTAAAAAAAATCTTATGGACACTTACTAGTTTTCCAGGCCAGGAATCAATGTACCAAGTAGCTGTTAGTTGTCAAATAGCATAGTGGTGAAGTGGTCAGACTGCAGAGGTAGATTATCTGCTTTCAGGTGAAGATGGGGTGTGTATGTGTGGGGAGAGGGTGGGCAAAGGGCTTGTGACTTTGCTATTTGTGAGGTCCTAGGTCCTTAACCTCCCTGTACCTCAGCTTACACATCTGTGACATGAGGGAAAATTGGAAGGATTCATTTTTAAAAATTTTTTAAAATTAATGTATTACATGTATACATATCTTCCCATTACCCCCCCTCCCAGGTATACCCTAACCCCGAAGTGTCTGTGTCCATTGGTTATGCTTATATGCATGCATACAAGTCCTTTGGTTGATCTCTTATCTACATAACCTCTCCTTAACCATCCTGCTGTAATTTGACAGTCTGTTTGATGCTTTGTTGCCTCTGTATCTATCCTTTTGTTCATCAGTTTATAATGTTCTTTATTAGGAAGGATACATTTTTTTAAAAACCCTTCAGAATAATTCAGTACATGCCCAGTGCATGTGGACTGACATTAATTAGGAAGATTAGTAGTATTACAAGGGAGATCCTTGACCTTGAAGAAAGGGGTGTGAATGGCCTGGTTCATCTTGGGAAGTCCAATTAAAATTTGTTTTCTTTATTGATTAAGGTATGACATATGTGTTCCTATCTCCCCACCCCCCACTTACGCCCTCACCCCTCTCGTGTTTGTGTCCATTAGTTAGGCTTGTATGCATGCATCCAAGTCATTGGGTTGATCTCTCCTCCTTAACCCCATTCTCTGAGGTTTGATGGTCTGATCGATGCTTCTCTTTCTCTGGATCTGTTTTTGTTCATCAGTTACGTTGTTCATATTCTGAAAATGAATGCGATCATGGGATATTTATCTTTCTCTGATGGGCTTATTTCGCTTAGCATAATGGGGAGCCCAATTTTACTCCTCCCAGTATGTCCCCCACACATCTGTCAGGGTGATTTTCTTCAACACGTTTGGTGAGTCCGTTCCTCTATCTCAGACGAAAACTCAGTGTGGGACTGAAGCAGGACTGTCCCTTGGGAATCTGATGACGGAGTCAGGAGTGAGTGATAACAATCAGGATGGCAGGTGTTGGACAGTCCGCCCCAGGAGACATGGCCGAGGAAGGATCCCCAGGATGTAGCAGCTCCCTCAAGTTCCAATCCCGAAGGAACAGGATCTTCACAGGGATCTGTGGTTCAGTTAGCTGCATGGGGGTTCACACCCAATCTCTGCTTCCTAGGAGATGGAGCGTCTCCCCAGCCTTGGCTTTGTGAGCGGGGATGCTTATGAAGATGCTTCCCTCTGCTGTGGGTTGCTGGATAAGATGCTGGTACCTCCGCACAGACTATATTGGGTACTATTCCATCAATGCAGATGCTCTCTGTCAGATTAGTAAGAAAGTCAATCCAACAATAGATCGCTGCCTTTAGGTTCTTCTGTCTTCTTTCCACTGACGTTGCTGCATTTGTACTTGAAGGTCTTGCCATGTGTACTTTCCCCCCTGTTAGTACTCAGCCTGCCTCTGGAGAAGGGCTGACATCGAATCTGCTTTTCACCTGGAGGCCAGGAGATATGTAAAGACAGCCACCAAGGTTCCCTGAATTCTCTTTCTCAGCTCTCCAGCCATTCCTCCTAGAGAGTCATTCAGAATCATCATCATCCTGGCCATCACTGGCTTCCAGACCTTCCCCAGTTTGTAAATGTCTCCATCGCCTCTTAGATTTCGGTACCCAGAGAAGACCCCAGAGCTATGGATCCTATGGAATGGGATCAGGTCTTCCCAGAGTGCTAGCTCATCACATCTGTGTCTCGCAGAGCAACGTTTGGCTCTGGAATAATGGAACCTGTGGAAAAGTAAACTCCAAAGTCTTTTTTGACATCAGTGACTATTGAGCCACATCACTCCCCAGTCTATACTTGATTGGCTGATTGAGGTAAAAAACTTGATTCTGCATTTGTTTTATCAATACCAACTTGTAATCTTATAGACTGTTCATCTCTTGGGCTGGACTAAGAACTCCTTGAATCCCAGACTGTGTCTCCCAACTCTGTGTTTCTAGTGCCCATCACAGTGCCTGGCATTACATAGATGTGTAACAAAACATATGTTTGTGGAATAAAGGAATGAGCCTCTTAAGGGTCTTTGAATCTTCAGTTGCTTATTCGTAATTATTTACAACATTATTTGTAATATGTAAATATGTTACATGTAGCATATTAAATGTTCTTCTATGCTTTCATTCCAAGTTAGTAATATTTTGATTAAGATAGAGCTATGTAGGACCTAACTAGAAATGATCCTTCATAAAATTTAATGATAATAATAATGATGATGACAGCAATCAACACTGCTTGATCACAGTATGGTCAATATACTATACATTTATTTCATTTCACTAATACCTACCTTAAATGTTTGGATCTTGACCACAGGGTTTCAACATGCTTTGCTGACTGTCAAGTTAAAATCAAGATGGGTATCTCCAGGCCATTCCGAATAGTCAAATGTAATGACCAAGCATCAGGAATAAGGTTAGTGTCTCACAACGTTGAGTTGTAGTGATTTGCCTTTTCCTTCTGCCAATTGCTTACCCCTTCTGTGTTACCACTACCTTGTCTGGAAAATGTTGTTAAGCTAGTCCTACGTTTTATTAGGCCAATGTATGGATAACACAATAATCTACACAAAGCATTTAGCATAATTCCTGGCCCAGCATATAATGCTTAACCATGTTAACTGTTTTAAAAATATATTTGTATTGGTTTCAGAGAGGAAGGGTAAGGGAGAGAGAGAGGTAGAAACATCAATGATGAGAATCATCGATCAGCTGCCTCCTGCATGTCCCCTACTGGGAATCGAGCCTGCAACCCGGCATTTGCCCTTGAATGGAACATAGGACCCTTCAGTCCGTAGGCTGACACTCTATTCACTGAGCAAAACCAGCCAGGGCTTAACTGCTCTTCTTATTACTTTTATTTGGCCAGTTATGAGCCCACTCCACTGGATTCATAGCCACGGAATTGTGCATTCATCCCGTCAACTCTGCTTTGATTTTTAAAATTAGTTCAGCCAGTGTGGAGTTCTACCGCCAGGAATGACGGTTGGCTCATTTTTTATCATATCAACCTTTTTTGTTTACTTGTTTGTTTTGTCTCTTTGCCTGGGAGAGACAAAGACCTGAATGTGTTTCTTATGAGCAGATGCACGTGTTTGCTTAAGCTAGAGGCACAGGGCTGGGAAGGGAACCAGGTGGGGTGGCCAGCAGAGAACCCTGTCAATATGGGTCAGGCCAATGCAAAGGAAGTTGGTTTGGCTCCATTATTTGTGTCTCAGTGATTGTGAAAATGAAAAGCAGAGAGTTTTCTCCATCTCTCAGCAAGGAGTGTGAGCAGATGGCACAATGGCCAGCATTTTAACACAGCTGTGTACATGAGATCTAACACCCAGGATCGGGTGACTTGCCTCTGGATGGTTTGGTCTTTGGAGTTTCATTGTGTGGGTCTTCCTGCAGCTTCAGCTGAATGCATGACTTGGTGTCCTCATTTGTCACAGGGGATGGTTCCAGGTAATTGTTAGATGTGCTGGTCCTAACTAGGCTGTTAACCTAGGTGGTTCTAAATTTTCTTATGGTCTTGGTCTTGTGTAATGCTCAAAACATCCTTAGGAGTTATATATTATTATCCCAGATTTCCAAAGCAGATGACTGATGTATCCAAAGTCACACAGCGGCTAGTAAGCTACAGAGCAAGGTCTGCCCGGCGCCAGCAGTCATGGGTTTCTCCATTCTGCTACACCAGCCTCCCCATGCCTTGGTTCTGTCCTTCGGGAGGTCTCCAAGGCCTCTTCAGCTCACTTAGTGGGCTCTGAGAGTGCTTTGTGGAATTAGGAGCAGCATATGTATTATTAAAGAGAACAAAAGAGCCATATAGCTTGTTGTCTCACTCGCTGGGAGAAGTAGAACCGAAGGAGAAGTTGGACATAAATGATTCATGAACGGCCATTAATTACCTTCTGAGACTTTTGAAGTTTGATCTTCAGTTCCTCGATTTGGAATTGATTAATTAATAATTTAATTAATCCAACAAATATTAATGAAGCACTTATCATTTGCCTGTCACCATCTGAAGTGCGGAGGAAGGATGCCGATGCGAAGGCTTTCTATCGAGTTGGATACTGGCCTACACAAAGTAGTCACTTTCAGGAAACTTAGATCGTAACCCTCGTTGCAACTTAAGTTTTCACATGATTGGAATATTTCTTACCCTTCTGAGTATGACTTATATATATGTACACCTACCCTTGAACCTTGGTCAGGCCTCACCTCTTATAACCACTTACCTAACTCTACACTTCCTTCAAAAGCCAGGGCCCACCTTCCTCTCCTTCCTCTTGAAAACTTCCCTGACCACAGGCTCCAGCGACAGGTTCCTCTTCTCCTTAAACCTCTATTTAGTGTCTGCAACACCCTCTGCTCCCTTAAGAGCATGACTGTCAAATTCTCATCTTTCAAGGGTTCTCTTAACCTGGAGGGAAGCCAGAGTCATCTGGGGAGTTTTATCAAAATCCACGTGCCTGGTCTTCACTCGCTGAATGTTTGCTGATTCGGTATGCCTGGTACTGGCGCTTGGTGATGTACCATTAGAAGCTGCCACCTGAGGGATTCAAGCCTGAACTGGTTAAGGAGCCTCATCGTCCATTGTGGTCAGGCCTTAGTACTGAGTCCTACATTTCACATGCATTTCCTGTGCCAACTCTTTCCTCTTCAATGAGATTTTAGCGCCAGAAACACTGCAGTGATAATTCTTTGTATTTTCCTAATTCCTAGCACAACACAGAATAAATAATGATTAATCATGGAAAGAATGATCAGATTCCATTGCCTCTTTCTTCCCAGTGCGCTCAGAAATTTTCAGGAGTGCATGATGCAATCTGATACCTTAGCAGTGGTTTTCAACCTTTCTAATGCCGCGGCCCTTTAATACAGTTCCTCATGCTGTGGTGACCACCAACCAAAAAATTGTTTTCATTGCTACTTCATAACTATGATTTTGCTACTGTTAATGAGTCGTAATGTAAATACCTGTGTTTTCCAATGGTCTTAGGCGACTCTGCTAATGGTTCTCAACCCGTGGGTAACGACTGTAGAGGATTGGATAGTTGAGCATTGGAAAAAAGTCATGTGGTCTGATGAATCACATTTCCAGTTGCATCATGAAGATAGCAGACTGAGAATTCACAGAGTACAATCCTTCAAGCTGGTGGGGGCAGTGTTATGGTTGGGACCATATTTTCCTGGCATGATTTGGGCCCTTTAATCATGCGTGTGGAACAATATCTGAATAGCACAACATACATAAGTATCATTGCTGATCAAGTTCATCCTATCATGTTGATGGCGTATCCCAATGGAGATGGCTTCTTCCAACAAGACAATGCGCCAGGCCACGGTGCTCGTATTGTGCAGTAGTGGTTTCCAGAACATGAGAGAGACTTTACCTTGCTTAGGTGGCCCCCACAGTCACCAGTTCTCAATCCGATTGAGCATTTGTGGGCGAAGTTAAAAGCCATCAGGCAGCTGGTCCCACAACCATCAAATCTCACAGAACTGGACAGTGCATGGTGTCAGATTCCTCGCATCACCTTTCAGCATCTCATGGAGTCAATGCCAAGAAGAACCGCCGCAGTATGGAAGGCAAAGGGTGGCCCAACAAAGTACTGATGGGGTGGTCATAATCATCTGGCCACTCAGTGTATTATATAATATTTTTCAATTTAAAAAAGGGATGTGAAGAGCTGAACTATTTCTGGGAAGGAGCAGTGGGAGCAAAGCCAAAAGCAAAGGCCTAGCACAGAAAGTTAACACATTTGGAACTTTATGTGGCCACTGAGGCAATGTTTTTGCCATACGTGTGCTTATTCAAAATGACTCCTCCTCTCACTCAGCTGGTAACATAAGGGAGAGTGGTTTGGTAAAAGGGGTAGATACTCTCTTCAGTTATCTAGTGTTGAAGAGTGAGGATTGAACAAAAGGTAATTGCCCGATAAGAGTTAGTACCTTGGTCTTATCCTTAATTAGCCATTTGGGATAAATTCCGCTAAGTGAGATGGCTGGGTGACAGGTGGGCCGCTCTTCCGGGTTTGGGTACTTACTGAGGAGTACCGAGAGGCGGTTCTGTTTTAGATGACCACCTGTAATCTACAGCAGGCTGTTTCTCTAACCCTCCCCCATAGCGGGCATGACCTTTACCTCAATGTGTGATAGCTTGGTGGGTGGAAACGTTATCTTGCAGGAGGGACATAGTCCATGAAGGCTTCACAGTGCTAGAGGGACCTGGAGAGATAAATACCATGACCTGCTCTTCCTCTGAGCACTTTCTGATGCCCCCAGTTGGCCAAGTCTGACAGGAAACCAGAGGACAAGGGAGCCTGCTGGAGTAGTCTATATAGGTGAATTTCCGAGGGCACATCCAAGGGAGGAGAGTAGGGTGAGGGCAAATGGAAGGTAAGAGGAGAAAAGACCTCTCTCCTACCCTCTTAGGCTCAGGATGGGTAGGCCCACAGATGAAACTGGCAAATGTCAGATTAGCAAGAGAATAGACATTTAAAATGGACTTCAGGGAGTTCACAGAAAGAGTGGCTCAAGGGAGCAATTGGGATGTGGGGCTTCCACACCATCTTAACAGGGGAAGAGGTGGGGAGAAGAGCGCTTATTGGAAAACAAATCTTTTTGGAAAGATGAATGGGATTTTAGGAGAAAATGGGGCAGGTATGATAGTTTTATGATAACGCTTCATCTCTGGGGATAAGAGTCAATTCCCTCTTGTTGCAGGGAATTCTGGAGAGCAGATCGACTATTGTGTTTCTTTTTTAAAAAAAATATATTTTTACTGATTTCAGAGAGAGGAAAGTAGAGGGGAAAGAAAGAGCAAGAGCAAGAGAGAGAGAGAGAAACATAAATGATGAGAGAGAATCATGGATCAGCTGCCTTCTGCACACCCCCTACTAGGGATCAAGCCTGCTACCAGAGCGTGTGCCCTCACTGGGAGTGGGACCATGACCTCCTGGTTCATAGGTTGACACTCAACCACTGAGCCACACCGGTCAGGCAAGACTGTTGAGTTCTTTGGGGTGGCTCTGTTCAGGAGCTCAGATGTCTTTGCTCAGAATAACGTTTTTGCCACAGTGGTATGTTCTGGAACCCTTTACCGCCACCGCAGGCAGGGTGGTCTGCAGGGCTGAAGACAGACCAGCGTTTCTGATCTTCCTCTGTGACATAACTGAACAGGATGCTCCACCCTGACCCCTCTCAGGTGTTCTGCAGCGTGACTCAAAGGTGCGTGTCCCCATGGCCTGCAGGAAATGCTGCATGGCCTTCTCCTTGCTCGGGGGACAGTGTCCTGCTTGTCTGGTACCTTCAGGAAATTCTGCTGCTTCTGGGCCCGGTTCCGGCCGGGGTAACGAGCCCCAGACCTCATTTTCTTCAGGTTTTGGGGAAAATGCAGAGCCCTTTGGAGCGCTATAATAAGATTCTAGTTATAACCACAAAAGTTGTTTGGCATTCAAGAAGAAAGTGAACTTGTGTGTGTGTGTGTGTTTGCCAGGTGGGAGAGAGACTAAAACAGATAAGATGTCAGAATTTCCATTGTTAGCTGCCTCTTTTTTGGTCTGTGAAACACACACGAAGGAGCTATCCTGAGCCACGGATACTGAAAACACTTGCGTGTTCTCCCACATGGGAACGCGTTCCCCTTGCAGAGATCCAAGGCCCGCCCTGGGTGGCACCTGTCAGATCCGGAGCTCAGTTGTGGCTGTGAGGCAGCCCCTCACCTGCGCTGCCAGCGCCAGCGAGAGTGTGATGGCACAGACCTTGCTTAAAATGTGCGTGTTAAAAATACCCTCCTGGCTTCACAGGTTTCTGGAACTGGGAGGCGGCATCCTCGTCTTTGTTCCCTGAAGAAGGGGGGTCTGGGAGGAATGCCCAAGCCGGTTAAACTGGCTCTGTCACTGGATTATGCAACAGCAGCCTTTGGGCTTCGATGCTTTAAATGTAAAAGCATCAGCAAAGTCTCTGAGCCCCGCTGGGTGGCCCAGGGCAAGGCTCTCGGTCATGGCCAGGGGAGGAGCTGGCAGCTCAGTCAACGTGAGGCTTTGGTGGTGGCTTCAGCTCCAAGATGGAGTCGAAAGGCTGTTGTGGGAAAGTGAAAGCTATTCCTTTATCGGGGGGCGGGGAAGGCTTTCCTCAGTGATGAGGGGGAAAGGAACCACCAGTAGGTGGAAGGGAGGGTTGCAAGGACTCGGGAAGAAGACGGGGCTCTGGGGTCCATTTCTGGTTAAGGAAAATGGGAAGACTGGGGCGCAGGTTTACTCCAGAAGCCACCCTGTGCTCTGTTCTCTAACACAGAGCATGGCCTGTGCAGCCAACTCCCAAAGAGCCCAGGTCAGGTTCAGGAACTTGGTTTTTATTTGCAGAACGGAACCCATTTCGTGTCCTCAGGCAGACATTTGACAAAGGACCCTCTTACCTCGTATTCCCTGCAACCTTAGCTGCTGGCCAGCCCACCAGACCATTCCTTGTTGCACACACGGTTGGCTCTGCCAGGTTCCATTTCAGGGGCACAAGCTTGTGTGCTTCTGTAGGACTCACAGCCCTTCTGAAGAGGGGGATCATGGTGGACATCCCGCAATATACGTGGCTTTCAACCAAGCTCTCTGTGGTCTGCATTCCTTATTTCTCCAACTACTCGCTGCTTTCTTCTCCAACTGGCCTTTGACGTATGGTCTGAACTGTCGATATTTCTGGAGTTACTGCCTCCCGAGGTGTTGGGAGTGGCCATTGGGGCCAGAGGCCTGAGGGAAGGGTTCGGGAAGAAGACCAATGTGATGGCCCCCCAGCAGACAACCCCTCGTATTTACCCTGGGAGAGTGGAACAGTTGGCAAGCCACCCAGAAGTCAGGGTAAAGGATTGTAAAAACAGAGGGAAGAGGAAAAATACTCAACATGTGTTGATTATGAATTTTAATTGCTGAGGTATCTGTTCAGGCAAACCGGCTGGGAGAGAAAATGTGGGCAGGAAGAGCTCCATGAACGTTACAGATGATACGGTTCTGTTTTTAGGAAATGCACAATTAGACTGTGTCCACACAATCCAAAGTAAAAGCAGATGTATCCGTCATCAGACTATTTTGATTAATGGGGAAATTTGGAGCTTAAATGATCTGGTTCCGCCAGCTATGTTGATCAAATGAACTGGATCATTGCCAGACCTCCATTTGCCTCAGTGGGGTGTAGACACAACTTTTTTGGGGGAGGCGTTTTCACAGACAGGATTCATCATGTGAAGCAGCAGGATCTCAGCGGGGGGTGGGAATCACCACCAAGCACATGAGAGTGAACTCTTACATTTGGACAATCCGCAGGAGAGGTCACGGATTTAGTTCAGTTCCAAATCACAGAAGCAATTCAGCAAGCCCCAAATAGTGCAAAGGAAACAGACTCTTCATAATCTTCCTTGGAGCGGGTTATCCAATTAGGGAAAAGGTCCTCACGCTATTGGTTTGTGATGAGAGGATGGAGTGACTGGACAGCGGAAGAGGTGAGAGAAAGCCCTTTGAGAAGCAGGGTAGACCTCTTTCATGGTAGCTCCGTCCAGAGAGGGGACAAGTGACACGAAGATAGACCACTTCTGCCATCTAATTGGCTGGACCAAGGTTCTCTTTTGATATGACAGTACATATCTGTTTTTTTTTCTTTTTCTTTCCCTGGAATATATTTATTTACTTGTTTATATATATTGGTCATCACAGATGATAACATCAGTATAACCTCTTGCACACGAGGGCTGTTTTTAGAGTACACATCTTAAAGGAGGCCACTCCCTGAGAAAAGAGGATGAGTCATGGAAGATGCTGTTGCACCAAAAATTATCTTTTGAAACAAGACCCTGTTGGAATAAGGATCCTTTTACATTTTCCAATGCATTGTAATGTCTGGGATGTCTTTTATTTGGAAATAGAGAGGCAAATTAAAAATAAAAAGGAATAGCTACGCTGGAAATCATTAATGATAATGAGTGATTAAGAAGTGGTTGTAACAGCCCAAATGCCCATCAATGGATGAATGGATGAACAAATTGTAATATATATTAGTACATATAATGGTCTATTACTCAGCCATAAAAGGAATGAAGTACTGGTACCAACACAGATGTACTTAAAAAAACATGTTAAGTGAGCCCTCGCTGGTGTGGCTTAGTTGGCTGGGCATTGTCTTGTACACTGAAAGGTTGCCAGTTTGATTTCAGTTATGGTAGAAGCCAGGGTTGTAGGGTTAATCCTCAGTAGGGGGCATGCAGGAAGCAGCAGATCCATAGGGATGGATATCCGATTGGTGGCACCAAGGATTGAAAGGAGGGGAATGGGGAGCTACTCCTTAATGGGCAGGAGGTTTGCTTTTGGGGTAATGAAAATGTTTTGACACTAGATAGAAGTCGTGGTTGCACAGCATTGTGAATGTACCGAATGCCACTGAATTGTACACTTTAACATGACTAATTTCATGTGATATGAATTTCCCCCCAAAACAGAAGTGACTGGAAAGCAAACATGTTTGAGTGGTGCTATCCCCTCCCAATCCCTTTTTTGAGGAGATTTCAGAGTTTAGAACCATTTGGGAGATGATTCCTATGGCCAAACCAGCGCAATGCTTCAAAGGACCTTTAGAAACCATCTCCCCCCCATTCTTCTCTTTGCAGATGAGATATGATGCAGTAGTTTCATGGGGAGTTAGGAGAGGACCAGGTGGGAATCCAAGTTGCTTGATTCTTACACTGGGGTCAAATCCAGGATATTACACTGTATGCTAAGAATAGGTGATGTAACATTCTGAAACACCCACCCAAGGGGTGCAGAAGTTTCAATAGCTTCTTTTCTGTTATGTTTTGAAACAATGTGGTAATAATAATAATAATAATAATAATAATAATAGCAATAAAAGTAATGACTGATAATAACCTGGTTATTGAGCTTTTATTAGGTATAGGATACTGGGTGAAAAAAGCAATTTCTATGCAATTTAATTTGCTCCTATACCCTATAAAGTCAATGAGGCAACTGAGGTCCAGAAAGAGTAAGTGAATTTCTACCAGATGTTACTGGTAGAGCTGGGGTTGGACCTTCCTATTCCCAGGGCTACGGTGCTCTTAACCAATACACCAGTGTTATCTAGACCGTTGGATTTCACAAATTAATAACATTTCCAGAAACCACCATAATGTGGTCATATATTTCTTTTTCTTGGTGCCAAGTATAAGCCTTGAGAAACAAACAAATCATAAAGAAAATAAACCCTAGTATTTCCTGCCATCATTATGTTATCAAATAAAAAATGTTTCACATCAAACAGTAGAAGGACCTAATCTGAGAAGAGAATGCTCTAGTCAAGTGGATCTGTTTAACTTTATGTAAACTCTTGACTTGCTTTGTTGCTTTAGAAGATATTCTAGGGGAGGTTTTGAGCTGGTCACTGCTGTTGGCTGTTGGAGGACTGAGCAATGGAGGTAGTGATTGAGCCTTGGTGAGGGAAAGTCCACGCTATTGTGTCTGTGCATAATCGCCTTCTCTGCCACCAGGATCACTCTGTACATGGGACCATCATCCAAGTGTTGGGGTGGCTGGAGAAAGATGCTAACAGAGCTATACCAGACAGATCACATCGCCCACCAAATTATTGGGATCATCTTCCTCAGTGGATGTCCTATGTTAGGTCACTCTCAGTCCCAGAGAAAAGCGGTGAAAGGACCTGGATGAATCCAGCCTTGATTGAGGAACAGATACAGTAACTAACATTTTCCTACCCTCTAAGATTAAATTGTTAATTCGGTTCGATTATCCTGACACTGATTATGCTGCTTCATCCTGATTAAGTTTGGAATTTGACCTCCCCCAACCTAATTGAATTCTTGTCTTCCTGTTCTATACAGAGATGCAGAAAAGGAACTTCATTCAAATATTTTCTTTTAATGGTACTCTTTTATATTTTTTTTGCAAGAAACAACTTTTATTGAAAAGAAAATGATATGATCACTTACCGATGTGTATTTACTATTTCATATGAGAACCACACCCCATTCTTTAAGCAATCATTGGAGAGCAGTAAATACTACTTAGTCCCCCCACTGTGAGCAAGAACAGTGGGTAACATGAAATTTTCTTGCTAACACTCAGTGTATTGAGGGGGAAAAGGTTGTTATCTTCAACCATTAAATGTTGAGTTGGTTAACTGATATAATACTTTCATCAGATTTGCAAAGCCGTCCATGGGTACCTCAAACAGACTGAGAATCCCTTTGCTGGAAGGGCATCAGAAAAAGAAATAAAAGACACTAATGATCACTTTGTTTCTGGGATCCAACCTCAACTGACCTCTAAGCTAAGAGGTTCACAATCACAACTAAGAAGAGGCATAGACAACTGGAATGTGTGTACATAGAACAACCGTGTGACGATGCAGCAAGAAGGCAGATTCCCTGGACAGCGGGACCCTGGCAGGAAGCCCACACCATCTTGAAGAAGAGAACAGCCTTTTTGAGGAACTCATCACCACCACCAACCAGACAGGCCTTGGAACTTCCCTGCGACCCAGCAGCCACTCCAGCCCAAATCCTGCTGCCCCACCCGCAGACCCCTGGACCCTGGGACCTCCACCTCCCAGGGTGCACCGCTCGGGAGCAGTAACTGCCATCTTCCCCTCCCCAAGAGCAGAACTCTGGACAAGACATTTGCGTGTTTCCTGCGTGCACGCGGGGCCAGCCAGGGCACTCCACTCCCTAGGCAGCACCTGGGTGCCACTGAGAGCCCCTGCGGGTGTGATTTTGTACAGACAAGGGCACGAGGCCCCGCAGTAGAAATTCTGAATTCACTCATCCTGGATATCTGCACAGACACCCCAGCAGGGTAACTTCAGTACCAGGGCCCCTCAAAGTATGTCAGAGCTCTGTGCCAGCAAACTCACCACCACAGACACGCACATTTCCAAAGGGCAGGCATCCTGAGCCCATATATCCACAGGGTCCTCTGGGGAGCTGCTTTGAGCCCCTGCTGGGTGTGATTCTGTGCAGATAAGGATGCGCTGCCTGCAGGAGAAATTCTGAACTCCCTCTTCCTGAATAGCTGCCCACAGTCATCCCAGCTGCTCAACCTCAGTGCCAGGACCCCTCAGAGTACTTCAGAGTTCTGCACCGGCAAACACACCTCCACAGATGCGAATTTCCTACAGGCAGACACCCTGAGGCCATATACTCACAGGGCGATAGTGGGAGCCACTGTGAGCTCTCTCTGGGTGTGATCTTGGACAAACAGGGGCATACGCCCCCCCCCCTCCTCCCAGCAGTAGAAATTCTGAATTCACTTGCCCACAGGCATCTCAATTATGCAGCTACACTGCCAGGGCCCTTCAGAGAGCTTCAGTGTGCCTCGCAGGCAAACGTATTGTAGGGGCCCCTGTGAGCTGCCACTGGGAGTGAGCACCTATGCACCACAGGTACAGCAGCAAAAGCTGAGTCTGCCCACTCCAGACTCAGAACTCTGGACACTACAGTCACGCCTTTCCAGAGTGCAGGCCCCCTGAACCCTATCACCCAACAGATGGTTCCTGGGTGCCACTGTGATTCCCCGCTGGGCACACATGATTTCAACTAAGGGTGCATGACAGCAAAAGTTGGGACACTCCCCTCCATAGCTGCTGACTTCTACACACTGCAGTTGTGCCTCTCAAACTTGCAGATCTACATCAAGAGAACCCAAATAGCTCAAATAGGGAGCTGAACTAGATTACCAAACCCAGGAGAACTGAGAGATTATACCAGTAGCACCATCCCTAAAAGAAGCTGAGTAGAAAAGCAATTGGATCTACAATTAAAACATTACAGGAAGACCTGAGAAGACAAAAAGCAACCCCAAAGGGAAGAAAAAGAGGAAACACCAGAAAGGGAGTTAAATGGAATTGAGACTAGCAGCTTATTAGAGAAAGAATTCAGAGTAATGGTTATAAGGATGTTTAAACAGCTGAATGACAAATACATGCAACTCAATGAGAACTATAAGGAGCTGAATGAGAATGCTGCCAACATTAAAAAGAACCAAGAGGAGATGAAGAATGACATAGCTCAATAAAGAACACAATGGAAGGCTTAAATAGTAGACTAGAAGAGACTGAGGACCGCATCAGTGAATTAGAAGACAAGGTAAGAAAAAACACACAAATACAGTAGCAACTGGAAAGAAGACTTAAAAAGCAAGAGAAGAGCCCAAGGGAGCTTTGGGACAACACAAAATGAAACAATATTTGCATATTGGGGATACCAAAAGGAGAGGAAGAGAAGCAAGGAATAGAAAACCTGTTTGAAGAAATAATGACAGAAAACTTCCCTGATATTGGCAAGAAAAAAACCCATGAAAGTTCAAGCACATAGAGTCCCAATAAGATGAACCCTAAAAGACCAACACCAAGACACATCATAATTAAATTAGCAAACACCAACAACAAAATAAGAATCTTAAAGGCTTCCAGGGAGAGACAGAAAGTTATCTACAAGCGTTCTCCTATTAGAGTATCAATGGACTTCTCAACAGAAACACAGCGGGCCAGAAGGGAATAGAATGCAATTTACCAAGTGATGCAAAGCAAGGGACTGAACCCAAGAATACTATACCCAGCAAGGCTATAATTCAAAATTGAAGGTGGAATCAGGAGCTTCATAGACAAAAAGGACTAAGAGAGTTTGTCACTACCAAGCCAGCAATGCAAGAAATGCTGAAGAGAGAGTTGTAAAAAGAAGAAAGAGAAAGGCAAGAAGAAACACAAACATTAAGGAAAAATATGACAACAAACATGTAGTTGTCAACAATAACATTAAACATAAATGGATTAAATGCACCAATCAAAAGACATAGGGTAGCTGAATAAATAAGAAAACATGATCCATATATTTGCTGTCCACAAGAGACCCACCTCAGAACAAAGGATTCACACAGACTGAGAGTGAAGGGATGGAAAAACATTTTTCAGGCAGGTGGAAATGAGAAAAAAGCTGGGGTTGTGATACTTACACCTGATAATATAGACCTCAAAGTAAAAACCATAACAAGAGATAAGGAAGGCCACTACATAATATTAAGGGAAGCAATTCAACAAGAAGATATAACTCTGGTAAACATATATGCATCCAATACAGGAGCACCAAAATACATAAAACAACTTCTGGAAGATATCAAGGGAGAGATTGATAGCAATACAGTCATAACAGGAGACTTTAATACCCCACTGACACCACTGGATAAATCAACCAAACAAAAAATCAGCAAAGAAACAGCAATCCTAAATTACACACTAGATCAGATGAGCTTAATTGACATCTTTAGAATATTCCATCCCAAAGATACAGAATATACATTCTTCTCTAGTGCACATGGAACATTTTCAAGGATAGACCATTTATTAGGACACAGGCAAAATCTCTTCAAATTTAAGAAGATAGAAATCATATCAAGCAGCTTCTCAGATCACAATGGCATAAAACTGTAAATCAACTACAATAAAAACAATCCAAAGAAATCAAACACTTGGATACTAAATAGCATGCTATTAAACAATGACTGGATTACCAGAGAGATCAAAGAAGAAATAAACATCATGGCAACGAATTACAATGAAAACACAACAAAATCTATGGGACACAGCGAAAGCAGTCTTTTTTTTAAGTATCTTTACTAGCATTTTATTTTATTTTTTATTTATTAAAAATATTTTTTAAAATATATTTTGAATTTTTTACAGAGAGGAAGGGAGAGGGATAGAGAGTTAGAAACATTGATGAGAGAGAGACATCAATCAGCCACCTCCTGCATGCCCCCTACTGGGATGTGCCTGCAACCAGGAAACATGCCTTTGACCGAAATCGAACCTGGGACCTTTCAGTCCACAGGCCAATGCTCTATCCACTGAGCCAAACCGGCTTCGGTGTGAAAGCAGTCTTGAGAGGGAAGTTCATAGCTCTACAAGCTCTACAAGAAACAATGGTAATAAATGATCTAACCCTACAACTTAAAGAGTTAGAAAGAGAGCAACAAGAAAAGCCCAGTGTAAGCAGAAGAAAGGAAATAATAAAGATCAGAGCAGAGATAAATGACACCGACACCAAAGAAATAATACAAAAGATCAACAAAACCAAGAGCTGGTTCTTTAAAAGGATAAACAAACTGATGAACCTCTTGTCAGGCTCACCAATAAGTGAAGAGAGAGAACCCAAATAAACAAAATCAGACATGAAAGAGGAGAAATAACAATAGACTCCACCGAAATACAAAAGATTGTTTAAAAAATACTATGAACAACTCTTCCAACAAACTGGACAACTTGGAGGAAATGGACATATTCCTAGAAAAATATAACCTTCCAAAACTCAATCAGGAATAATCTAAAAATCTCAATAGGCCAATAACTATGGAAGAAATTGAAGCAGTCATTACAAAGCTTTCAGCAAATAAAAGCCCAGGACCAAATGGCTACACAGGGGAGTTTTACTAAACATTTAAGGAAAAACTAAAACCTATCATCCTCAGACTATTACAAAAAGTTCAAGAGGAAGGAACACTTCCAAGCTCATTCTATGAAGCCAGCATCACCCTGATACCAAAACCAAATAAACCAGATAAAGACAATACAATGAAAGAGAATTATAGGCCAATATCTCTCATGAACATAGATGCCAAAATCTTCAACAAAATTCTAGCAAATCAGATCCAGCAGTACATCAGAAAGATCATATACCATGACCAAGTAACATTTATCCCAGGGATGCAAGGATGCTACAATCCACAAATCAATAAATGTGATACATCACATAAACAAATTGAAATATAAACACCACATAGTCATATTAATTGATGCAGAAAAAGCATTTGACAAAATCCAACACCTATTTTTGATAAAAACTCAGCAAGGTGGGAATAAAAGGATCATACCTCAACAAAATAAAAGCCATATATGACAAACCCACAGCCAACATCATACTCAATGGGCACAAACTAAAACCATTTTCCCTAAGAACAAGAATGAGATAGGGATGCCCGCTTTCACCACTCTTCTTCAACATAGTACTGGATGTACTAGCCATTGAGATTAGACAAGAAGAAGAAATAAAAGGCATCCAAATTTGAAAAGAAGAAGTAAAGCTATCCTTATTCACAGATGACATGATACTGTACATAGAAAACCCTAAAGACTCCATAAAAAATTATTAGACTTAAAAAATGAATTCGGCAATGTAGCAGGATACAAAATTAACACCAAGACATCTTTGGCATTTCTTTACACCAATAGTGAACTTATAGAAAGAGAGACTAAAAAAGCAATCCCATTTACCATCCCACCAAAAAATTAAGATACCTAGGAATAAACTTAACTCAGGAGGTAAAAGACCTTTACTCAGAAAGCTACAAGATATTGAAAAAAAAAAGAGAGGACAACATAACCAGATGGAAGAACATACCGTGTTCATGGACTGGTAGAATCAACACCATTAAAATGTCCATACTACCCAAAGCAATCTACAGATTCAATGCACTCCCCATCAAAATACCAACAGCATATTTCACAGTCCTAAAAAGGACTCTCCAAAAATTTATTTGAAATAAAAAAAGACCCTGAATAGCCACAGCAATCCTGAGAAAAAAAGAACAAAGTAGGAGGGATCTCAATACCAGATTTCAAGCTGTATTACAAAGCTACTGTTCTTAAAACAGCCTGGTACTGACACAAGAACAAGCATATAGACCAATGGAATAGAATAGAGAACCCAGATATCAATGCAAACAATTATGCTCAATTAATATTTGACAAAGGAGGCATGAACATACAATGGAGTCAAGACAGTCTCTTCAATAAATGGTGTTGGGAAAATTGGACAGATACATGCAAAAAAATGAAACTAGACCACCAACTTACACCATACACAAAAATAAACTCAAAATGGATAAAGGACTTAAACATAAGATGGGAAACCATAAAAATACTAGAGGAATCCACAGGCAGAGAAATCTCAGACATACGCCAAAGCAATTTCTTCATTGATACCACTCCTAGGGCAATGGAAACTAAAGCGAAAATAAACAAATGAGACTACATAAAAAATAAAAAGCTTTTGCACAGCAAAAGAAACCATCAACAAAACAACAAGAAAGCCCACTCTATGGGAGAGCATATTTGCAAATGTTATCACTGATAAAGGTTTAATCTCCAACATCTACAGGGAACTTATACAACTTAATAAAAGGCAAATAAATGATCCAATAAAAAAAATGGGCAAAGGACCTAAATAGAATCTTTTCAAAAGAAGACAAAAAGAAGGCCAAGAGTCACTTGAAAACATGCTCAAAGTCACTAATTATCCGAGAGATGCAAATCAAAACGACAATGGGATACCATCTCACACCTGTCAGAATGGCTATCATCAACAAATCAACAAACGACAAGTGCTGGCGAGGATGTGGAGAAAAAGGAACCCTCGTGCACTGCTGGTGGGGATGCAGACTGGTGCAGCCACTGTGGAGAACAGTGTGGAGTTTCCTCAAAACTAAAAATGGAACTCCCATTTGACCCAGTGATCCCACTCCTAGGAATATATCCTAAGAAACTAGAAACACCAATCAGAAAGGATATATACACCCCCTATGTTCACAGCAGCACAATTTACAGAAGCTAAGATTTGGAAACAGCCTAGGTGCCCATCAGCAGATGACTGGATCAGAAAACTTTGGTACATCTACACAATGGAATACTATGCTGCCATAAAAAAGGACTTCTTACCATTTGCAGCAACCTGGATGGAACTGAAGAGCATTATGCTAAATAAAATAAGCCAGTCAGAGAAAGATACATACCACATGATCTCACTCATTTGTGGATAATAAAGAACATTATAAACTGATGGACAAAAAGATAGATACAGAAACAGTAAAGCATCAAACAGACTGTCAAATCACAGCGGGAAGTTTAGGAAGAGGTGGGGGAAATAAGAGGTCGACCAAAGGACTTGTATGCATGCATATAAACATAACCAATGGACACAAGACACTGGGGGTGAGGGCATGTTTGGGAGTTGGGGGGTGCAATGGGAAGATATGTACACATGTAATACCTTAATAAAAAAATGGAAATAAAATTTAATAAATTAAGAGAGGAAAAAAAAGAAGGTAGGCATCTGTAAGCCAAGGAGAGAGGCCTCAGAAGAAACCAACTCTACCATCTTAAAAATTAAAAAAAGGAGAGAAAATACCTCTGATATTTTCCCTTTTATGAAAAAAGAGAAATTCTTACATATCAGTGAAAATCTCTCTTATACATTAGCTTACTATATTTAAATACTTAAACTGCATCAGAATGATATAACTCATTGTCTTGACATTAAATACCAGTCCCCAGGAAGAGTTTGGCTAGAATCACTTGCTAGACCTGTGGAGTGTACACTGTAAACCATTTGTGCGAACCATGGCTTTGTTACAGCACCAGACTTAGCCGGTGAGGAGAAATCCCATTTCGTCAGAGAACAGCTTTTCCATCTGATTTGTGCCCAGAACATGTAAAAAACATAGCAGATTGCATGCTGCATTGGCGACAGAACATACATACATATGCATTTAAATCACTTAGGTTTTCCTTTTTTATGGCGCACGGGTGAATTGTATTCCTTTTGCATTTGTAACGAGAAGGCAAAAACAGAAAAAACAGATGTAATGGCTTTATTTAAAGTGAGATGTCCATTCAAATCACCTACACTACCAAGTCATTGTTTCCTTTAACAAGGAGCCTGTCCATTGTGATGCTGTGGTTTTGAGCCATTTACACTGATGATAAAGAAAATCGTATGTGTTTTCCGGAGATGTTGACTGATTGTGGAAGTCAGATTTTTTATTTTAGGAGGAGGTTCAACCGTTCTGACAGTTTGTGGGGGGGGGGTTTGTTTTTGTCGTTTTCTGTATTTGGAGATGCGACATCATCAAGGAAACAACCAAGCCTTTGCCACCACCTTTGTTCTCCAACTGAGCTGAACCATCAAACCTGTCTGTGTTTCAAAGGGGACCGAGCCTTTTTAATTTTCACAGGCCCCTGGTACGATACAACGGAATATTTAACAATCGCATACCCGGTGATCAAATATATTTGGTATTAAACTGGCTCTGGGTTTGAACCTAAATAAAATGCGGGTCTTTATTTTGACCAATAACAGCTTTCTGGAGAGCTGAGGTTATGCTTGATTGAGACAGACTGTGACAGACGCAGTAGCCGGCGGACAGTTCTTTAATATATGAGCTCCACTGACCCAATTTCCCACCCTCCGCCCCCGAAGCACATAGCGTATCCAGCAACCTTTTCACCATTTAATCTTGCAACATCGGTGCACTTAATGATAAAAATTTAACTAAAATTAATCTTTGTAGAACAGGTGCAGATTAATTTCTTGTACCGCTCTAATTAAACACCTCCGTCTTTGAATCACTAAAGCTTGTGGACACATCCTCAAGTTCAAAGTTGCCATTTTTTTTTCCCCATCCAAGGAAAATTGAATATCAGGAACGCTCCATGGTCTGCACACAGGTTCAAAGGCAGTATAGTTTCATACAAATTTCATTTAGGATACAAGGTTACTTTTTGTTGGTATAAAACATCCAGGAAGGCTTTATACGGGAAGAAATGTTGGGGGAGAAACATATGATGATGGTTATGATGTTCAATCTAATAATTTACACTCCTGTAAACCCCAGGGGCACCAGTATTACGCCTTCTAGGGCAGGTGAGGAGAGAAAAATCCTTGTAAACTTCTTTAAGCGGGTCCCTGAGATGGTCAGCATTGTATTCTAATTGAACACTAGTAAATATATTTTGAGGCTTGTTTCTTTCGGCTTAATGATTTCGTAGGAAAGGAAAAGGTTTCTTTCTTAGCGTCTCTGGCTGGGTCTGAAAATGAACTTGCCAAAGACAGGTCAACAGGAGAAAAAGTACAGCAATGTATTCAATGTAAGTTTTTCAGGACACAGCAAACCTCAGAGGGAAATGAAGACCCAAAGAAACAGGCAGATCTGAGCATGTCTGTGGTAGGTTTGATGGAGAGCGGGTAGTTGGGTAGAAGTATGATAGGTTAATGTGATGAGGGAATTGGAGTAAGCTGGTGGAAAATGGTGTCCCTTGCTCTTTAAGGATCAGGCTGTTCTTTTCCTTCACCTCCCACACGGGGGTTCTATGATCTGTTTTGGAGGATGGGCACAGAAAGGTGGGTCAAGATGACTTCCCTGCTTCTTCCGTCTGTCTGTCTTCCCAAGTTCCTTGGGCTGAAAATATTCACGTACCAAGGAGCCATATTTGGGGGAAGGCACCGTGAACCCCATTGGTGCACATTTATTGAAATATGGAAGAATGGCTAGCTTTCTGTTTTTGCTGTAGATTTCAGTTTTTTTTTGTTTTATTACTCAAGGCCCTGATTTTCTAGAATAAGCGTATTGATGGTACACCATTTGTTGATGGTAACTTTCAAATCTTGTTTGGAAGGGAATATACAGACACACGCTAGTCAATGATTGATTTGATCAAACAAACAATCTGATTTTTCTTAGCTATGGAGTTTCTATTTACGAAAGAGAAATAACGATAAAGTTCCTTCAACTGCACTATGTGGTCTGTGCTTCCTATAAAGCCACATTTTTATAAAGCCTGTAAAGGTTTCTTCAAAAGACTAATTGAGTAGTTATGGACACATATTGGTTAATATTGATAGCGAATAGGAGTAATTTTATAAATCCATATTCTATCGGTTAATTATTTCTGGATACCGTATAAACGAACATCCTAAAAGGATGCTAGGGAGGCTGCTGGTGGAATGAATGGCTTTCGGTCTGCTAGAAACCCATCTGTTTGAGGTTATTTAGGTATAATCCCATCGGAAACTTTCAGTTTTAAAGCTTGTTTCTAAGGCTTTAATGTAGTTGCTCACTTAGACCATTTTCATGTTCAAACTTAACCTTTGTTCGTAGGTAAAAAAGATGTCATTACTTATGATCTTTAAAATAAACAGTTGAACTATCCTGGATTTGGAAGTCAATATTAAACTAATTGATAATAAGCAGAAACGCCTGCATTCTGTAACAGCCAAAATTCACAGAAGGCTCCGTAACTTTGAAAGCTGACAATTGCTCATAAATCCTCTTCTGTGAACGATCATTATCTTTTTCAGGCTCAGGGATTTGGAGAGGGAAAAGAACATTTCAAGTCCGAGACTAAGGAAGCTCTCTTTCGGGAACTCTTCTCAGCTCATTTTTATTTTATTTTTCTGTGATCACTGCCTCCTGGGGGAAGGTGGTCACAGCTGTGAAAATGTTTGTAGGATGGGACCGATTCTGCCCCTCTGCCCATGGCTGATCCACTGGGCACTGGGCAATCCTTGCGTGTGGCTACAACTGGGAATAGCTGAATGCATGTGCTTCTCTCAGCCTTAGGCAGAGAGAAGCAGAGAGAGGAGAGCGTGCAATGCACCAGAGAGAGCAGCTTAGGTGCTTTGATGTTGATTCCAATGTCCTATCATTGATGGAGGCACATACGAAAAGCCAGCGCCAGGAGTGCGACCTCCATTGAGTTCTTTGATTGAAATTCTGGTGTCTTTTTGGAGGAAGAGGTTATATTGGATAGCTTCTAAGACCAATACTCCATAAGTCTATTGGACTATTTTTTTTCAAATGTTATAAAAATACATTTGTTTTTCTTAAAGGAAATTTTGAGTTGAGCAATAATTAGTTGTCGCTAACTTCTTTGATGTTCGATACTTTTATTTAGATGGTGGTAGAGCTAAAAATAAATTGAGATTCCTGACCCCCTTCTGATAACATGAATAAATAAAAAGGGATTTACTGTATTATCTACAACAGAGAATTCTTTCATCTTTTTCATTGACAATTGGGAGCACACTGACACCAGGGGGCAGCTCCTGGGTTGAGTGTCTGCCCCCTCATGGCCAGTGCATGTCATAGTGAGTGGTTGAGCGGCCTTAGCATATCATTAGCATATTATGCTTTGATTGGTGGGACGGACGACTGGACACTTAGCATATTAGGCTTTTATTATATAGGATATTACATATGTATATATGTAATATCCTACATATTATTATATATATTATATATATATACATATATATACACATATATATATGTAATATCCTACATATATATGTAATATCCTACATATATATATATATATATATATATGTAATCCTCACCAGAGGATATTTTTCCCTTGGTTTGTAGAGAGAGTGGAAGAATGAGGGAAAGATAGAGAGAAATATCAATGTGAGAGAAACACATCAATTGATTGCCTCCCACATGAGCCCCAGGGAGAAGCCTACAGCCGAGGTATGTGCCCTTGACCAGAATTGAACCTGGGATCTTTCAGTCTGCAGGCTGAAACTCTATCCATTGAGCCAAACCAGCTAGGGCTGTGCATAATATTTTTTTGGGGGGGGCCTGCATTTGTTAGGATAATTATCCAACTCAAAGTAGCTTAAGAAAGAAGGAACTTTGAAATTTTGTCACTGAGAAAGTCTGGACAAGTTGAGCTGACATCATCATATCTCTCTCTCTCTCTCTCTCTCTCTCTCTCTCTCTCTCTCTCTCTCTCTCTCTCTCCTGCTTCAACTCTATTGGTTTTTATCAGGAAAGATCTCACTCATCATAGCAGCAAAGATGGCCTCCTATCTCCATAGACCCTTCTTATTCATTTGAGTAGCCTCACTCACTAAAGAGGGCAGGTTGGGGAAGATGGAGCCTCCAGAAGACTGGTGATGATCATGAAGGCCCCATGGCACGTGGGGAGGAAGTGCAGATCCACAGAGAGAGCAGTGCAGGTGAGGCAAAAAGAAGCAGGTGCCTCCTGCAGCTGCTGAGCTATTTACCAACAAAATCTATTTCACCTCCTTCTTGGGAAAATTCACCATCTTTCTTTTTTTTTTTAATTCAAAACACATAAAAGTAGAAAAGAGAATCCTTTCAAAAGATAGAAGACTCATAAGAGAGTAAAAATTAATACAAAAACGAGATTAAGACGAGAAATCTAGTAGTACTGGGTGATTAAAGTAGATACTGCCATATAATAAAAATATGAAGTGTTGGGTATATGCTGACTTTCCAAGGTGAGTTTCTGAAGAGTGGTAGTGGTACATCAGAATACTTAAAAGCTTTGGGGAAAACACACAATCTGGATAATGTTTTCTGGCTCTGAATCTTGCTCCCGCTGCTTGCTTATTGGAAATTTTCATTTCTTTCTCTTTCATTACTTGAGCAAGGGACTTACTCTCTTTGGGTTTTGCTTTGTTCACTTGTCAAATGAGAATAAGTGTATATATATATTTTGGATAGTTGGTGCAAGGACTAACAATGATGATGCACATAAAAACGTGTCATATAGTAGATCCTTAATAAATGTTAGTTTTCCAGCATGATGTATAAACTTAATACAGACAGGTTCGATTCTCCTTTTCCTTTATTAGCCTTTTTCCCATTTGACAGTACGTAGTACGCATGGAAATAACAACAGCTTGTTCAGGTAGCATGGAAGAGAAGCAGAATTAGTAATAAATTACACTCACTGGAATTTCTGATAATGAAAAAGACAAGTATGTAAAAAAAATTAATTATACCTTGTTATATGTCAAAAATCCAGTAGAAAGAAAAGACAGCTGGACACCCACCGAGTCACCACCACGGTACGGCAAGCGTTTTGATAAGAGAGAATATTATACGTCACCTTGCCACCATCGTTCTGTCAGTCATTGGTGACTGTGTCCATATGAGGCCCAGAATCGCACACAGCTGCTCAGCACAGCATCCAAACCAAAGCAGAGAGCAAGAGCTTCTGTCTGAGTCTGTGTTGAAAAAAATTCAAAATAAGATTGCTCTTTAATAGTGCAGAATGGGTTGGATTCTTTGCTCTGTAGCTTTGGATTTTGTGTTCAGATTTTCACGATGACATTGTTACAGAAGACCAGAAAAAAAAACCAAGCCACACTTAGAGAAAGGGAGTTACATTTCATTCAGGGCAGGGCCAGAGAAAAATGTGTCTTTCCAATTCTGGGCCCTCTCACATGGAGGAAACCTTTTTTATTTATACTTTTCTTAGCTCTTTTGTCTCCCAAATTTGGAATGAGACTTCCGGCCCTTCTGGGAAAAAAGGCCTATGTGCTGGGAAGGGGCCATGAGCCCATATCTCAAGGCCTGGCCTAGGGTCAGCACTGACAACTCTGTCTGGGGCATAGTCCACGGCCTCTCTGGAATGGGAGTACGTAGTCTTATTTTCCTTATTTAAGCAAGCAAGTGTTTCCAGAAGCCAAAATAGCAGGGTTAAAATTTCACAACAGTTTTTAGATAAGATGGATGCTTCAACACAACCTGCCTGTCATCTTATTTCTTAAAAATAGGCTATGGGTGGGCTGAACAAATTTTTTTTTTTAATAGATCTGAAAAATGTGTCCTTCTACTTGCAAAATGGTAACCCTTTCTTATTAGCCTATGGAAAGAATATTGAAGGAAGAATGTTCAATGGCATTAGTTTTCTGCCGCTGTTGCTCCTTTGGGCTCACCCATCAAGATTAAAAGACAGGTGTGGGATTTTCATCGGAATAAATCTCTGGAAGTTTGATAAAAAACAGAAAAAAAAACACACAAAAAACCAAACCCACCCTGAATTAATTTACACAGCCTAACATATGAGCATAATTTTCTTTGGATGTAGTTGATTGTTGGCAAAATTAAGGAAAAAAAATTGCCTGTGCCATTTTAATCGCAAGTGTCTTCTCACGAAATGTACATGGTTGTGTGGTTGACTGTTTACGGGAACTTTTCATTTTTTGCTGTTTGGCCTGCTTTCAAAATATTCAAATATATTTGGCTTTTGTAACTTCGCTAATTAGACCTTCTCAAACAGATGGAATTATAGGAATTACAGGGTTTAAAATATCATTTTAATTGGTTTACGATCTATGTGACACGCAGTGCCATTCATACTGTAAAAAACATATACGAATGGCTCGAAAGAGATAGCATGCTAATGAATTTTTCTTTTCACTCTTTCAATTAAATCTTTCCATCAGCCTGGCTCCTGGCAAGTCGGATCAACCCTAACTGGGAAGAGTCAGGTTGTCACCCCAAAACCGTGTTGGAGAGTCTCTTTGAGGATGACAGAGCGGGGAGGGGGGTCTGAATTTACCTTCTTCCTTAAGAACATAAATGGCCTTAACCAGAGGCCTTTAAGCATGCAGATGGCCATCCCCCGAATGATGCTCACGCTAATCTTTCTTCTTCAGTGAGACTGCCTGATTGATGTCTCTGATTGTCTGGACTAGTCTTGATTTCAAATATTCTGTTTCACCGGCCCACTAAGAACGCTTGAATGTAGAAGAACACATGTGCAGGGGTGCTTCATGGGTATCGATGGGCCTTACGCTCAAGAATCTGGAGGGCCCGGCCGGAGTAGCTCAGCTGGTTGAGTGACAGACATCCTGTGCACCTAAAGGTTGCTGGTTCGATTCCGAGGAGGGCACGTATCTGGGTTCAGGTTCTGTCCCAGGTTGGGGCACATATGGAAGGCAACTGAGATATGTTTCTCTCTCCCACCGATGTTTCTCTCTCTCCCTCTCCCTTCCTTTCTCCCTCAAGTCAGTAAAAATATATATTAAAAAAAAATAATAATCTGGTGGAAAAAGCTCACCCAGACCCACTCAGATTTGAATTTTGAGGCCCGCGACGAAGCTCTCAATGAAATAAGCCCGCTTTCGCCAGCAAAAACAACATGCTGTTGTTTTTTTTTTAAAAAAATACTATACTACATTTTTTTTTTTTTGGCTAGTGTTGGCTAACAAAATGAAATGACTGTTTTCCGAATATCTCCATTTGCCATTTAGATGTGATTTTACGCACACGATGCCCCTTCGTTGCCATGGTAACAGATTTGGGCCCTCGTGGGTGACAGAAGAGGATCACAGGACCGGTGCCTTTTGGAACACACATGCTCTCGGGGTCTCGCTGGCCCTGCAGCGGGGAGGACAGGGAGGAGGCCGGATCCCCGCACTCCCCACCGCCAGCCAGGTGAACCCCTGCCTCCAACGAGGAGCTGGAGGGCTGGGGAGGTGGCCCGCAGCGGGGACAGGCCGCCTCCTCCACCGGTCGCTGTGGAGAACGAGTCAAACGATGCCTTTAATGAGCCCACGCCGAGCCCTGCTCCTCCCCGCCAATGTGACATTTGCAGACATCTTCTGGATGGAGGAAATATTTAATTGAAACGTGCTTCGGAGGATGCCCACGGAGCTGGCTCCGGGCGCCTTGCCTCTCGTCGCAGGGGTCAATTAAAAGAACCAATGAGCTGTTTTTGAAAACTTGGAAATATTCAAAGCAAAGAAAGGTTTTTTTTTTTGGAGGGGGGGGAGGGTGGGGAGTGGAAGGAAAAGTGGACAAAAGTAAACGTTAAATAGCATGGAGCATGACTAATGGCGCTAGCATGTTAAAATCATTGGGAAAATGTCCTTGGAAGACAAATGAATTTTCAGCAGAATAATTAACTTAATTAACAAATTTGCATGCATATTCATCAGGCTATTGAAGTCTTTCCAGCCCAGCTTGATGAGCGTTGGTGTAATAATTGTCTCATTTACATTCTGCAATCTACTACAATTTAGGGCATGCGAAAAAAAAAAGCAAAAAAAAAAGCAAAGCCAACCTCTTCCCTTTGACTTTCTCTAGAACCCGCAGACTCTTAATAACTCGGCCATCACCTCCTCCGTGGCCCTAAGACCCGGCCTTTGGAGAGAACCCCCAGAGAGCACCCACCGTGGTTTCCTCCTCCCCCTCCCAGCCTCTTCTTTCTTCTTCTTCTTTATTTTTTTATTTTTTTTTATTTTTGGC
The DNA here is from genome assembly GCA_011751065.1 of Lasiurus cinereus. Classification (NCBI taxonomy): domain Eukaryota; kingdom Metazoa; phylum Chordata; class Mammalia; order Chiroptera; family Vespertilionidae; genus Lasiurus; species Lasiurus cinereus. The sequence continues at coordinate 1,238,147 of JAAGEH010000337.1, forward strand.
CCAGGTTCTCTGACTCTGCCTCGGCTTGCTCTCCTGGGTGCATCTTGGCACCAGTTCTGACTCCAAATCTCCTGGGTCGCCAGACTGCAGCGTGTAAAAATTGCCATTTCCCTCCCTCTCTGCAGGGCAATCTTGAAAGGCAGGAAGGTGTGACGCTCCAGACTGGCAGCTTGGCAAGCGCGGCCCGCGGATACCGGCACACGGGGGTCTGGACGGCTCGCTCGCGCTGACAGCCCTCATCGCGGGGAACAAAAGGCACGGGAGGAGGGTGGTAGTGGGGGGAGCGGCGATGTATTTTTACATATTGTCGGCATATGGCCGCAGGACCGGCAGAGGTACGTTTAATTACCAGCGGCGCCCACGGAGGGGAAACACACTTGGAAGGAAAAAAACAAAAAACACACCAAACCTGTGTACACAGCAATAGTATTCTACTTTTAACTTTTCACCTCTTTCTTTTTTTAAAAAACACATTTTATTGATTTTTCACAGAGAGGAATAGAAAGTTAGAAGCATCGATGGGAGAGAGACATCGATCAGCCGCCTCCTGCACACCTCCTACTGGGGATGCACCTGCCACCAAGGTCCATGCCCTTGACCGGAATTGAACCTGGAACCGTTCAGTCCACAGGCCAAAGCTCTATCCACTGAGCCAAACTGGTTTCTGCTTTTTTTTTTAAATATATATTTTATTGATTTTTTTTGCAGAGAGGAAGGGAGAGGGATAGAAAGTTAGAAACATCGATGGGAGAGAGACATCGATCAGCCGCCTCCTGCAAACCTCCTACTGGGGATGCACCTGCCGTCAGGGTCCATGCCCTTGACCGGAATCGAACCTGGGACCTTTCAGTCCGCAGGCCGACGCTCTATCCACAGAGCCAAACTGCTTTCGGCTGATATTTTTCTTTTTTTAATTGGAGATGAAAGAGATGTGGATTAGAATCGTCAAAGGTTCTCTGCTGGAACCCTCCCCAAGGTGAGGTGGGTTTTTGATGTGCCTTCCTCAATGTGACGTTGACGTTAGATAAGGAAATAGAAAAGTTTTCATGACAAAATAATTTTGTTAAGGTTTTTTTGCGGGGAGGGGTGCGCATGGGAACCTATGGGAAATACACCAATTAGACACTCTTACTGTTTTGCAAAAACTATACACATTAGAGTGGGCCTTAACAATGAGAAGGACATCTTGAAAAATGATAGTCTTGTTCTTCCGTAAGAAATCAGAACAGTTTACCCCCATTTATTGCCTGTTTCTCATCTCTCAGGCACTGGGCCAGCCAATAGAGCAGTGGTTCTCAACCTGTGGGTCGCGACCCCTTCGGGGGTCGAACGACCCTTTCACAGGGGTTGCCTAAGACGATCGGAAAATGCAGATATTTACATCACGATGCATAACAGTAGCAAAATTTCATGGTTGGGGGTCACCACCACATGAGGAACTGTATGCAAGGGTCGCGGCCTTAGGAAGATTGAGAACCACTACAATAGAGGGACAAGGCTGAATCCGGTGTGGTCCCTGACCTCAAAAAGCTCGTACTCTAATGGGAGACAAACACATGTATACTTTTAAGAAATACATTTCTATTGATTTCAGAGAGAGGAAGGGAGAGGGAAAGAGAGAAACATCAGTAATGAGAGAGAATCATAGATGGGCTGCCTCCAGCATGCTCCCAACTGATGACTGAGCCTACAACCCGGACTTGTACTCCAACCAGGAATTGAACCATGATTTCCTGGTTCATACGTTGACAATCAATCACTGAGCCACACTGGCTAGGCCATCCACTTTTAATACAAAGTTAGTATATATATTAAAATTATAGCTAACTTTAAAAGTGCATAGTATGCAACATAAAATATGTGTAGTGTGATGAAGCAGGTTTCCTGATCCAGGGGCCACAGAGAATGGACTCAGTTCAACCTGAGAGCCAGTCACCCAGGAGGACCAGGGAGGTGACTCCTTTCTGGAGGAGTTAATAGAAAGGAGTTTTGGGTCTGAACAGGCGTGTTGGTAAGAGGTCCCAGCAATGTCCTCCAGCCTCGTTGATTCTGTTTCATCCCTCATAAACCTGTTGGAAAATTGTATCGTAGTCAATGTGTTAGAATTCCCCTCTCTTCTGCTATCCAGCAGCTGGGCAGGATGGGATTGAGCAGACATGTATTGATACCACACACCTTTGGGTCATCTGGTGTCCAGTGGGCCGGTGGCTGTGGCTGGAGCTCACATCTAATAAGGGTCTGTGCCTAGTGGGCCAGGCCTCCTCTGAGAAATGCTGGCAAGTGAGACCTCCAGCAGTAGCCGAGGCAGCACCCAGCATTGAGGTAGGTTGGAGAACTTGGCTGCGGGACCAAGTTGGTGGCCATGGACTCTAGGTAAGAAGAGGAATTCCAAGGATCAGGTCAGGACAGGTAAACCTGTTCCAACCAACTAGTGGCCAGCCTCTGGGTGTTGCGACCAGGGTTGATGATACCTGGCAGGCATGCCCCTGGGGTGGACATCTCTGAGGATTGTGCGGGCAGCTCTCTTCTCTTTCCTCCCTGATCCATGAAGGGTTTATTGGAAGGACAGGCATTGGAGGATTCTAACCCCGGGGATGGTGTAGTGAGAATCACCAGAAGCTGGCCCCATCTTGACTGGAGCGAGTTTGGCTTCTTTGGGGCTTTGCTCTGGAGAGGCCAACTCTTAAGGAAAAGGCCAAGGTTGTTGCAGAGCTCAAATGGATCCCATTTCTTGCACTTGAGTTTTGCTGACTCGGTTATTAGAGAGTTCAGGTGTGTTTGGGTAGGAACTTAAAGTGTTGAGATGATTGGGGGTGAGGAGCTGGCTGGTAATTCCTCTTCTATAGCTCAATTTTAAGGGAAAATAAAGTGACTACATCAGCAGACTTCTAAGGTCCTTCCTTTCTTCACTCTTCCAGTTATCGATTCATTTATTTATTCATCATATTTATCAGGGACCTGGTGTATGCCAGGTATTGAGCTACCTGTTGGAGATACAATGATGAATGAAATGGAGGCCATCCCTGCCTTTCCAAGGTTCCAGGGGGAAAGGTGATTAGCCAGGCAAAGACATATAAGCCTGTGTGGGAAGTATAAAAGACAGGGGGAACACCTGGTAGGAACCCCCAGCCCAACATAGAGGGACCAGGAACCTTTTTTTGGGGGAAAATATTCTCTGACATTAGATGTTTTAGCCTAGAAAAGACTGCAAGAAGGTCAACAACAACCATCCACAGAGGGCTTACCCTCTGACCAACCCTTAAGTGACTTGTCTAAGGAAACTTTATAAGTGGCCAAATCTGGATGCTTCCCAAACCAAACTGTTTGTTCTTAATCACTTTGCTTCACTGCCAATACAGTGGTACCTCGAGATACGAGTGCCCTAACATACTAGATTTTTGAGATACAAGCCATGGAGTGAGCGATTTTTGCTTTGAAATACGAGCAACAGATGAGATACGAGTAATGGCGCGGATCGGCTGGCTGCACATGACCCACCAGTTTACCACAACTCGAGTGTCTCATAGTTTTCCATGCCTCAAGGTTAGGGAACAAATTAAACTCGTATCTCGAGGTACCACTGTATTAAAATTGTTGCCCGTATTTTAACCCAGGAAAATCTTCACGTAAGTCAGGGGTCATCTTATATACCAGGTGTTGTCTTATAGGGTGAGTATATCCCAAACTCTATATTTTAACTGGAGAAAATGGGAGTCATCTTACATGCCCAGTCATCTTATACGCTGGAAAATACAGTATTTATGAGGCCCAAATACTGGTCACAAATACATAGGGTGCCAGATTGTAGATCTGGCTGCTTTATTGGCCACATGGGGTTTGGAGCCTCAGCTCCCCAACCAGTAGAAAAAACTCGAACCATTAGATAGTGAGGAAGCTAGGTCTCTGACCTGCACAATGAAGATGTTGTCTGCACCCTGAAGAACATATTCCAAACAACTTCCCCTGGCATAGGCAAGTTCACATGACTGTTTTTGATTCAGTTGAAAATGGAAGTTTGGTTTTCACAAGTCTTCAAGTGAAGTGGAGTTATTAGGTTCCGTAGACACCATGTGGTGACTTTTAAAATTTTGCAGAGTAAAGTAAGAATGATACTATCACAGGTTTAGAGAAATGCCTTGATAAAATAGACACCTACTTTTACATTGATAAAATTTGTGGTACCAAACATATGTATATTTATAGTCTGTCTTCCAGAAACTTATGGAGTATCTGAAGGAAAAAGTACTTTTTAAAAATAAAGATTCATAGGAATAAAAAAAGGAAGTTCAATTTGAATAGAAATATGTATCAAATTTATTTCTGGGCTTCCTCAAAACCAAAGCTAAAAAGGGAAACATGGAAAATTGCATTAGCTTTTTTTTATCAAAAAGATGGAAGCAGCTCTGCTAGTGTGGCTCAGTGATTGAATGTTGACCTATAAGCCAGGAGGTCATGGTTCAATTTCTGGTCAGGACACATATTCGGGTTGTGGGCTCCATTCCCAGTGTGGGGCATGCAGGAGGCAGCCAATCAATGATTCTCTCTCATCATTGATGTTTTTCTCTCTCTCCCTCTCCCTTCCTCTCTGAAATTAACAAAAATGTATATTTTTTAAAAATAAGAAGGAAAGGAGAAACCAAGATGGCGGCATAGGTGAACACCTAAACGGTTGCCTCACACAACAATTTTAAAACTACAGCTAAACGACAGAACAGACACCATCCAGAACCACAGGAAAGCTAGCTGAGTGGAAATTCTACAATTAGAAGGAAAGAGAGGGGCTCACGGAGACTCAGAGGAGCTGCAAAAAGCTGAGGTACAGAGACACGCTCATAGAGAGGATGGGCAGAGGAGTGCCTGGCTGGCTTCCTCTAATGGGAGGGTGACGGAAGCTCCTGACTGCACTGAACCCCAGTTCTGACTGCATTGAACCCAGTTCCGGGCGACACTCATATGGGGGGAGTCTAGACTTTTGTGAAAAGGGAGGAGTGCACAGAAACTTAGGGGAGTTATGAAAGGCAGAAGTCTAGAGGCATGTGAGTATGAGTGCTTAGAGAGAGCTCCAGTGATTACCAAGGGACACTGAGACCCAGGGGCCACATAGGGCAGGGCTGACTGGAAGCCAAGGCTGTCTGCTCAGCCCTGAGACTCTGCACCATCCAAGCTGAACATAGAGGCTTTTGCAATTGTGCAAGTCTTGTATCATAAGGCTGACTCCAGCACAGAAGTTCTCCCAGCATAGACACAGCTGATCCTCACAACCAATTGGCTTGGAGGTCAATTCCCCACAGTGATATAAACAACAATCAAGACTTAACTACAACAAGGCTGTACACACAGTCCACAAAGGGGTGCACCAAGAGAGTCCACCTCAGGTAACTAGGGAGGCAGAGCTACTGGGCTCTATAGGACACCTCGCACACAAAGCTACTCTACCAACTCAGGGAAGCAGTGGAGACAAAGGAACAGATCATAAATGGAAGAAATGGAGGAAAACAAATGAGTGGATGGATATAAAGTTCAAAACCACGCTTATAAGGTTTTTCAATAATTTCCTAGAAAAGATGGATAAATTTAGCAAGACCCTTGAGGATATGAAAAAGGATCAACTAGAGATGAAAAAGGACCAACTAGAAATTAAACATACACTGACTGAAATAAAAAAATATTATACAGAGACCTAACAGCAGACTAGAGGAATGCAAGAATCAAGTCAAAGATTTGAAATATAAAGAAGCAGAAAGCACTCAACTGGAAAAGCAAAAAGTAAAAAGAATCCAAAAATGTGAAGATAGTGTAAGGAGCCTCTGGGACAAGTTCAAGTGTACCAACATTAGACTTATGGGGGGTCCAGAAGAGGATATGAAAACTTATTTGAAGAAATAATGACTGAAAACTTCTCCCTCCCGGTGATATAAATAGATTTACAAGTCCAGGAAGCACACAGAACTCCAAACAAAAGGAATCCAAAGAGGACTACACCAAGACACATCATAATTAAAATACCAAGAGCAAAAGACAAAGAGAATATTAAAAGCAGCTAGAGAAAAACAGTTAATTACCTACAAGGGAGCACCCATACGATTATCAGCTGATTTCTCAACAGAAACTATGCAGGCCAGAAGGGAGTGGCAAGAAATATTCAACGTGAAGTATAGCAAGAACCTACAACCAAGATTACCCTACCCAGCAAAGCTGTCATTCAGAATTGAAGGGCAGATAAAGAGCTTCACAGATAAGAAAAAGCTAAAGGAGTTCAACATCAAACCAGAAGTATATGAAATGCTGACAGATACTCTTTAAGAAGAGGAAGAAGAAGAAAAAGATAAAGATAAAAATTATGAACAACAAATACATATCTATCAACAAGTGAATCTAAAAATAAGTGAATTAAAAATCTGATGAACAGAATAAACTGATGACTATAATAGAATCGGGGCATAGGAAGGGAGTAGACCGACAATTCTCAGGGGGAAAGGGATGAGGGAGGGTGCAGGGAGAGACTAGACAAAAATCATACACCTATGGATGAGGACAATGGGGGGGAGGTAAGAGCAGAGGGTGGGGTGGGAGCCGGGTGGAGGGGAGTTGTGGGGGGAAAAAGAGGAACAATTTTAATAGTTTGCACAATAAAGATTTATTAAATTAAAAAATAAAAACCAAGAAGGAGGAAAAGGTATTTACTAAGACACAAATTCTGAAAGTTACTTAACATAGACTTTGAACAAAGGAATAGATTAAGGTGTTTGTAATGTAGTGGATTGTAGTATCACTCAAGAACAGTAACAAAGTATGTTTTTTCTTTTAAACCTAGACTGGAGGAAGGTTTCCTACTGGGGTACTAGGTCCTAATGCACAGATCTGGGTTTAGCAGCACTAATTCATCTATTTGGTTATATATTCATGAGGCCAACATGGGTTGATCACCTGATCTGTGCCATTTATGCTTCTAAGGCTACAACTGAATGATAAAAAACAAATTCCCTGCTCACAGTCCAAATGAAAATGATTCCAGCACATCAATATAAAATTTTATAGTTATAATTGTTACAGTGGTATGTGATGGGTGAATTGTGGATTCATCAACTTACATGATGCTTTATGGTTTATGAAATGTTTTCATACCTCATTACAACCCAAGTATCCTCATGGAAGATGGGGAGATTTCAGGTAAAACCTAATGGTCAGTTTTGGGCTCATATTCTTGGGTACAGAGTCCTGCTATATTATGAAAACATTGTTTGTGCTTATATTTTTCCATTGAAAGGATATGCTTGAGAGCCCCTTTCAGAACTTAGTAAGAAAATCAGCTGGTTAATTTGCAAGAGACCTTAGCATACCTTGCTGTGTTTAAGGCTTGAACATTATACTTGGTGACACTTGGTTTAACGAACATCTTAATTTTCTTCACATCCCATGATGTGTTGCAGGACTTCTGGCAAAATGTGCGACCCCTGTGCTAGGCACAGCTAGGAAATATTAGTAACTGTTAAATGGTACCCACTTGTCCTTACCTCACGGCAATGATGGCTAGTTGTATGGTCCACTCAGGCTCTCTTTATTCTCCTTCCTCAGCATGCCTATTGGGCACAATGGGCTAAGAATTCTACTTCTTTTCTAGTTAATTAACCCACATGCTAATGACACTGTTCCATCCTTGGTTGATTCAGAGCATCCTCCAGCTGCCTGCCTGTAAGAAGAAAATGGCTATGTACATTCACCGATGTGAGCAGGCAACGTGCTCGTGCGTGAGCATCTCCTTCTAGTTTGCCCAGGACTTTCTTGGTTTTAGCATGGAAAGTCCTGAGTCTCCCTTCACCCCTCGATCCTAGGTAAATGGGACCAGGCTTGGTCACCTGAAATGCAGATAACTGCCTGTATGATCAGAAGACAACAGATGAACACCTCTATCACTGAGTAGAGTCCAAAGAACAAAGGTATTCGTGGAGGGTTGGTTTGGATTCACCACCAGCAGCAGACGCTGAGTCAAGGATTCCATTGTGTCCCTGGACACAGTAGTAGGAGAGTAGAGTCGTGAGACAGGCAAGCAAGTTGCCACTGTGGGTACCTGGAGCTTGATCCAACTAGGGAACCCTGGGAAATGGTGTAGGGACAAACTTTGTGCAGCTCAAAGAGCTATGTCACCCGAGGGTCAGAGGAGTTGGAGGGAAGCATGCCATTAGCTGAAGTCTGTTTCTAGTGGTGGTGGTGGTGGCCTGTGGGAGTGTGTGTGTGTGTGGGGAAGGTGTTATCTGGATCTGCTGAACCTGTGGCCAGAATGGACCTCAGGAGTCGGGGAAAACCCTCAGAGAAGTGCAGGTGTAGCAGACAAAAGCCATATCATTTTCACTGAGGGGTCCGGGCTGAAGGGATACGAGGAGGTGACAGCGACGCTACAACGCGTCTACACTGCTACCCAGGTCATAGCATTGACCAGCTCTCTTCCCAGTGTGGACCTGGGCTCCGACCTGTATGCCTGTTTGGCATTGGGGGAAGAAATGGGCTGGGCATTGGGGAAAGTAAGGGTGCATGTGCATGGGCGAAAGGCAGATGAGTTTGATGTCTCTAAATAGTGATTGATACGGGTTCTTTTCATTAGTAATTATCTGACCGAAGGATAGAAGTGTGAGATTAATTGGACATGTTTAATTAGGCTTCAATGATGTAACTTCAGACATTAATTTTGTAAATCTCACCAATTTGTAGGGAGGAGACTTTAGAACACCCATTAGGGTCTTTCCAAGGCTTACGAAGTCTCCGGATTATAAAGAATTTCATTTTTGAATTTTACCTTTCTTTTAGCCATGAGAAGCTGTTTTTGTATTTCTGTCTTTGAGCTGGACAAAAGGTTACTAAAGAAACACCTAGACCATGACCTCCTCCTTGAGCGGATAATGTGTCCAGGGTGGAATGTAGTGGCATGCTCTGCACCAGCCCGGTATCCGTGCCAGGTGTCTGGAGTTGGCAACCTAAACTCTCTCTGCCAAACGGAGACACTGGAATCTTGTTAGAAGCTGGAGGTCCTATCAGTCACTGCTCAAGAAGTCAAACAAAGATATGTATTAGGTGAGTGAGGTAGGGAGAAGAATCTAGAGAGCAGTGAGAGTCAGCTGATGGTGGAGAGGTAGTCACAAAATCAGAACAGCTATGTGGAGCCCTGTGGCCAGGCTGGCGGGCCATTGAAAGAGGAGTGACATTTTCACCTGCCATGGAGAGGAGGTGGGAACCAGGTGACTCAATCTGTGCGTGTGGCCACGACCTGCTGGCATAGGTCTTGTTCTCTTTCATTCCCCACATGCAGCCTTAGAAGAAACCCTGTTAACTAAAGTAACCTCCGTGTCCCCATCTACCTGAAAGAGCCCGAGTCACATTTATTTTTTAAAGTACGTATTTGAAACCACTGCGCACCTTTCTCTGGATGTAGCCCGGGTCATTTTCACTCCATTAGTATTTGTTGTTCTTACAGTTTTGAAAAGAAATGTTCATTAACCATGTTCTTTCTCATTCTGTTGTTTTGCCTTTTAGTTTTAATTAAACTTGAAGGCAATAGGTAATATGGAATAAGGAATCTTTAAAAAAAATGTTCTTATTGACTTTAGAGAGAGAGAGAGAAATAGAAACATCAATGAGAGAGAAATGTCGGCCACCTCCAGGAATTGAACCGGTGACCTCTTGGTGCATAGGATGATGCTCAACCAAAGAGCTATACTGGCCAGGCTGGAATAAGGGGTCTTAATGTTTAAATACAATCATTCCTCATCTGTGAATGCATGGTACAAAGTAATCAGAAGAGTTACCAAAATTCATGCGAAAGTGATGTCATTGCAATTTTAAAATTTGGAAAGAGCATACATTTTCTCTAAAGGGGACATATCAGAAATTATTATGATACATTCAATTAATGTAATGTTATACAATCTTTAAAATGATGAAATTATTTTTGAAGAATATTTAATGATTTGGGAAAGTGCTTATGCATAGAAAATGTTCCAAAGGAAATATGCCAAATGTTAGCAGTAGTTATAAACCTCGGGTGGTGGGATTATGGATGCTTAAAAATAACTCCTTTTTGATATTTATGTATAATGCATTGCAATATTCATGCATAATACATATACGTTATAAAACACATTATTAAAAATGAAAATTACCCAAAAGTAAAAAGATAATAAAAATAGGTTTGGCTTATTTCCCCTAATTCTGTGCGTTATTTTACATTCTCTATCCAGATCAGTGATCGCCTTTCTTATTTCTTTGTCCCCCCCCTTTTCCACACTCTCCCTGCTTCCTTCTCCTCCTGCACCACCTCCTGCGGCTTCTTCTGACATGCACAAGTCCAAGGTGTTCACTCACAGCCAGACTACACTCCAGGAAGGCATCTACAGTCTCACTCTTCCTCCTCTTCCTCGCCAGCATGTCCTGCAGACAATCCACATTTCTGACATTTGCTGTTTGGATGGGTAAAGAGTAATGCTTTGGTCTGACTTGCATTTTTGGGATTTTCAGTAAGGTTGAAGTTCTTTTCCTTCTTTCATGAAGTCATTCTGTGAATGACTTCTCGTTCTGTGAATTCAGTTTACAGATCTATTGTTCCTATTTTTTTTTTTTTGGTTATTGTTTTGTTTTTTGCTTCTTAGTCCTTTCATGCATCCACCTGTTCATTGGCCCTTTCTCATCGGAGTCATTCTTGCTGGCAGGCGAGGCAACTCAGGCATGTCCTGTCAGCCTTTGCCCTGCCTGCGACCTCTGCCATGTTGTTCTCGGTTAGAAACAGTCCTTGACTTTTGATCCATCCTTTGTTGAATGGACTCACCAACATGGCCATGTAGAACATAACTCAGATCTTTAGTTAGCTCTTTGAATTTCTGTATCCGCCATCTTTTCTCTCCCCTCGTTCCTATTGCTGTCTTTTTCATCTTTACTCTATAATGAATTGTCGTGTTTATCCTCACTATGACTTATTCACTTTGTCAGCGCCAATTCTGCGATTTCAAAAACGCTTCTGGGAGTCTTTGATCCCTTGCAGCATTTTTTACTTCAGTCAACCTGTCTCTCTTCTCAAGTAAGTATGTTTTCTCCGCTGAACCTTCTCTTTCTATTTTATCTCACATCTATTGAAATGCAAACCACTCACGATTCTTTTTTTCTTCTGCTTCCTGGAGCAACATGTCTAGAAGTGTCCTTTTCCTGAATCTTCCAGGAGGTGTCACCTTTTCCCGAATCCCCCCCGCCACCTACCCCCCACTCTGCAGGTGGCCGCCTCCCCGCACAGGAAGCTGTCAGGAGGGGGACCACAGCCCCGGCCCTCTGACCCCTTCGGGAGAGGCCAGATCTCTTTCCCGGAGCCCCAGATGGTAGGTAGGTGGGCGAGCCCGGCGCCTCACACATTTGCTATCTCGTTCTGCTCCCTCCGACAGAAACGGGGCCCACTCCTACGTCCATCGCCGGCTCTCCAGCACACGAGACAGATGGACCGCATGAGAAACGGCCGCCCTGCTTGCCGCTGCTGCTATTTCCATCTTCTCCCGGGCCCGTGGCGGTGTATTTGCGGAGACTCCTCTGCTGGTGGCCCGCGGCCTCCGTCTCGCCCAGGTGTTCCCGAGGAGCTGACTCTCTGGATGCAGCTCAGGGTGAGGTGGTGGGGGAGTGAAATGAGACATCACCATCTGGCTGGCCTAGAAAATCAGACGAGTCGGTGGCGGGGACTGGCCAGCTAGCTTTCCGGTGGGTGCGGCTCAGGCGCTGGATACAGGGGAGCGGGTGGTGGTTTTCCTTCGGCAGCAGAGCACGAGGTGCCCCATGTGGCCTGGCGCCTCTGTGTCTGGCCATGGTGGCATTGGAGTCACCTTCGCCTCGATTTGAAAAAACAGCTCATTGTTCTGGCTTCCACCGGTGCTGTGAACTTCTGTCTGTGCGTGTGTGTTCAGAGATGTTTTAATGAGACATTGAGAAAGGCCAGGTGTCCCTTCCAGCGGATCCAGTCCTTTCAGAAGCTCCAGTTGCACTTCTTGCCCTGCAGGGGGCAGTGACCTCTGCACAGAAGGTGCTTCAAGGGGCACCTGCAGGCCAGGCCAGGCCACTGCTCAAAGGGTAACAGGCTTGAGACCGCTCCAAGGATGGGAGCGAGCACTGCTCCCAGGAAGAGAGAAATGTGCCAGTGAGATTCTGGTATCAGTAATGCCCACCTCCACCCTGCAAACCTGTCAACATGGCTGCTCCTAAAAGTATGATATATATTTTACAGAGGGGAAGAGAGAGGGATAGAGAGCTAGAAACATTGATGAGAGAGAGACATCGATCAGCCACCTCCTGCACGCCTCCTACTGGGGATGTGCCCGCAACCAAGGTACATGCCCTTGAGCGGAATCAAACCTGGGACCTTTCAGTCCGCAGGCCGACGCTTTATCCACTGAGCCACACCGGTCTCGGCAGAGAAACTGCATCTTGATGCACCCACTCTGGCAGAAGAAAATACAAAAATGAGTAAAATACGTATTCTGGTCCTCTGGCTGTCAGGTGAAAGAGGACAGCGGAGAATGCCATGACTGAGATAATGAGAGGTGGTGAGTGCTGTGTGGTTTAACATGTTGATCTGTGGATGGATTTGTCTGGCGTGATTACTGTCTTTGTGTGGAACCCAAGGTCAAAGAGAAACAATACTGTTTTTCTTGATGTTAAGTAACCCTCATTTCAACACAAGGACCGCATCAGCTATATGTAAGGTTGCCAAATAAAGTAGAGCATGCCCAGTTATATTTGAATTTCAGATAAACGAAAGTGACTTTTTAGTATGAGAATGTCCCAAGTGTACAGGACTTGCAAAGGGCAGAGTCTGAACATTTTTAGTGGCGCTTTGAATATACAGTGGTACCTCGAGATACGAGTTTAATTCGTTCCGTAACCTTGAAGCGTGGGAAACTATGAGACGCTCGAGTCGCGGTAAACTGGTGGGTCGTGTGCAGCCGGCCGATCCACGCGATTATTCCTATCTCAAATGTTGCTCATATTTCAAAGCAAAAATCGCTCGCTCGCTCGATGGCTCATATCTCAAGAATCTCATATGTTAGGGCACTCGTATCTTGAGGTACCACAGTATTAAGGAGTAGAGGCTGGGGAGGCCAGGAGATGGGATTTTGGAGACATTGCCTGCCATGCAAGAGAGAAGAGAGTATTTCCTTCTAGAAATGCCTCCCAAGAAAGGTCCAAAGATCTTGCACTTGGACGTGGAGGGAGCTGATGATGTGATGTGCCCGGGACACTCAAGTTAAAGACTGGTGGGATCCATCTGCCGAGCAGCCAGTGGGAGGGTGCATTGAAAGCAAGCAGGACACAGGGGGCATGGGTTCCATGGGTCAAACATGGCTTCCATCTCAGGGGCTGGGCCTGCAGCTTATTTAAAAATTAACTCCACTCAGGAGGGCTTTCTTCCAGCTGAAGAGACTTTGGCAGAAATGGACCCGCCGGTTGTAGGCACTAAGGAGGCTGATGGAAGGTGCCAGCTGGGGCGAGCTGAGTCAGAGAGAGACTGATGTTCCCAGAGAAGAGCTTTCTGGAAGATCTGTGCACACACCTCGGAGAACGAATCACATACAGGCCAGGGAGCACCAGTGGGTCTCATTCGTTCATTCATTCATTCATTCATTCATTCCTCAGCAAAATTTGTACCACAGCTGTTTGCAGTTCTCAGTCTTAGGACACACAAAGGACACAGCAGTCACAGACACTTGCTCCCCAGGAGCAGAGGGGTGGCAGGCAGTTCTGTAGGAGACTGCATGGTCTTCCATGACATGTCGAGTGAGCATCGGTGCTCTTTATTTGAAATCGCCAGGAATAAATCAATGTACCCATCATCATAGGTTTCTCTTCAACATCTTTTAAATTGGCCAAAGAGAGTGCCATAGGAGCAAAACCCCCCGGTCAGAATAGTCATTACTCCAGAGCAGCGGTTCCCAACCTGTGGGTCGCGACCCCTTTGGGGGTCGAACGACCCTTTCACAGGGGTCGCCTAAGACCAGCGGAAAACACCTATTTCCCATGGTCTTAGGAACCAACACACCGCTCCTCGGTGTAGCAAAGTGTAGCCATGTAGTTTACTGTTGTCTTATGAAGACTGTTACCCATGCTATATCATGATTCAAGACAAAAAATTTCATTTATTTGTAATGAGAAATATTTCACAATATATAATTACATATTGTTTTTGTGATTAACCACTATGCTTTAATTATGCTTCAATTTGTAACAATGAAAATACATCCTGCATATCAGATATTTACATTACAGTTCATAACAGTAGCAAAATGACAGTGATGAAGTAGCAACGGAAATCATGTTATGGTTGGGGGTCACCACCACATGAGGAGCTGTCTTAAAGGGTCGCGGCCTTAGGAAGGTTGAGAACCACTGCTCCAGAGGAAGCAAATGGAGGGTCTAAAAGGTAAGCTGGGGACATGCTGACGTCAGTGTTTGCTCTTCTGTCCCTCTGCCTCCCCGGCTCCGGGCTCAGGTGTTGTCAGTCGTGGGAAAAGCGAACAACGAAAGAGGCTGAAAGGAGAGCCATTCGTTTTCTATCAGAAACAGCTGAGAACCAATAGAGAGAGGAGGAGAAGACCCACATTTCTCAAGGCAGGTTTGTGTGAACGCGGATACAAAGGCTAAATCATCCACGGAGCAGAGTGATTGTCAAGACAGGGAAGGAGGGAAGAGTGGAAACCAACTGCCTTGAACTGCCATGGCCACGGCCACTGGCCCCCTCAGAGCCTGTGTGCTCATTGATCATGTGTCACTGATCATGTCTCCTCAGGCAGGGCATCGCCCACGCTGCTCCCCGCTCACCTAGGCGGTGAGGTCAGGCAGTCTGTTCTTTCTACGAACTAATCTGGAGCTGAGGGAGCCCTCTGTGATCCCGTGGATCAATGCAAGTTCCCTGGGTGGCCAGGGCATCCTCCGGAAGCAGCAGAATGAGCCCACAAACGTGGCCAGAACAAGAGAAGAGGGGTGCGTTCCATCCTGATAGCTAACCTGGCTCTTTGGGGAGCGGCCCTCTTCCTGGGGATTGAAGAGAGGCGGCAGAGAAGACCAGAGGGGCCCTGGCCGGCCCTGCAGGACTCTGGATGCCAGGGACTGATCAGAACCCCGGTTTCTCTGCAGCTTTCCAACGATAGGCCCCAGCTGGGGATGCGCACGAGGCTGGAGGTTCGAGGCAAACCCACGTTCCACCTGGTCCCGTCCACGAGGAACTAGGACTTCGGGGTAGCCTTTCTCGGGAGCAGACCCTAGACTTCTCCTGCAGGTGAGCCTTGGACTGGAACCCCTTTCCATGCTTTTTGTCTTCTCTGCGACTCCATAGTGGTGATGATTAGCTGGAGGAGCAAGCGTCCGCCCGCCCTGGGAGATCCTAGCTGGGGGAGTGTTTTGCTGAGTTTTCAGCGAGCCAGCATGTGGTGAGTTTTCTGGCCGGCTTTCTGCTTGCACTTAATCCTCCTGATTTCTCCTACATGGGAAACCTCGGTGGAAACGGGAACCTTTTTGTCTTTTTGTTTATCACCGGAAGAGCAAATGGCCTGTAATCAAATGGTGTGGCTTATGTAATAGAAAGCGTTTTTATCGTGTAGGTGGAATCGGTTTGTAACCCCGGGCAGGAGAGAAAACACGAGTTGATGATTTCAGGCTGGAATGCGTTCTGTGTTCCCACTGTGCTGTCGTTGTTTATTTCAACCTGGAATTTGGGCCTAGTAACTCATTAAGCAAAATTTAATAAGCACCTATCATGTGTCAGGACCTACTGTGTACAGAGCCCTGGGCTTGGTTCCTGACTCGGTGAACTTCTCTCGTTTCCCAGGGAGAGCATTCTGATCCATTAAGAAAGTTGCTACGATGGTGGTAAACTTTACAGAGGAGAAATCTTTTGGCAGGTCTCGAGGGACAGCTGGACAAGAGATAGGGGCGGGAAGAAGGACAGTGTAAGGTCTGACAGACAGATGCCTCTGTTTCTGGGGTACAGAGCAAAGCAGGCAGGACAACGTGGCATGGGGTCTCCATCCCCGGTCCTCAGCACGGACTCGGGAAGTGTATTAGTTGCTGAAGAGCTTGGTGGAGGAATCTTTACAGAGTGTTGATTCTAGCAGACCTGATAAAGTTTCTGTTTGTTTCAGAAGGAAGCGTGACTTTGAGAACGCGTGTGTATTTCAAAAATTCCTACAGTATCCCTATTACTGAGACACCTGTTCTGGACATGGCAATATTTTTGTTGTTGTTGGTGTTGATTCACTGAGCCGAACATATCAAAACAGACATTTTCACTTAAAAAAATAATAGATGATAATCCTAGCTTCGATCATTCTCCCTACCCCCCAGTTTAGGTTGAAAAAGTCATGAATGTTTGTAGTTTCAGAAAAATCTCACATTGAACATTGACTCATAGACTATCTATTGGAGAAGTATCATTTTAATTTTGAAGTATGTAATTAATCCTGCATAGTAAGGACGTTTGGCCTCATGGATCCTAGTTTCTTGCATGAAACAAAACGTCGGACTTTTTTTTAAAGCTCTACGAGTGACCATCACCTCTATTTGGCAGCCAATAAAAAGACCCAGGATCTTTTCATCTGGTTTGGAGCTGCCTAAAGGGAGTCCCTGGAATAGAGGATGAAGCCACTTCTTGTTCAATGATAGTATCCCTTTGGTTTTAAGTATTTGTCAGATGTTATTTCTAATGGTGATTATGATCAATTTTTCACAGACACCTAGAGGGTATAGAAATGAATAACATTTGAAATTTAAAAATGTAAATTTCTTTCACTTCTCGTTAACTCAGAGCAATTACCTCTTCCATTCAGCACTCTGCAAATGCTCTGCACTGTAGCAACCTGTATAAAGAGGATGATGATGAGAAAATGCACTGTATTTCAACTCAAATTCTTCAGGGAATCTCAAGGCCAAGAGTTCACTTACTAATTCTAATAATTTGTCTCCATATGCTTTTGAACTTTATACATTTACACAATTTCCTATGTATACACAATTATGCTACCTGTGTATAATGTCATTTTTAATTTTTTCCTTTCCCAACTCTTTTCAGTAACCCTTTTTTCTTGCTTCATTGTACTGGGGAGGACAGTGGTCCACAAAACACAGCTTGCGAGCCGCGGTTCGCCGCTCTGTTGACTAATGAGTTTGCCTACCACTGTCATCTACTACCCTTTACCTCTTTGCACACAATATGCCACAATTGCCTAATCCTCACAGCTTCCAACAACACGGTGACGTTTAGTCTAGTCCAGTGGTCGGCAAACTCATTAGTCATCAGAGCGGCAAACGGCGGCTCGAGAGCTGCATGTGGCTCGCAAGCTGCGTTTTGCCGACCATTGGGCTAGAACATCCATACAATAGTGAACAGAAGTCAATGGTAATAGCTGGCATCTTGCCTTGTTTCTGATCTCAAGGGGAAAGCTTGTAATATTTCATTATTGTGTATAAACCCTTTGGGTATTATTGAACTCTTAACCTTGTCGAGTCTTCATGTCCATGAACTTGGTATGTTTTTTCATTTTCTTAGGTCTTCTTTAATTTCCTTCAGCAATGTTTTGTAGTTTTCAGCAGACAAATCTTTCACTTCTTTGGTTAGGTGGATTTCTAAGCATTTAATTATTTTACTTGCTTTATAAAGGAAATTGATTTCCTTATTTTTTGGATTGTTCAATTGCTTGTGTATAGAAATATAATTGATTTTTATGTGTTGATCTTGTGCCCTGAAACTGCTAAATTTGTTGATTAGCTGGAATAGCTAGATCTTTAGTGTATAGTCTTTACAATTTTCTATGCAGAGGACATTTTAATCTATGGATAGAAGTAGCATTACCTCTTTCTTTTCCTTTTGGGTGTCTTTTTCCTTTTGTTTCTAATAGCTCTGTTTAGAACTTACAGAACAATGTTGAACAGCAGTGGCAAAAAACAGGCATTTTTGTCTCGTTCTGGATCTTAGAGTGAGAACTTCCCATCCTTCCACACTGAGTGTGTTCCACTTAGCTTTATTTTCACCCCACGTCTTCCAAACTTATTTGAGGAACAAGCTATTCCTATTTGAAAACACTGCACCGAGAGATGAAGACTTTGAATGAGTCTCCAACACTTGACACTTAGAATGAAAATGCTGGTGCTCAGAGAAACGGGTGTCATTAGATTTCAATTTCTGATTCCAACATTTTGAGGAAGCCGTTTTATCTGCTTCATCATTTCTTCGGAGTACTTCGGCTCAATTCACAAAACCAAACAAATGGACTTCACTCGAGCAATGGAGCAGGATGCGGCCACTAATTACAATGCCAGGAATAAGCGGCCTGTGAACTGAGCGAGGGCGGCCGCACATGTGGCCTGGTGCTCTACGGTGCGTGGCTGGTGGCTGGAGGAACTCAGCAGGCGTGGTGAACAGCGAAACTTTCATCATTTGCCTGTTAGAAAGAAAAGTGTGAGGTTGCTATGAAAATATTGGGTATTTTTTCCTTTTGCCAAAATATTCTTTTTTTAAAAAATATATTTTATTGATTTTTCACAGAGAGGAAGGGAGAGGGATAGAAAGTCAGAAACATCTATGACAAAGAGACATCGATCAGCCACCTCCTGCACGCCCCACACTGGAGATGTGCCCGCAAGCAAGGTACATGCCCCTGACCATAATCGAACCTGGGACCCTTCAGTCCTCAGGCTAATGCTCTATCCACTGAGTCAAACCGGTCTCAGCGCCAAAGTATTCTTGACTGTGTCTTCTTCTTTCCAATCACTAGTTGTTACTTTTTTTACCAACTGTCCCATCTCCACGTGTATGTTTGCTCTCGACAAGAATTCCAAGCAAGACTGCCAAATGTCCCTCCTCTGAGCACATTACCCACTCCTCCACTTTATAGATAATTCTGACAACGGCCAGAAAACGACACAACAAATAAACAAATTGGCTGAGGAGTCGGAGCTGTTGTAGAATTGGCAGCAGTAAGATAAGCAGGCTGCAGGAACGGGGGCAGTGAAGTAATCAAACAGGGATGTCAGAATGTCTCAGCCAGCCGAGGGCCCTTCTTGAAGGACTTGGGTAGAACGCTAGAGTCAAAGAAGTTTTATGTGCTCAGTGGGTGGCCCGGTTAGCTCACCCTTTCTGTGTCTTTATTATTATTATTATTATCATTTAAATAATATTTTATTGATTTTTTACAGAGAGGAAGGGAGAGGGATAGAGAGTTAGAAACATCAATGAGAGAGAGACATTGATCAGCCGCCTCCTGCACACCCCCTACTGGCGATGTGCCCGCAACCAAGGTACATGCCCTTGACTGGAATTGAACCTGGGACCTTTCAGTCCACAGGCCGACGCTCTATCCACTGAGCCAAACGGGTTTCGGCTACTTTCTATGTCTTTAACAGCACTAACTGCTTTTGCTGCCAGTGCAGGCTGGGTGTATGTTGAGTCAGAGAGCCACTGGAAGTGACACTGTCATTCCTGTGAAAGCCACTCCACATTGGCATCCTTGCTCTTCCTTTGACATACGCAGCTCTTGCCCTTCTTAATGTGATTTTTTTTTGTCTCTCTGCCTAAAATTGCCCCCAAATACGTAGAGTGGTTCTCACCCCTCATTTATTTAGGGGTCTGTTCAGAGAGGTCTTCCCTAATGCCCCTTTCAAAGCATCTCCTGGCACAAACTGCCCCATTCTCCCAACCAAGTTTTCTTTTCTTTTTTTAAAAAATATATTTTATTGATTTTTTACAGAGAGGAAGGGAGAGGGATAGAGAGCTAGAAACATCGATGAGAGAGAGACATCCATCAGCCGCCTCCTGCACGCCCCCTACTGGGGATATGTCCGCAACCAGAACACATGCCCTTGACCGGAATCGAACCTGGGACCCTCCAGTCTGCAGGCCGACACTCTATCCACTGAGCCAAACTGGTATCGGCGCGCTCAAGTTTTCTTGATGGGTCTTGATTCTTGGCCCTACGCTAAATGTTTAGTGACATATTTGTCATCTGTTCCCCAGCGTCACTTTTATGAGAGCAAGACTTTGTTCACTGCTGTCTGGACAACACGTAGGCACCTAGAGAATGTTTTCTGAATGAACAAGCCAAAAATAAATAGATGGAAAAGAATTTAAGGAAACGAGAACTTACTGGCTCACTGAATAAAGAGACATTCCATCAGATGCAGGTGGACAGCACGCAGACAGGGTCCCGGGGACTCTGTGTCCTCAGCTCTGCTTTCCCCCGTCAGCTTCCTTCCCTGGCCGGCTCTTCCCTCCTCCTGGCCCCAGCACCCCGAGGCTCACACCTCACCAGGTTTAGAAATCAGGGCGGGGTCATGCTTTCCCCATGGTAGCACAGGATTACAGGGTTCTACAGAGCCACACCCCTGAACCAAATACTCTGGCCATGGAGTTGGAATATGGTGATCGGCCAGGCTGCGGTTACTTGTTCCTTCCCGAAGTGTGTGTGTGTGTGTGTGTGTGTGTCCACTCAAGCCACGTGGACCAAGAATAGGAAAGGGTAGTTCTTTTTTATAATCTAATTTATTTTTATATTTATTTTTAATAAATCTTTATTGTTCAGTTTATTACAGATGTTCCTCTTTTTTTCCTCCCATAGATCCCCTCCACCTGATTCCCCGCTCCCCACCCCATGCCCTTACCCCCCACCACTGTCCTCATCCACAGGTGTAAGATTTTTGTCCAATCTCTTCCCACACCCCTACACCACTTCCCCCTGAGAATTGTTAGTCCATTGCCTTTCTATGCCCCTGATTCGATTATATTCACCAGTTTATTCTGTTCGTTGGATTTTTTATTCACTTGATTTTTAGATTCACTTGTTGATAGGTATGTGTTTGTTATCACTTTGTTGTTCATAATTTTTATCTTTACCTTTTTCTTCTTCTTCTTCTTCGTAAAGAATACCCTTCAGCATTTCATATGTTCCTGGTTTGGTGTGAATGAACTCCTTTAGCTTTTTCTTGTCTGTGAAGCTCTTTATCTGATGGAAAGGGTAGTTCTTAAAAGAAAAATCAAGCTGTTGCTACTAGAAATCAGGTGAAATGATTCCAGGAAGACAAAAGCGGCAGAGTCCACTGTGTGTTCTATGATGGTAGAAAGAAAGAGGAAAGCAAATTCCTTGCTATTCAATCACCTCTTAACTTCTCTGCACTCTCTCTTCTAGGAAACGGATAAAAATGTATCAAAACTTTATTCCAAGTCAGGATTCTTGTTTTCTTCAGGCTCCGTTACTACCCTAAAGGGGCTGACCGGTCAGCACATGGGAAGTCCTCAGGTTTCAGATGCTGAACTCATGCTGTGACTGAGGCCCTGAATTCTTAGCTATGATCTTCTAAACACAAGTTGAAGCCTGGTGTGTTTTCAGAGTTATTCAGGATACTGGGGACAAATGGCACAACACACTCATATGTCACACTGACCTGAAGATCTTGTCACAGAAACGGAGATTTTTATTAACCGTGCCGCATTTTGCAAGGTCAATAGCCATTTACGTTTCCTGTATCACAGATCGTGTCTAGAGCCTTTTGAACAAGAAGCAGCTTCCACTAAATGGTGCTATTCACATTCTATTTCAAGTCTATTTAAAAAGGGAGACTCAGAATCCCTTTCTGTATACTTAAAATAGTTATGGAAAGCTGTTCAGGATATATAGACAAGTAAAAAAAAAAAAACAACACATCACAGAGCTGAATGATCTACTTTTGCACAAAAATACCCTTTTCTGTCTTTCTAGATTGATGGCAGATATTAATACCCTCAAATAGGAACAGTGGCTAACTCAGAATCGTTTTTATGCTTTTTGTTGGTCTGGATTTCCTACAATCAGTTCTTTTAAAAGCTGTACCATTCCCACAAAACCCCAGCTCTCTTTCAGCTAGGGAAAATGCAGGAAGCTAAATTCATTCCCGCATTTAAGATCACAGCGAAAACGTAAGCAGCCCGCAAAACAGTAGTAGTGTTAATGCAGTTATTGTGGGGGGAAACTGTGCAGTCCAATGAACTTGACCTTTAGCTGCTCTTTAAGTGTGCGGTGGACATAAACAATGGTTTTAGTATGGGCATTGGGTGAAGTTAAACTGTGCATTGATTTTAGAACGGGTCTTGTCAACCTCTGAGTGTTGAACAAATCCTGGTTTTCAGGCTACCATCGGAGTGTGCTCCTGCATCTGTGGGTTTCTGAGGTCACCTCCCCTCCCCTCGCCCCCCCCACCCCTACTTCTTTTGCAATGCCTGCTCACTGGGACAGGAAGGGACGAAGGGAGAAAGGATGGACACAGACACGCTCCACTAATAGACAGTGTTCCTTCCCTTGCCATGTTCTGCTCGGTTGTTGAAAAACGCCCAGCGATTCTGTTCTCACATGCTCCCTCTCCATGTTCATGTGCATCTTAGCAAGGCCTTAAATTCCGACTTCCAGACAGCCCCGTCTGAGCCACACGCTCAGTATTTCCTTTTTGTTAGCTATAAAACCGAGCAAATGGGACCGAGGGATTTTGGCCCAGCTCCAAATCAGAGTGCGATGCGTCCCGAGCTGGCCCTTTGCCCAAAGGTACAGTTCTCAGCTGCGAGCTGCCCTTAATTTTGAGAATCGTCTTTGGGAGCTTCGGATTTTTCAGAGTGGGCGGAAGCATTGTGTCTGCTCTCCAGGCAACCGGCATTCAAAGCAGAAAAACAAAACCACAATATTTTGCTTTCTCTTTGCATCAGACTTTGTTAGCTAGAGGGTTCAACGTGGTAAGACATTTAAGTGGAAATGATAGCAATCCTGTGTGCAGATTCGTTCCGTGTAGTTGATCTTAAAACAGATAATTTTTTCTAGTTTGATACTCGAGTTGTTTGAAAACTCGGCTTCTCTGCCTTTATAAATAGTAGAAGCCCTTAGCGTCAATTTCAGTGATGTTGGGGTAAATATCAAATTATCCTGTGATTAAGGAAAACAATTGACAATAGATGTATTTGGTAAACACAAGTGCTAGTATGTACAAAACACTGAGAGTGTGCTGATGTTTGGTATATTATAAAACCGGCCTAGGGACTGTCCAAATAGCAAGTTGACATTTCTTTTGATTGTTCTATGAATAATGTCTTCTTAAATGTTTTAAACTCCGCCAGGTAAAGGAGTTGTGGGTCTAATCACTAAAGAGTTGTCTTTTTTTAAAAAAAATGTATTTTATTGATTTTTTACAGAGAGGAAGGGAGAGAGATAGAAAGTCAGAAACATTGATGAGAGAGAGACATCAATCAGCCGCCTCCTGCACGCCCCATAGTGGAGATGTGCCCGCAAGCAAGGTACATGCCCCTGACAGGAATCGAACCTGGGACCTCTCAGTCTGCAAGCCAACGATCTATCCACTGAGCCAAACTGGTCTCGGCAAGAGTTGTCTTTTTTTGAGATGATCATGCCCACAAGAACTTGAAGAACGTTTATAGGTGTCATTTTGCTTTTTGTACATGTTAGAAGGAAGATGTGTTTTTCTATTTTAACACAATGCCTGGCAATCCTATTTTTAAAAATATTTGATTAAATTATGTCAACTAATCTTATATATTTTTTATCCCCTAAATTGAGAGGCAAATGTACACAAACTCAGAATTACATGTTCTGCAGCAAATATATACGAAGGTATCTGCAATCAGACATACCTGATTTCTAATAGCCAAGTAAAATAATTAAGCCTCTGCAGAAGACACCAGTAACTGCCAGCCA
Source organism: Lasiurus cinereus (assembly GCA_011751065.1). NCBI lineage: Eukaryota > Metazoa > Chordata > Mammalia > Chiroptera > Vespertilionidae > Lasiurus > Lasiurus cinereus. Next base: position 1,261,879 of record JAAGEH010000337.1, read on the forward strand.
TCTGACATTATTTGATACACAAACCAAGACATATACTCTCTGAGTCTCTATTTCCTTATCAAAACACCTAAGGAAATATTCCCTTTTTACATGGTGGTTGTGGGAAGTCACGAGGTAATAGACGAATAGGCCTAGAACAGGACCTAACAAAATTTAAGTGTTTAATTACTGTTTTATTTTCAGATTATAAAAGGACAGACTATCAGCTTATTATAGAAAGTTGAAAAATTTTTATATGTTGCCTTAATTCAATTTACTTTACAGCATCGGCATTTTCTCATGTTATTACCAGCTCTACATAAACGATAGTTTTCGTGTCTGTGCTGTGTTCTGTCTTGTCATCGACTAGCTATTTCCCTATCACTGGTTAGATTGTTTTCAATGTTTTGTATTGTAGATAGCGCCATGACACACATCTTTGTTTCTAACTTTTGTATTTCAGATTACGCCCTCAGTATAGAATACATTTCTTCCATCTGTTCTTTGTTCCGCTTCCACATTTTCTGCCTCTTGGGTTAATGACATTTTCTGATTCAGTTTTATCCCCTTGATTGGCATGAAAATTGGGATGTTTGAAGTTGTTCCACCCTCACTCATTTTCTGTTTATTCCTTTTAGGCTTTTTTCCCCTCTGTTTCAATTGGGATAATTTCTATTGCTATGCCTTCATGTTCTCTAATCTTCTCTTCTATATTCTCTAAGTGGCTATTAGCTTTAGCCAATGAATGTTCCATCTTACACATTGTAATGTTCATCTTTAGAAGTTCCATGTGGGTCTTTGGGTCTTGACTGTTTCTACTTGACATGTTCAATCTTTCCTCTACGCATGGACTATAGTTACAATAATGCATTTTGATGTTATTTTCTGATTCCATCAGGTGGGTCATTCTAGAATCTGTTTCAATTTATTCATTTTCTCCTCATCTTGGGCCATATTCTTCTGCTTCTTTGCATGCCTAGTAATAAAGCAAAAATAACTTATTAAATTGGTGGACTACAAAACACACAGAGAATCAATAGCTTTCTCATCTGCTAACCCTAACCAGCAAAATAATGGAAGTAAAAAAATAAGAGCGCATTCATAATAACTGCAGAAACTATAAACTACTTGGGAATATGTTTAATAAAAAAATCTACATAAAGGGATATATTGTAGAGTCATATCATATGCCCGATTGTCATATACAAATTAAAGTTAAACTTGTAATATTTCATCATTGTGTATAAACCCTTTGGGTGTAATCAAACTCTTAACAATGTCAAGTCTTCATGTTCATGAACATGGTATGTTTTTTCACTTACTTAGGTCTTCTTCAATTTCCTTCAGCAATGTTTTATAGTTTTCAGTAGACAAATCTTTCACTTCTTTGGTTAGATGGATTCCTAAGCATTTAATTATTTTAGTTGCTTTATAAATGGACTTTGATTTCATTTTATTCACTCAAATTCAGCCTTCTGGAACTCTATTACAGGGATTATATTGGTCCCAGTGTGTGGCTGATAATGTTGGAGTTGCCACCTGTGGAGTGGGTGTTCTGTGGCCATCCCTGGGTCTTTCTGGGTATCCAGGATTGGTCACCTGACCCAGGATGGACCAATCAACATCTTCCCCAGGATTTTTTCATTTTAACTGGGACTAAGGGGAAGAAGTTAGTTCCCTTGATTGTAAGAACAACAACACTGTAAAGTTTTTGGCTTGGAACTATTTCTGCCATTTTATGAAAAATCTCCATTTGCAGTGAGAAAGAATGAAATTGCAGGGAAAAAGGAAAAGAGTACTGTAGCCATCACCCTATTTATTTCTAGGACTTTTCATCATCCCAAACAGAACCTCTGTACCCATTAAGCAGAAATTTCCTATTCGCACTTTTCTTAAACCTCTAGTAATAACCTCTGCTCTATTTCCATCTCTATGAATTTGTCTATTTTAGATACCTCATATAAGTGGAATCAGGAGACATTTATCCTTTGGCATCTAGTTTATGTTACTTAGCATAATATTCCCAAGTTTCATTTACATTTTAGCATGGATCAGAATTCCATTGTTTTCTTGTGGCAGAGTAATATTCCATGGTGTGAACATGCATTTATTTGTTCGCCTGTTGATGGGTATTTTGGTTATTCCCACCTTTTAACTGTTTTGAATAATGCTGCTATAAGCACTGGTGTACAACAAGCATGTCAAACTTGTGGCCCACAGGTCGCATGCGGCCCACAGTGAATATTTTTGCAGCCCAGCCAATGTGATGGTATGTAAGGGACATTTTAATAAAAACTTTATAACTTAATTTTTATAATATCCTGTTATACATCATTATTAATAACGAACTACAATGTTTGCTAATGACTGATGACTATAATCGTGTTGCATTCATTTCCCTGATGCACCTTATGCGCAGGTGCACCCTTTCTCTGCACTGATACAGTGGTACCTCGAGATACGAGTTTAATTCGTTCCGTAACCTTGAGGCGTGGGAAACTATGAGACGCTCGAGTCGCGGTAGACTGGTGGGTCGTGTGCAGCCGGCCCGATCCGCGTGATTACTCCTACCTCAAATGTTGCTCGAATTTCAAAGCAAAAATCACTCGTATCTCAAAAATCTCGTATGTTAGGGCACTCGTATCTCGAGGTACCACTGTACTAGCAATGAGTATTCTAGCAGCCAACTGTCACGTCATTAGCTTGTACTGACTTGTTTGGTATGGGCCATCGGAAATATTTCACTTTCAGAGAACAAGAAAAATAGGTTTATTTGCGTTACGCTTGTTCATTTGGGCAGTTATTCAGTGTCTGGTAAGTTAATGTTCAAGAACAAATATTAATTTTTACTAAAATGTTCTATCATTTTATGTTAACGATTGCTCCTTTATTTCAGCCCTTTGTATTCAGGGTGTCTCTATTGAAATAAACCTACGTTCCTATGAAAATCAAAGCTTTTGTGTTTGGGGGCCCACATACACCAAAACCTTGTTTATTTGGCCCACGTTAGCCTTTGAGTTTGACATGCTGGGTGCACAAGTTTCTGTTTGAGTCCCTGTGTACAATTTGGGTCTATACCTAGAAGGAGAAATCATGGGTGTTATGCTAATTTTATGTTTAACTTTTTGATGAACTGCCAAACTGTTTTTCCACCGCTCCTGTAACCATTACGCATTCCCACCAGCGATGTACAAGGATTACAACTGGGACTATCTTTATGTGTCACCCTCTCTGATTTTGAAATTAAAACCGAATAGGTAAAGATTCGCTCTCACCTCTGGGTGAAAGGCAATAGTGAAACAGAAGGCAATATTCAGAGACATTACAGCCTGAGATTTGTGGGTTTCCTCTGGCTTGGCGGATTTTTCAGGAACCTGCAAGTGCTGTTGGCACATGCTTCTTTGTCAGTAGGTAATGTGGAAATTGAATTGGTTGTTGGTGATAAAGTTCACGTCTCCTTTCTTTGGGGGGACATTGGTTTGGGAATATAGCTTCCTGGAACCTGGCAGTTTCAGTAATGCGGATGCAACAAAATGTTACTTAAAAACAAAACATAAATTCAGTCGGGGGTGGCATGGCAATGAAGGGGCGCTCTCTCCATTCGGTTGTCCTTCTGGGGGCATCCTGGCAGCTGCATCCTATATTGAATAGGGAGCTGCAGCTGTTTACAGATGCATTAGGAGGAAGAGGCTTTGGAACGCCGTAGCAAAATTTCTCCTGTGCAAACGCAAGGCCAAAACTGCCGGAGAGGGAGGAGAGCTGAGGCTGTAAGTAAATTTAATTTCCAGCAGGAGCTCAAGGTGCTAATACAGAGCATCACAGTTGCAATAAATCAGGATCTGGGTTTGGACTGGTCACAGGGAAGGCAATTAGCTTCAGAACCATCAAGTCACTCCTTTATTTCTCTAGGAGGGGCCCAGTGCACACATTTGTGCACCTTGAAAGGAACTGTGGGCCATGAGGCTGTGGTAGGCACGAAGGCGGGTCTCAGTCCATCCTCTGCGCTCCTGCCTGGTCCCTAGTCCCCTGTCTGCTGGCAGCCTCTCACCCCCATCGCTGCTCCCACATGCTGATGTCCCCTCTCACACCCGCTGACGGGCACGGAGCTATTGGGGCAGGTGCCAGCCGTGGTGTGAGTGAGGGCAGCACCATCAGCAAATGTGAGCTGTGGCTGAGAGCTGCGGCTGCTGCCCCAATCGCCCCTCAGGAGCAGGGGGAGGCGGAGAAGCCCCCAGGGGTGATCAGGGCCAGCAGCTGCCGCTCACACCCACTGATGGCGCCAAGTGATGGGGGCAAGTGCCAGGCACCAGGAGCAGATGGGAGCAATGGCTCTAGTGCTGGTAGCAGGATTGTGGCACATGGGAGCAAGGAATTTTCAGTCACCAGAGGCTCGCCTGATGACAGCAACTGGTGCCCTGCCTTGGTCTGGTGCCCCTGCTTACCTGTCCTACCATCCTGCCGCGACCAATGCCCACCATGTTCCACACACGCCCCCTGGTGGTCAGCACATGTCATAGTGACCGGTTGTTCCACTGTTTGGTCTATTTGCATATTAGCCTTTTATTATATAGGATATGCCAGTTACTCTTTTTTTTTAATCATTATTATTATATAGGGTTATTTATTTATTTATTTAACATAGTTGCCAAAGATTATCTAGTAACTTTTAGATAGCATAATAAATTTACTGAGTAAGTATAAACTCTGAGTTTTGGCATTCAATAAATGTTAGTAATTACTGCATATATATATATATATATATATAACATATACGTAATGCTTAGTAATTTGTTAATATATGTAGATTTCATATGGCAAAAGGAAGCCTGTGATTCAAGAGGCTGAAAATTAAAAGATAAGAAAATCATGATTACTACCAGTTGAGGAGACTGTGCCAGTCCACAAAAGCAATGGGTACTGATCTATCTTACATTTAGAATATTTATCTAGATCATTCATGCTAAAGCATTTGTTAGAGTCTGAATCACCGGTAGGTTGCAAAGCTATCTATTTCCAAAAGTGTGTACCATGATAAATTTAGTGATTACAGGTAGGTCCTAACACATCAAGTCTTCTGATATTTGCTTATTCTTCATATATATATATATATATATATATATATATATATTGACTTTTTTTACAGAGAGGAAGGGAGAGGGATAGAAAGTTAGAAACATCGATGAAAGAGAAACATTGATCATCTGCCTATTGGGGATGTGCCTGCAACCAAGATACATGCCTTTGACGGGAATCAAACCCAGGACCTTTTAATCTGCAGGCCGACACTCTATCCACTGAGCCAAACCAGTTTCAGTTATTTGCTTATTCTTAACACAGAGCTTTGGTAGAAAAATGATTTTTGCCGAAAACAATGTAGTACGAATTGGAGTGCTGAGCCTAGAAGGAGGACATTTATACCTTGATTTATAACCCCAGGGCTCTTGGTGTTGACTCGTTACTAGATGCTTAACAGGTGGTCTGCCTCATGATTCTGGTGACATCATCTCTTTGCCAAGATGTCAAAGCTGAACACACACCCGGTAGAACAGGAGCTACCTCTGTCATTCAACAAATTATATTTACCATCTCATCTGGCTATACCCAGTTGCCCAGGAGTACGGCTTTTGGTCATTACTCTTCACATATATGTGGTTGTCATGTAAAAAAGCCAACAAAACAGTCACAAAATCAATTTGTTACCAGAGGGAAGAGGGGGCTTCAAGGCATGGAGAAGGACCCGGATCCCCCTGGGGAAAAAGCAGAAAGGTCAATTTGGTTTATTAAAGAGCTGATCCTTTTAGGTTCAGGATATAATACACTTCCTTTAATGCCATCGAATAGGAAATCAGAAACAGTCCAAAAACATCCTATTCCCTGAGGACGAGTTAACACCCGATTAGTACCAGCAGGCCAAACTGTGGTGCTTTCTGCTGCCTTCAGCCCAGAATCCTGCCATGCAAATGTCATCCTGACGTCTTGGAATCTAATTTACGGGCTGGTGTTTGGAGGTGTTCTGGTAGGCACACATATGTAAATAAAGTCAGGACAAATCCAGTGTGCTTTAGCATGGTCTGGTAGATCTGTGGCGTAGCCTAAAAAAGCAGAGAGGGAAATGTATTTTCCCCAGAAACAACACATCAGTGAATAAAAACAAACTAGTCACTTGCTGTTGCTCAGCCCTCAGAGGGGGAGGTTACCTGACCAGGGTCCTCAAAAGAGAAAGAGTGGGCCTTCCAAAGGGGGTGGGGCCAGGGTCAAGGTGAGCCAGAGAGGGCCTGACCTAAGGTAGGGCACCCAGTCAGAGGCACAATGAAGGAGGACAGGCGCTTGTCAGAAAAGACTGTGATGAGCATCCAACTTCAGGGGCACAGGAAGAAGGGGCAGTGGCCGGAACTGGCACAGTGCCTGGGAAAGGGGAGAGTGCTGGAGGCCTGTTTGCCTGATACCTGCGGGGCCGTAAGAAAGCAGGTACAGGGGCTTCCAGGCACCGTACAGTGTGTGCCCATGAGGAAGGGCACAGACACCTGCCACATGCCATCCTCTATCTCAAAGGTCTCCCAGGCTGACTGGGCAGACAGAGTTGTCACACGTGAAGCCATCTGAGAACAATTCCAAAGAGCAAATTGTAAAGGACTCAAGAGTGGGCTCCCAGCTGAGTAGCGAGGGACATCTTCCAGAGAGAGAGGGGGCAGCTGGGATGGGCTTTGAGAAGGTTAGGGGATGGGGAGAGGGGTTGGGAGCATCCTGGGCAAAGGTACAGCAGGTACAAAGGCCCCGAGTTGAAGGAATGTGGTGGCAGTGGCTGCATCAAGGGACTCACCCACAAAAAACACTGGATGGCACAGACCACAGCAGGCTGCCCCCCGCGGAGCGCAGGGTGCCCTGTGAGAGCCCGTGGGACCCAGCTGGCGAAATCTGAGAGCTGGCAAAGGGTTGGATGGGGTAGGAAAGAGAGAGCCCTGAAAGCAGTGTGAACGAGACAAGTTAGGAGAGGAACAGGGCGAGCAGAGACGTGGAGAGACAGGTTCTGAGGGAAACCACACAGCAGGTGGATGAAGTGGTCCAGCCACAGGGCCCAGTTGAAAACCCAGACAGGGGACAGGGGAGGACCTCATAAATGTTAGGACATTACAGAAGGAACATCAACAGGTTTTGTATGTTGACTCTACAAGAAAAATGAAGAAGAGAAGGGTTGAAGAAAACTCCAGAATTTTGAGTCTGAGTGAAAGGGAGGTCAGAGAAAGGAAACTTCCCTGGTAACCTGGTTTTGGAAAACATGAGCACACATGTCATATTGAGCAGACTGATGGTTAAGCGACATCTGTACATCCAAGTGGAAATGCCCAGTGGATAGTTGGAAAGATGGAGAGAAAGGCAAGATAACAACGTAAGACTGGAAATAGGCATTTGAGCGTATACAAGGTAATTCTCAGCGATTTGTATACAGTGGTACCTCGAGATACGAGTGCCCTAACATACTAGATTTTTGAGATACGAGCCGTCGAGCGAGCGATTTTTGCTTTGAAATATGAGCAACAGTTGAGATAAGAGTAATCTCGTGGATCGGCCGGCTGCACACGACCCACCAGTTTACCTCAACTCGAGCGTCTCATAGTTTCCCACACCTCAAGGTTACGGAACGAATTAAACTCGTATCTCGAGGTACCACTGTATTTATATATTATGATTCCAAAAGGAATTAATTTCTGTATTCCACATGGAACACGAATTTGTGCTCCTGAATGAGCTGAATACAATTATCACTCTGTCAGAAGGTGCAATAAAAGAGAGAGGTCTCTTTGGTACCAGCACAGAGAGGACACACACATCAGCGCATATATAATCTATAAATCCGGTAGCTGGCTTGGATCAGCATCTTCTCGGAGTGTGCAGACTCCTTAACCATTATTATTTTAAAAAGTATATATTTGTGTTTAATTCAGAGAGGAAGGGAGAGAGAAAGAGAGGGACACATCAACAATAAGAGAGAGTCATTGATCGGCTGCCTCCTGCACACCCTCCACCAGGAATCAAGCCCACAACCTGGGCAGGGAATCAAACCGTGACCTCCAGGTTCATAGGTTGACACTCAACCACTGTGCCACACCGGTCAGGCCCTCAACCATTGCTTGAAGGGAAAAAGGAAGCCCATGAGAAGGCTCATCGCTTGGTGAAAACACTACTGGAAAACTCAACGTGATGAGCCGGAAGTAATCCTTTCCCCTTGGAGCCCAGCATCTTGGTCTAAGCTTCACTTCTCTAACTGAATGGAACTTCTCTGCCGGAAACAGGTTGCTTTGTTTCCTGAGTGTGGTGCGCTCATCGGAGAAATCTGTTGTTTAGTGTATACAGGTTGATTCGGCGGAATGATATTTGCGGATGGTGTTATGTAAATAGAGCTATAGCCCATGTTTCTGATAGTAACATAGGCTATAATTAGGCTATATGTGTGTGGAACCACGGGGTGTCTGTGTGTGTCTGCGTGGATGTGCGGGCCCATATGCGTGCGGGGAGCAGGGGGTAGAGAAATGTGTGAGCAAGCCCGTGTTAAAAGTTCTTGATGTAAAGAAAGTCGCCAACTCACAAAGGAATTTGATTACCTCGATCCATTATACACACACAGTGAGTGAGCGTGCTCCTCGCCATCTGTCATCTATTTCATTTGCATCCCCAGCACCTGGCCTGTTTACTTGCTACATTCGTTTCTTCCCCCCCCCCACCCCCGAAATTCTTCTGCTGCTTTAATAAAATACAGAAATGTTATTGTTAAAAACCAATTAATTTACAATTCTCCACAGGGATAGTATTAGTTATAATTCAATTTGGCTTCTAATGATCTGCTTTCTTGCAAAATGACTTAATTCTTGTGTCAAAGATTAGTTATTAGATATTACCCCGCCGCACCCGCCGTGTACTGCTGAGGTAGGCACCGCGGCTCGCCGTGTCCCCTGCCATTAATCAGAAGTCGGAAGCGTTTCCTCGTTTAACTCCTTCCAGAGCGTGGCCGCCTGTGTGATGCCCTGAACTCATCCCTGTCCACATGCTCTGCCGCTGGTCCCCCTTCGCTCGATGAAGGCTGGTCTGAGCCAGCTGTGGCCACTGATCCACTTGAACAGACATATACAACATGCCGGTCTTCCCAGCTTCCTCTAGCCATGATCATTTTTAAAAAATATTTTTATTGATTTCAGAGGCAGAGAGAGGGAGAGAGAGGGAGACTCGTCAACCATGAGAGAGAATCATTGATTGGCTGCCTCCTGCACGCCCCCTAGTGGGAATGGAGCCCGCCGCCCAGGTAGGTGCCCTGACCTTGGAATTGAACCATGACCTCCTGGTTCATAGGTTGATGCTCAGTCACTGAGCCACACTGGCTGGGCTATTCACATACATTTAAAAAATACACACACACACACACACACACACACACATATATTTTATTGATTTTTTACAGAGCGGAAGGGAGAGGGACAGAGAGTTAGAAACATTGATAAGAGAGAGACATTGATCAGCCGCCTCCTGCACGTCCCCTACTGGGGATGTGCCTGCAACCAAGATACATGCCCTTGATTGGAGTCAAACCTGGGACCCCTCAGTCCACAGGCCGATGCTCTATCCACTGAGCCAAACCAGGTTCGGCCACCTATGTTTTTCTCTGACCATTTCATAGTTCCGGGTCCAGCCATTTTTGAGAAGGAGGTATGAAAAGATGCTTCTCTTTCCTAAGTCCTGCCTCCTGAAGCGACCGTGGTGGATTTCTCACTCATGCTGGGTGTCCTTTCCCTTATGACTCCAGGATTACCCCCAGCCATCAGGCGGGCCACCCTGCTCCCACAGCCACGGTCTGGCAGCCCTCGGCCACCTCGGCCACGCATGTCACGAATGCAGTCGCTAAACATATGGCTGCAGCCAGCACGTTCTAGAAATGCCTGCCTGGGCCTGAAGCATCTGAGAGAAAATGTATTCTTCCAGATTAAAAAATGCCCTACATTTATTTTTTGCAGTAGAGCATTTTCAAGCTGCCATGTCTTTCCTCTTTTTCAACCTTCTTGGGTCATTTGGTATTTCGTGTGGAAACCAGGATCTCCTTTTCTGTTTGATTTGGACTATAACATGTGGCAAATGGCACATATCCTAGCAACAAATATATTACGTGCTTATATTTTTAGACCTTTGTTTTCCATAGGTATCAAATAGAAATACAATTTACATGGAAAATTGTGGCTATAAAGACTGTCCTGAAAAACCCCAATCACTGCCGTAAAAACGATGAAGCTGCACAATCATTAGGGATCAGTAATAACGACAAATATTTGCCAAACCTGGAAATCACTCCATGAGCCAGAGAATTAAATAATACCGACCGAACACAGAGCATCATTTTGATGTGATAGAAGAAAAAAAATACAACCAAAAACACTTTTTTTTATGTGTGTGGTCTCAATGCACTTAAAAAGCCAGCATTCTACAATGACAAAATCTACTTTTTTCTTTTAAAAGAATATATTTGATTGATTTCTTGCAGAGAAGAAGGGAGAGGGAGAGAGAGAGCCAGAAACATCGATGAGAGAGAAACATCGATCCGCTGCCGCCTGCACGCTCCACACTGGAGATGTGCCTGCAACCAAGGTACATGCCCTTGACCAGATTCGAACCTGGGATCCTTTAGCCTGCAGGCTGACGCTCTATCTACTGAGCCAAACCTGTTAGGGCAAAAATCTATTTTTTTTCCAAGATTCATTCATTGTGCTTCTACTTGGTAGTTTTGTGGCAGGCGATCACCACCAGCTCGGAGACGTGGGCATGTATGGCAATAGCGAGGTGGCGGTGGTTCAGTGTATGGCCTCTCTGGATGGCGCCATGTGCAAAGCAGAGGTGACCTTATTTCACAAAAGCAGGGGAACCAGCCGTGGCCCAGGCCAGAGGGAGTCTGGGCAGCTGACTTACACGAAGCATTTTCATTTCGTACATGCTACTACCAGGGCAACTGCGCTTGGGCCTGTTACAGGCGATCACACTCAGTGGTAGGCTCCAGAACAGTGGTTCTCAACCTTCCTAAGGCCGCGACCCTTTAAGACAGCTCCTCATGTGGTGGTGACCCCCAACCATAAAATGATTTCCATTGCTACTTCATCACTGTAATCTTGCTACTGTTATGAACTGTAATGTAAATATCTGATAGGCAGGATATATTTTCATTGTTACAAATTGAACATCATTAAAGCATAGGGATTAATCACAAAAACAATATGTAATTATATATGGTGAAATATTTATTTCTAATTACAAATAAATGAAATGTTGTCTCAAATCATGGTGTAGCATGGGTAACAGTCTTCATATGACAACAGTAAACTACATTGCTACACTTTGCTACGCCGAGGAGCGGTGTGTTGGTTCCTAAGACCATGAGAAATATGTGTTTTCCGCTGGTCTTAGGTGACCCCTGTGAAAAGGTCGTTCGACCCCCAAAGGGGTTGCGACCCACAGGTTGAGAACCGCTGCTCCAGAACATCACCTGATTTCAGCCCTCCGGCTCATCCTGCTGGCTCCTCTCTGCTGACTCCATCAACGCTAGATAGTTGTTATTCCAAAGAGCTGGTCCTGGATGTTCAGATCCATCTCCACACTCGTTTGCTCGTCACACGGAGCACATCATATTCCGTTTAATAGGAGTTTGCCCCAAACCTTGGCAGAGTTAAAACGTGAGTCTGAGGGGACCCCAGCAGGAGACTCCACAAATAAAGATGGACAAATATTCCCCACCGCGGTTCCCTGCTGACGTTGGCTCAGATGGATATGATTTAAAAAAAAACCTCCTTTTGAATCACAAGTACTTCACATCCCCGAGTCACTTGCTCCACGGGCCAAGCAGGGATGGGAACCCGAGGCCAAAAATACATCCCCCCAAAGAATGACCCGGTGTTCCAAAGTCTCTTCTTCAGATGCAGACGACGCATCGTCCACCTCGAGACCAGGAGGCGAGCCGAGAGAGCTGCCGTCTAAGACGGAAACGCGTGCACCCCGAGTCATTCACCTGCACCCACCTCTCCGAGGAGCACGTCTCCAACAGAGTTCGCTCCTCAGACCTCCTAATTAAAACGAGAAGTCCCCAGGCCTCCCTGACTCAGCCCCGGAAAAAGATTATTAGGAATTTAATAGGGAAAAATAGAGCGGCTCAGACCATCTGTGACCCAGTGCTCTGTGCGAATTTAAGGAAAACGGGAGGGAGCCGGTGCACACTCCAGCGCCCGCTCGAGGAGCACTTTGTAGGAGATGCAATAAATCAACATAGTTAGAGTACAGCCTTTTTCAGATTTAATTACTGTTACATAATTATTAGCAGCGCGTTCTCCTCGGAAACTGTAAAACTCATTACATCAAAAATCCCCAAGCTCCGGATGGAATTTATGAACTAGTTACTTTCTTTCAAGCTCTGGGAAAAGAGCGGAATGGAGTTCAGATTTGTCTTCCGCTTTTTAGAAGCAGAAGGTTTTTTTTCTCTCTCTCTCTCTCTCTCTCTCTCTCTCTCTCTCTCTCTCTCTCGCTCTCCTTCCTGTTTGCGATCATTTCAGGAGGTTTCTGACGTGGTTTTCCACCGATCATTCTCTGAGACATCCGTCTCCCGTCTAAACACCTTCTTAAATGATTGCGTTTCATTCCCAGCGGTAAAGCGTAGTAGTGAGTCGAGTACATTTTAAAAGTGTGCTCACGAGGACCTGGCTGGTCTTCAAAAAGGGAAAAGGAGTAATTTTAAAGAGTCTGTGATTTTTTTTTTTTCCTAGAAGGCTCATCTAGGGTCAGTGAAACCATAGTAAGTCCTGGCGCTGGTGCTGGAAGGCCCAGTGTCAACAGGAGAGTCGCTGGCACTGGGCCTGTGTGGGCATCTCTGCCCTCCACCACATGCAATCAATGGCAAGTTTTTGACAGCCTGGCCTGGGCCGTGGTGGGACTCTTTACAATCCAAAAATGTGTAAATGCTGCCATCAAGGCTCTTGCCTGCAGAGCCAGTTGTTCAAACACTAACCAGCCGAAACCGGTTTGGCTCAAGGGGTAGAGCGTTGGCCTGCAGACTGAGAGGTCCCAGGTTTGATTCCGGTCAGGGGCATGTATCTTGGTTGCAGGCACATCCCCAGTAGGGGGCGTGCAGGAGGCGGCTGATCGATGTCTCTCTCTCATTGATGTTTCTAACTCCCTATCCCTCTCCCTTTCTCCCTGTAAAAAATCAATAAAATATATTTAAAAAAACCCCACTAACCAGCCCTGCCCAGTCGCTGTGTTCACCAATGACCCAAGTGTAAATACCACCTCTACTTGACACAGCTCTCCCAGGCGCCCTAGGATAAATTTCCATCAGGAAACCCTATGTGGATAAGACTTTGACAGAAATAGGTTTATTTAAAGGCTAGCACGAGAAGGGCGCTGTTTCTGGTAGCAGGAATACTGGGCCATGGGGTTCCCTTGGATGCCATTGCCAGTTGCTAGTTAGCTTCTTACCCATAGCGTTACCGAGTCCAAGGCCGGGACATTCTTGCCACTGGGGCCTGTCGCCTCCTGAGGTCCTGAGCCCCTTACCTGCAGAGCACTGCAGCTGCCAGAAGGCCGTTCGCTCCCGCTCCCGCACTCAGAATATCCAGCCAGATGTTCTCTGTTGTGTTTGTCGGCTCTCCTGGGATTCGCTCTCAACAGAGGGAGAGGGAGAGCAAGGCGGCTGAGGCTTAACCAGTCAGCTGCCTGGGACCTGCTGCCTCTTCTGCCGCATTTCCCAGTGGCTGACGCTGCCCCAGCCCCAGGACACCCTTCATTTCTCCCCGGCGGCTCCCTAACCCGCATTTCCTCTAGGGCAGCGGTTCTCAACCTGTGGGTCGCGACCCCTTTGGTGGTCCATCAACCCCATCATAGGGGTCGCCTAAGACCATCAGAAAACACGGATATTTACATTACGATTCACAACGGTAGCAAAATTACTGTTAGGAAGTAGCAAAGAAAATAATTTGATGGTTGGGGGTCACCACAACATGAGGAACTGTATTTAAAGGGTCCCTGCATTAGGAAGGTTGAGAACCACTGCTATAGGGTTTCCCACCAACCACTCTAGCTGCTCACGACTGCCATGTCGCCAAACGAAATGACTGTCTTGATGATGTCCCATGCTCTTCTGTGCTATTTCTTTTCTTCCTAATAGAAGAGGAGGTGACCAACACTGCCTACATGTTGTTCTAGAGTTCCGTTTTGATGTCCAATGCTGGACAGTTTGCACTTCAGGTCACATGTTGATTTCTTTCCTTATCAATTTGTCTTTAATCAGTAAGAACTCTCAGTGCTTTTTCTTTTTTATTTTCTTTTCTTCCAGTAGCCTGCTACTTTTTCATTTGTGAATGGGATAGCTTTCCACCTCTCTTGGAGCATAATGTACTTCAAGTTTTGTTTTGAGTGTTTTCAAATTGGTGTTCCCTGGATATAGTCCTTCTGTTTGCTAAGTATTATGTCTTTTTTCATGCTGGAGTTTCTCTCTTGGATGTTTGGCGATTCTTTGTGGTCTGCTCACATTCTAGATGAGAATCTAATTGGAACAATGTGGTTAGCGAGAGTTATTTCCTCCGCTCCAGCGAGGCTTCCTGTCTGCCCATCAATTCGTGTTCCGATGAGCAGGCCCTGCGTCCGCTGGCTGGAGGAGGAGGAGGACCCGTGGACGGCTCAGGCTTGCTTTGCGAGCGCTCAGCTGGTTTTTCTTCTGCTCATGGGACCAATTTCTTAGCGACCTTAAGTGTGAGAGAACACCGCTTGCTTCTACCACCTCGAGCCACATGGTTAAATCTTTCTGGTCAGCATTCTGGCTGCAGGGAGTCATCTAGAATTTAACCCATCGCCAAACGCCCAGGTTACAGAACCACCGGAACTAGTCAGGTCTCTGTCTTCCTTCTCTGACACTCTCACTTCTGAGTTTGGCATTAGGAGGATTTCCGAGGGGCAAACTCAGCTGCCTGCAGGAAGTTCTTTTTTAAAAAAAATGTATTTCATTAATTTTTTTACAGAGAAGAAGGGAGAGAGACAGAAAGTCAGAAACATCGATGAGAGAGAGAGACATCGATCAGCCGCCTCCTGCACACCCCACAGGGGGGATGTGCCCGCAAGCAAGGTACATGCCCCCAACCGGAATCGAACCCGGACCTTTCAGTCCGCAAGCCGACGCTCTATCCACTGAGCCAAACCGGTCTCAGCTGCAGAAAGTTCTTTTATTTGAGGTTGTGGTAGGCTTCTCAGTTCTATTTTCTCTCTCTCTGTTATGTATTGGGGAGAAGTTCTCTGTTCTGACCTGCTGATGCCATCTTTTCCAGCTTCCGAGTGTTCCCGGGAATTTAATTTCTTAAGTCTCTGCCTGCGTTTCAGTGGAATGTGGGGAGAGTGGTGGCAACATGTGACCTCAGCCAGCTTGAGCTCCCAGCTTTCTCTCGTCTTTTCTACGGCGCTCGTTTCCGGCTCGGTTATACCGACAGAACCTGTAACTTCACACAGAATGTGACCCGAGCCCTGGCCACACTTGTGTCATGTGGCCTGCAAACACATTTCATGAAACAGGATCCTCACATCCACTGCAAGGGTCTGTACTTCAATTAGGACATGTTACAGTGGACCTGCCCAGTTAGTCCACTTTTCCCAGCTCAGCATTGAGAAAAATGCTTCTTTTTAATCTAAGCTTTTTATGGCTTAGGAGGCACATGCAGAACTAACTCTTTATTTTTCAATGTGGTTCAAATTACTTTTATTCATTTCTTTTGTATTTTAGTAGAAAACTAGAACAAATCCATGGAAGCTTTGGGTGCTAACAGTCTTTTAAAGAAAGCTTTGTGCAATGATCACCACTCACTGTTCTCTAGATCAGTGGTCGGCAAACTGCGGCTCACGAGCCACATGCGGCTCTTTGGTCCCTTAAGTGTGGCTCTTTCACAAAAGACCACGTGCGGGCGCGCACGTACAGTGCGACTGAAACTTCGTGGCCCGTGCGCAGAAGTTGGTTTTCGTCGTCCTGTTGATATTTGGCTCTGTTGACGAATGAGTTTGCCGACCACTGCTCCAGACAGTCATTGAGTCTATGGCTGAAAAATACTGAGCCTTTGGTTTAATGCCAGCATTTAGCATTTCCTTTTCGGAAACATTCTTGTAGGCCCGAAGCTAATGTTTCAAGTGAAGAAAGTTGTTGCAAAGAGAAAGAGGGAAAATGCTAATATTTTCTTACTACGATATGCTAGTTTGCAACCGAATTGTGTTGGAGCAGAGCATCCTTAAATCTACATTTGTAAATATTGGTTAGCGTGCCTGGAATCCTGTGTGAGGATCCAATGGCACATCTATTTCAGTTATCATTGTCATGACAATGAATCACCGAGGGACTTGTTCTGTATCTGTCCTTCTTGCCCATATGCTGTCAGGTGGAGGGAAGTTATTGAGTGTAAATGTGGAATTCGAACATCTGACCGAGAGAACAAAAGCTGTGCTTTCTTTTCTTCTTTCCCTTTTTCTTGAGAGGTGTAAACGCTGTGCTTAAATTGGTCCGCATGGCAATGCGGAGGAATCCTAGAGGGTGCCATATGATATCCATCACCTGGTACACTCCTGCCTAATTCAATCTCCTTCCCGCCACACTCTTCCATCCGCCGAACCCTGCACGACCTGTCCGGAGCCTCTACCACGGTGTGACTGGGCTCGAGACGAAGCAATTTGTTCAGCCAAACCTCGCTGGCTAGCATCTGACTCCGGTTATCAGTAATTCATCCCGGCTTGGGGGAGGTTAATTCTATCAGGATCTGTAAGGAAGGTGTTTGATTAGCAAGTTAGAGGTAAGCACGAATTCAGGACTCACTCTGGGGCAGGCACTGTTTTCAGCATTTTACGTGTATTATCTCTCTTAGCCCCACATCAATGCTATGGAGCAGGTGCGACTGGTAGGCGGGGTTTACAAGGGAGAAAACTGAGGGGGGGGGAGAGAAAGAGAGAGGGGGGGGGGGAGGGGGAGAGAGAGGGGGCGTTCGCCTGTCCCGGGCTTCTGTCCCAGGTTTCCCGGGTGATAAGCAAGGGAGCCAGGATCTGCACCCACATGGAGAGCATCTGAAGTCTGTGCTTGTGTAACTCCTTGCTCTATGTTATGGAATGTATTCAGTTCATTCATGGACTTGAAAGAAAATAAGTAATTTCTATTAAAAAATCAGTAAGTCAGCCGAAACCAGTGTGGCTCAGTGGATAGAGCATTGGCCTGGGGACTGAAAGGTCCCAGGTTCGATTCCGGTCAAGGGCATGTACACTGGTTGCGGGCACATCCCCAGTAAGGGGCGTGTAGGAGATGGCTGATCGATGTCTCTCTCTCATCGATGTTTCTGGCTTTCTATCTCTTTTCCTTCCTCTCTGTGAAAAATCAATAAAATATATTTTAAAAAAATCAAATACTTTTTTAGTTAACTCTGATTTTTTCCTCTTATTAGTCTGACTAGATTGGCTTTTACTGAATCTTCAGACTTGAGTTTATATTGACTTTTTCCTTCTATTAGTCTGAGTCTATCGGCTTTTACTCAATGTTTTACCTTCTAATCTGGCTTAAGGAATACCTTCCCTATCCGTTTAAACTCTCTGGGTATTACTGACTTTTGGGACCTTAATCTCAGATGCAAGTCTTCTTGCCCACCTTGCACATCTGTTGCAACCCTGGACCCAAAGGTCCACCTTCGGTAGAGCTTAGAGCTTAGAGCTTTATATGATTGGGGTGGGGGAGCAGGATGGAGGGCAGAAGATTCCTAACAAACAGAATGCAAAACAAAACCAAAAAAAAAATACAAAATTAGGTCCAAAATGAATATTTAATGAAGGTAGAAAAGAAATCACCACACATTACAGATTTTTTTGAAGCTGGAAAATACTACAAATATTAAGAATGCTGAAACCGGTTTGGCTCAGTGGTTTGGCTCAGTGGATACAGCGTCGGTCTGCAGACTGAAAGGTCCCGGGTTCGATTCTGGTCAGGAGCATGTACCTGGGTTGCGGCGCATCCCCAGTGGGGGGCGTGCAGGAGGTGGCTGATAGTTGTCTCTCTCATAGATGTTTCTAACTCTCTATCTCTCTCCGTTCATTTCTGTAAAAAATCAATAAAATATATTAAAAAAAAGAATACACACACACACACACACACACAATTTTCATAGTTAATTGGTTGGCAACTTCAAAATACCTCCCTCCTTATATTTTTTTAGTTACAAAATTGTTATTTCTCTCTCCACACGGCAATAATTTGGTAATACAATTTTTAATAGAGAGGTAAGCCCATGTTTTCTCTATCATAGTCAATCACAATATCACTTCTTTTAATGGCCCATCATTTTTATCCAGATCATGTGTGTATATGTGTATGTGTGTGCACTTACAAATGCATTTAATGATTAGCAAAGAAGATATACTTCAGACGTGTTCAAATCACGACTTTGTCATTTCCCACCTGCTTTACTGAACATCCTGAAATGTCTTTATAAATGGCAGTAAACATGGTACCTTTTAAGCTTTATCAACTGTGTCATCACCTCAGAGAAGGAGGGAGATGTAGGATGTGTTTCTATTTGGCCACGCTGCCTCAGCAGGCACATTCCCGACAGGAGGGAGCTTCCAGGTGGGCAGATCTGAATGAGGCTGGAGCTTCTGCTTACAATTACATGTATCCGATCATTGAAAGACTTCCCCAGTGTCTAGCTCTAGCTTACTCTCCCCCTTAGCCCAATGCCAGGCACTGCAGGATACTCTCCCTGGTAATGCCACCTCTGGTGCCAACCTTCATTTCTCAGGTCAGGGTTAAGTCACTACAGTTGCATAGTAGGACTATTCCAGAAAGCTATTCCTGCACCTAGAGAGCCAGCAAGGAAATGACAGAGAAACCCACTAATGTAGTTCAGTAATCCCCAACTTAATGTCTCTCCAAGTCCGCTTCCCTTAGCCAGGTCCCCAAACTCTATGTATCCCCAATTGTGGCCACATGCGAGAGAGAAAGTCAAAGGGCCAGAAGGTCAAGGCGAGATGCCCGCCTCAGTCTCACACTGTGGAGTAAGCTCCAGGTGCCTTGGACTCAAAAATCCCTTCCTGAGTGGCTTTGAACCTGCTTCCTGGCCTGCTGGCCTGCTGGATGATGCTTACTCAGGTTCAAGTGATAGCCAAGTGAAGTCGGTTGGGGTGGGGGTGGGGGATTAGAGGGAAGAGGGGGGAGCTAGCACCTGGCAGCTGGCTTTCCCTACACTGCTGGGGTCCAAGATGTCAGATTATTCTCAGTGTGAACGAGGCCTTCCCATTTTTTATGCAGGCATACTTGTCTATGACATATTTTATTTAATAGTTTGTTAGCTAGACCTGTGACTTAGATGCTCTACGATGAATGTGAGATACTTGTGTTATCAGAATGAATAATGAAAAGTGTGTGAAATGTTATAACAAGCAAACAACATGTTAAATCTGGACATGTAGTTTAGGAGCTCCGTTTAGTGAGCTGAGAAAGCCAACCGGGACACATGTCTGCTAAAGAGCGCTGGCCTCTGGGAAGAAGGGTTGAAGGGACTGTGGGGTTTCCCAGTTTCCTGAGCTTGAGGGACAGAGAAGGCACGGCCAGGGTGGCCCAGCATCTGGAGAGTGTGCCCGGAGAGAAGGACCCAGGCTGAGGAACTGAGCAATGGCAGCACAGATCACTGCTCAGGACGCAGGTGTGCAGTCACCATGGCGAAGGCCGCTGGACGCACAGCCCTAATGCCGCTCCTGAGGAAGGGGGCACACCTCGGGGTCTCCCAGAGCCAGGCCACCTTTGGCTCACGGGCTCAGGCCCTCCATCTGCTCATGGTCACATGGCCAGAATCTGCAATATTAGCAAAAGGAAATTCTTGGATGAAAAATAATAATTCTCTTTGGGAAGAGAGAGGGACAGTAACATAGTAGAACGGTGAGTGCTCACTACACAGCTCTTTAAACTTGTAAGCACTATTATTGGTGTTACACAACCCTTCAAGAACTATTGATGTAATTAGGGCACAGTATCCTATCCAATAAAAGGGCAGTATGCAAATTAACCATCACTCCATCACAAAGATGGCAGCGCCCACTCATCTCAACCCTGCCAGAGTCCCCCAGTCCTGGGGGTGAGGGGTTGGCTGCTGTGAGCAGGCAACATGAGCAGCCTGGAGGAATGCTTGCTTTGTTGTCGCAGCAACGAGGCAAGCATTCTGCGTCCGGCCATGAATGGGCCTCTAGGCCACTGAGAGTCTCTGGTCAGTGGGTACAGAGCGGCCATACCCTGCAGGGAGTTACTAGTGCACAGATTCATGCACAGGGCTGCTAGTTAAGAATATAATCATGGGAACAATCACATACCTTCTAACACACCTTCCAACATGGTCAGGTCCCTGCCACTGGTCCCCTCTTAATCTAACCCCAATCCTGAGCCCCACACTGGTTTAGACAGAAGGAGGTGGAGCCCACAGTTTTAAATTCTAGAGGTCCGTCTGCACACCCAGGTTTTAGGACAATGAGGACAGCAATCTGTGCTGATGCAGGAACGTCCATGTTTGGCCTTCTTCCCTCCACCCCCCTGCCCCGATTTGCTATCCAGTCCTGTACTTACTACCCCCAACAGCACAGCCCCATCTCTCTGCTGAACGAGCACCCGGGCTTGGCATTTGCTCAGCTATCTGGTCCACGTGGTTCCCTGCCCCACATTATCAGGGAAAGCTGGGAGGGAGCGATCGGGCCCCACCAAGGGTCCTCAGTGTGACTTCCTCCTAATGACCCTTTCCAATCAGAAGGGAGTAATTTCCCTCCACCTCATTAGCTTTCTGCCTAGCTTTCTGTCCCTTGAAGCTAAGTTTTCCTTTCTATTAACAGGCAGCTAGGAAGGTGCACTCACTAGTACACATACTAATCTTGTAGTTTTAGAGCCTGACCTCTGACCAACCTTTGGATGGAAGTGGTTTCTTAAAGGGGCCATGCCTGCTTTTTTCCTAAATGTATTAATAGACATTAAAAGATATTCTACTCCCTCCCCCCCGCCAGGAGTCCCCCTGGAGAAAATAATACGCACCAAATAGAGGTCTCTTTATTCAGGTGGTGGGTGCCTTTTTGCACTGTCCAGACATCAAGTTCCACATAGTGGCCTGTATGCTTGGGATGCAGAAACCAGGCAAGAAATTCACATTTCCAATGGATGCTAAACACAAGTTAAACTCATTCTCATCTCCATGACAGGAATAGTACTGGATAAACACATAGGATGCTTCCCAGATGCAAGATCAATGGAGTTCGTTGAGCAAAAATCGATGGAGCATCTGCTGTGTGGAGGACACTGTGTTGAGCACTACACTGAGTACTGTGTGAGTCAACAACATGACTAAGATTTCCAGTTTGATAGAGCATACGGCTTTACCTGGACACCTATAGAATTTTTAAACCTCATAAAGTGAATCAATACAATATAAGCAAACAGATGGAGTAAATATCCCAGGAAGTCACTCCCAGATTGGGAGGACAAAGGGAATCCATGATTCCAATGGTCTTTCTCACATTTTCCTTCATCCCGAGGTTTCCATAACCAGTGCCTTTCCTCAGCTCCAACAAGAAGTCACCCGAACCTGTCGGTGGCTCCTCGAGTCTCCTACGAGGGCAGATCCTTGTTCATGGGCTGGAGTCTATATTCAGATCGACAGACAGATTTGCAGTTTGTGTTTGGGTCTTATGTGTTTAGGTTTATAATAGAACTTTGAAGGAAATATAGTCAATCCTTAAAAGTCATGAAACACAATATTATGGTATACTGTTCCTGGGAAATACACAAGCCATAGTGGTGTCATCCTTAAAGCAAGATTTTACCATTCCTTTGTTAAAACAAGTAAAGGTAGACATTCTTAGGATATTCTGAGCAAGGCTATGGAAGGACTGTGGGACTGGTTTGTAAAAAAGACTTGAATTTTACTTAATTCTGGCACTGGCTAGCAGTGGGAGTTTGGGCAAATCACCTAACTGCTCTGCTTTTCTGTAGCTGAGACTCATAATTACGTTAACTTGCTGCCATATGTTGAAGGGTTGTTGTGATGATCCATGTAAAATAACTCGGGTATCATTATTACAGCAAGCTGTGAAATAAATTGTGGTGTAGCCTTAGCTGGTTTGGCCTGTAGACCAAAAGGTCTCAGATTTGATTCTGGTCAAGGGCACCTACATTGGTTGCAGGCTCCTCCCTGGCCCAGACCCTGGTCAGGGCTCATGCAGGAGGCAATCAATCAATGTGTTTCACTCAGACCAGTCTCTCTGTCTTTCCCTCCCCCTTCCACTCTCCCTAAAAACCAATAGAAAAATATATTTGAGGAGGATTAACAACAGCAACAACAACAAATTGGGGGGTATAGCTTGGTTCCTTTTTCAGTAGTTAATAGTTATCAATGTTGAATTTCTAATTTTCTTCTGTAATCTTTGCAGAATCTTCTTTCCTAATTATATTACTTTTTCTAGCTTAGGATCAAAACAGGAAAGACTTCCACAGAGATGTGCACCTTGATCCCAGTTTGAGAATAGAAGCCTCCCAGGGTTGCTTCCTCATTCAGCCTTGCTCCCTTTTCTAGTGAGGGCACCACTGTCTGGTCCAAATCAGAGGGAAGACTTACTGCCTCTCTGTATTCTCAGCTCCTGTCTCCTGTCCCCCAAGCTCCCAAGAAAACTAAATGCTAAAGGAAAACACAAATGAGAGACACATTCTCTATTCTTCAGCCCTATTGTCTCTTTTTAGGCTTGAGACACGAAGTGCAATTATAATGTTTATTTCTCATCTTGACTGACACATTCGTTAGGGAACTTGAACTTCATTGAGTGGAGGCATGTTCATGGAGGCATGAAATCCAGCTACAAAGCACAAACTACATATCATTCTGGCAAGATCACGAAGAAGAGGGTTTAAGCTCTGAATTATTCTTTTATCTCAGTCTTCAGTACCATATTTTCTGGTGTATAAGATGACTTTTTAACCCAGGAAAATCTTCTCAAAAGTTGGGGGTCGTCTTATACGCCGGGTGTCATCTTATAGGGCGAGTATATTCCAAACTCTGTATTTTAACTGGAAAAGGTGGGGGTTGTCTTACACGCTCCATCATCTTATACACCTGAAAATATGGTAAGTCAAATAGGTGTGTGTTGGGGGAGGGCTGGGGCATGTGTCTCTGTTTTTCTTCTTCATCTAAATGAGATTGGGTGCTTTTTGTTTTTTTCTCCGTTCCTAAATCTCTATCTATAGTAATCTATAATAATAAAAGCATAATATGCTAATTAGACCAGATAGCCGAACAGTGGAATGACCGTCTGGATGATCTTCTGGACGACCTTCCAGATGACCTTCCGGACAAAGCTGAGGCTGCGAGGGCCAGGGAGGCAGCCAGGGATGCGAGGGCCGAGCCCCTTGCATGAATTTTGTGCATCAGACCTCTAATGTAATAATAAGCCTCTAGGCCTAAAAATCTATATGTTTAATATGATAAAATTCAGAAACCAATCAGACCTCTAATTCGATAGTTTGAAGGCCAATGCTTCACACTTCGATTAGGTCAAACAGCTTCTGACTAGACACACTGGTCTGTTCTGTAAATGACTCAATGGAGTGACCAGAAACCCCAAATGAAAGCCATATGGGAACCTACTGTGCCTATTAAATTGTGTGTAGCAGTGTTAACAGCATCTTGATTTGTGGCTGCAAGTAATAAATGAATTATATTAATTTTGTAGCTGCAAGCTAATTTCGCCAGAATTACTTTTTAATAACCAAGCATCATGTTCACTGGTAAGATTTAAATACATTTAGGAACAAATTTGTAGACTTTTAAGTAATGCTAGATTATCATTTTGAAAGCTTAAGAGTTCATTTACTATTTCCCTGAACACCACATATTTGAGAGAAGCCAATTTTGCTCAAACTGGATAACTTCACTGATGAACAATGGCTGTGCTGCTCCCCAGTAGCAGTCGCCAGCCTGGTACAGCCAAGTGGGGGCTGACTTGTCGAAAGCAGGTTGTCCCTATTTTACTGGTAATTTATCTTTATCATATAACTGATCATTTTTTCTCCCCTGCTAGATGGAAACTCATCATGGTTCCATGTCAGCGCAAAACTTTGAAAATTATGGTTGATTGTCTTAAGTGCGGCTGTTTAGTTTGGTGGTGGAGAGTGCGGGTGTTAGAGGCAGACTCCCACTTAGACTGAATTTTCATCCCACTCCTTATCAACTGTGTGACCCTGGGCTCCATTTTGTGCCTCTATTATTGTTTCCTGAGGGAACTGATAATAGTCTGTACTTCAAAGGCTTGGGGGGAATTAAATGAGAAAGGACAGGTGAAGTGCTTAGATGAGACCGGTCTGGAAGAAGCCATCTTACTATCTAATAAAAAAGTAATATGCAAATTGACCATGCCTCCACTACACCCAAAGCCATGCCCACCAGACAATTAGGAGCGAGTATGCAAATTAACCCAACCAAGATGGTAGTGAGCACAGAGAGAGCAGGAAGCTTGAATTGCTCCCAGCAATGGAGGAATCCAAGCTCCCGCAGCCCTGGCCTGCCCTGGCCTCTGCTCAAGGCTACAAAGTTTCAATTATAGAAGATAAATAAATCCCAGATACCAGGGCCTCCGCTTGGATTGCCAGGGGGCATGGCCAGCCTGCAAACCACCACTGGTCCCTCACCCAGGCCACCCCACACCCCAAGGGAACCTCCACCCTGATCCAGGACACTCTTCAGGGCAAACCAGCCAGCCCCACCCATGCACCAGGCCTCTATCCTATCTAATCCTATCTAATAAAAGAATAATATGCAAATTGACTGTCACTCCAACACAAGATGGCTGTCCCCATGTGGTCAAAGATGACTGCCCCCATGTGGACACAAGATGACTGACACAAGATGGCCAGCTGGTGAGGGCAGTTGTGAGGGACCAGATCTGCAAGGGAGGGCAGTTGTGGGTGGTCAAGTAAACAGCAGAGAGCAGTTGGGAGGGACCAGGCCAGCAGAGAAGGGAAATTAGGAGAGACCAGGCCTGCAGGGAAGGGCAGTTAGGGGGGACCAGGCCTACAGGTGAGGGCAGTTAGGGGCAAACAGGCTGGCAGGGGAGCAGTTAGGCATTAATCAGGCTGTCAGGGGAGTGGTTAGGGGGTGATCAGGCTGGTGGCAGAAGCGGCTAGGGGCAATCAGGAAGGCAGGCAGATGAGCAGTTGGGAGCCAACAGTCCTAGATTATGAAAGCGATGTCTGACTGCCTGTTTAGGCCCTACCTAAATGGGCAGTTGAACATCTCTTAAGGGATCCCAGATTGGAGAGGGTGCAGGCTGGGCTAAGCGTCCTCCCACCCCTGTGCACAAATTTTGTGCACCGGGCTTCTAGTATTAAATAAGGGCTACTGTGATTCTCTGGGGGGAGAATGAGGCTTCTGGGGAACCTGTGAGGTTGCTGGTCAGACCAACTTGGGTTGAATCCCTCATCCACCCTTTTGCTCTTGGACCATGTCTGTTTGTGGACAAGTTGCTTCACTGCTCTGAATCTCCCTCCATCTTTGTCTGTGAAATGGAATTCTCACACCAAACCCATCTCCCTGTCCCCTCGTGTTGTGTCTTATACACAAACACACAAAAGTCCTTCAAAACTAATTCTGCTTCACCTGTATTTTGGAAAATGAAATATTCAGCAAGAGGAATTTGAGACTGAGCATATTTCAAAATTACACCAGGAAGAATGGTTGAAGGTCAATACTCACCAAGGGCAAACCCAAAGGTCTTCTACATGTATATAGTCAACCTTTTGACAAGAGTCCAAAGTGGGAAAGAAGAACATCCATTGTGTGCTAGCAGGTCACACACCTGTGATGCGACCTGCCACTGCCGCTTCACTCGCCTGACTTGTGACTTCACTTGTGACTTGCTTCTTACACAAGCACTCCTGGAAACCTGGAATTCCTCCTCTTCCTTGCTTGAGTCCATTGTCTGTATCCAGCTATCATGCTGAGAGCTGAAAGGTGGTGAGATGTGGCTTTCCTTTCATTAGTCTTTGTCTGACAACCCCCAGATGGTGTTCGCTGTTTAGTGATGTGAAATACACCTGGGGTTGGTGTAGCAGGAATGTATGAGGACCAGGTCATGAAGTGGCCAAGGACTGGGGAGTGGGAGGTGGAACCTGGAAAATGGTATTCCAACGGAATCTTGGGTGATTCTGATGTCCAGCAAACCTTGGGACAAATCCAGGATTTGATTGGATATTGGCAGTTCTGATGGGTCCTTTGAGCTCTTTTTTTGGTTCTTACTTTATACTCCATGAAAGGTCTCTGAACTTACTGAGTTCCTCCTCCCCTTATTAATGTTAAGAGGATTCTGTTGTTACTTCTTTGTTTTGTTTTGTTTTGTTTTGTTTTTATCATCTTCCCCTTAGAGTTCTCATTGCAATACTGCTTCTTTTTTTTTTTGGCAACGGTTGCTATCCTATAAAAGTCATCCCTGGAAAAGGGCAGGTGAGCATGCAGGGAAATCTCATTTTGTGTGATGGGGTTCGGACATTAGATATAAGTAGCTCAGTTCAGAGGCGTGGGTTCAGATGTCTGAAGAGCCCAGGCTCTTCCGGAGTTTTCAGACATGTATTCCGCTTCAGTTGTCTTCCAGATCAGCGGCTTTCCAACTGCTTTGACATTGACATTATAAAACGTATCTGACTGTGTGTATGTGTGTGTGTGTGAAGTGAAGTTTCAGATGAACAAGTACTTGCTTTTACTGTGAGAAGGACTCTACATTTTTTAAAATTACAGTTTACATTCAGCATTATTTTGTATGAGTTTTAGGTGTACAACAATGCGTTTAGACCATCATATACCTGACACCATACATAGTTATTGCAATGGTATTGACTATATTCCTTATACTGCACTGTACATCCCTGAAAGACTTACTTTTTACTTTTTGAAAATATATTGATTAAGTCCACTAGACTGACTTTATAGCACAACTAGAGGCCCGGTGCACAAAATTCATGCATGGGGCAGGGGCCCCTCAGCCTAGTCTGCGCCTTCTCGCATTCCCGGAGCCCTGTGGGGTGGTCCAACTGCCACAGCACCAGCCATGAGCCCAGCTGGTGGGGGGAGTGCACTAACCACCAGAGGGCAGCTCCTGCATTGTGCTTCTGCCCGCTGGTGGTCAGTGCACATTATAGTGACTGGTCGTTCCTCTGTTGGGCTGAAACCAGCTCTACGATATCCCTTGAAGAGGGAGGTTGGCCAGCCAGGGAGGGACTGCAGGAGGGCTCCAGGGTGTATCTGGCCTGTCTCACTCAGTCCTGATCTGCTGGACCCCAGCAGCAAGCTAACCTACTGGTTGGAGTATCTGTCCCCTGGTGGTCAGTGCACGTCATAGCGAGCAGTTGAGTGGCCTTAGTATATTTTAGCATATTACGCTTTCATTGTTTGAATAGCCAAACAGATGACTGGACACTTAGCATATTAAGCTTTTACTAGATAGGATATGCTACCTGGATCTAACCTGCATTTTGAAAAATACTGTTGTTCATGTTGCTCAGATTTAGCAGAGGTTAATGTGTTTCTGCCACATTAATAATAGAAACAATCGCTGATTTCATCAGCTGTGTGCTTACTTTGGATTAGGAAGTGGGCCAAATACTTTTCATAAGTGATAGTGGTTTACCTTCACAGCCTCTGCCATATGTGACATTATTCTCACTTTAAAGGTGACAATCCGAACCTTCCAGTGGTTGCTCAGTGTCAGCTGTTGGAAGTGAAAGGTCCTGCCTCTTTGCCTTTGAAATGAGGTTATTCTCTGATACAACCAGAGCTGGTGCCCTTAATTCCAATAAACGAATCCAGGGCTTCATGGGCGTGTGCACCATAGAGACAAAAAGAGTATCAGACGGAGCCCCTGCTCACGTGGAGTGTACAGTCCAGTTATACACCCAAATAAGCAATGTATGACTTAACACGATTTGGAATGCAACACCATACGTAGGCAGTGAAAATGTGGTTGACAATTCTGTGAGCAAAACAACACAGCTGTGGTTTCAGAGCAGTATGAAGCTAGAGAAGTCTGGGAGGCTTCATGGAGGAGGTGGCCTTGAAATACGTAAATTTGAGAAGATGGAGAACAGAAATGCGGATATCTTACGTAAGACATAAAGGTGGCAGATGGGAAGTAAACAGGCTAAACCTCAGACACCTCAGGAGCTGGGCAGGGTGGGGATCTTGGCTCCGGACCCTCCTCACCTACCTTTTTTTTTTTTAAATATATTTTATTGATTTTTTTTTTTTTTTACAGAGAGGAAGGGAGAGGGATAGAGAGTTAGAAACATCGATGAGAGAGAGACATCGATCAGCCGCCTCCTGCATGCCCCTACTGGGGATGTGCATGTAACCAAGGTACATGCCCTTGACCGGAATCGAACCTGGGACCTTTCAGTCTGCAGGCTGACGGTCTATCCACTGAGCCAAACCAGTTTCGGCATCCTCACCTATCTTCACCAGGAGCAGTAACATGTGCACACTAAATCCTAACCTATTATTTGAACAAAGTGTACTGTTGCTTTAAAAAAAAAAGTCATTGTATCAGGGAAAACTGATATAATGGGATATCAGGTGGCAAAGGGGGACTAGAGACCGCACGCATCAGGCATTGGGAGCCAACGCAGGAGGAAGGCCAGAGGACTGGATTTGTCCAGCTATGCCCATTAGCCCTGTGCCCGTGGACAAGCGACATGGTTTTGCTGATAGTTTCCAGTAAAATAAGGCTCATGAGGTTTATCACCTCAGGATAAAGTTCCTGGGCCTAACTGGGTGAAGAGGTGAGAAAAGTTATGTAAATTCAAGGGTGCTATATGTTAGCAGTTGTTTTTGGTTTTAAGAGGGAAGATGTAGCTGAGTGAAAAGTTAAAAGGGGAGCCCTAACTGGTTTGGCTCAGTGGATAGAGAATAGAGTGTTGGCCTGTGGACTGAAGGGTCCCAGGTTCAATTCCGGTCAAGGGCATGTGCCTTGGTTGTGGGCACATCCCCAGTAGGAGGTGTGCAGGAGGCAGCTGATCGATGTTTCTCTCCCATCGATGTTTTTAACTCTATTCCTCTTCCTTCCTTTCTGTAAAAATCAATAAAATATATTTTTTTAAAAAAAAGAAAAATTAAAAGGAGAAGCACAAAAGGTGTTATTCCAAGGGTCTGGGGTCCTGCAGCAGGTCAGGAAGATTAAACGGGCATTGGGACGTGGGCTGGAGGGAAAGAGGATGTCGGGTCAGGAGCAATGAGCTTGGAGGCGGGGTGATCCCCAGGCCAGGAGTCACCAGTGGGGTGTGCAGGCTGGTGAGGACCCAGGAATCAGTCCCCCCCACACACGGCCTGGTATCCCAGATTCCATCAGGCCACGGAAGGAGAGCGCACCCGTGGGATTCGTGCATCCAAACACGGCAGGCATTTCATAATCTCCAGGGTCTGTGCCTGGAAACCTCCACTCCTTTGCCTGAGTTCCTTGGGAACAAAGCTCTGAGCCGAGACGCTGCGTCTGAGCGGTTGTCTCTTCCCCAGACGAGCCGCCAGCTGCTTCTCCTCCTCCTCCTCCTCGCTCTCCCCCGCTGCCAGGAGGAGCCGGGAGAATGATCTCCGGGGGCCAGGGCTGGTTCCAACCCGGATCTACGACCCTGGGAAAGTCTAGGCGGATTTCACAGGCTGTCTGGCCCGGAAAAGCACCCACCGAGCAGGCGCAATGCTGTTCTCCGTCCCGGGCACCAGGTCACCTTGCAGCAAGGGGTGGGGGTGGGGGCAGAGAGCGGATCCACCCTGCTAGTGACTCAACAGAACTGCTCCGAACATGGGTCTGACGCCAAATTCTCCCAGTGACAGAGGCTTCCGGACTTTCTGGTCCTTTGCTGGGACGGAGAGGGTGCGCAGTGAGTGGCCTTGGCGAGGCCCCGCCATCCTGGCCCCCGTCCCAGACGGAGCGGGTCTGTGCGCCTCTGCCAGAAAGCAGTGCAGAGTCACCCCAGGCTGGACACGGGGGACAGAGGTCTCTCTCCTGGGCGCACTTGTGCTCCTGCCTGGAAGGCATGCTCGCTCCCCTTTCCCGGCCCCTTTGCCCTTGACCTCCTGGGATTTGACAGATCGGAGCTCAAACACCCCAGGAGGGGCCTGCAGACCCGCTGTGCCCCGATCCAGCCTGCAGCTGCCGGGTGCCTTCGCCCCTGTGCGCCCAGGGCCCGGCTCTGCTGGGGGAGCTGCTGGCAGGCTGACCTCTCACCCCCGCAGAGTGGGGCACGGGCCACCCAGCCTTGGCTCAAGATGCACCCCCCTCCCCAAGCCATGGGCACAGCAGCCGCTGCCTCCGTGTCCCCCTCGGCGGGCAGGCAGACGGGAGAAGGGGTGACCCCTGTCCCGCCCCTCTCTGGTCCTGGCCCCCAGAGGTCTGCTCTGCCCCGGTTCAGAGTGAGGGGTCTCTAGACCTGCTCGCTGCCCAGATGGCACAGCCCCTTCCTTGTCGGGGACCCCGGGCTCTGAGGCGCCCCTGCAGACGGGACGC
Source organism: Lasiurus cinereus (assembly GCA_011751065.1). NCBI lineage: Eukaryota > Metazoa > Chordata > Mammalia > Chiroptera > Vespertilionidae > Lasiurus > Lasiurus cinereus. The sequence continues at coordinate 1,292,440 of JAAGEH010000337.1, forward strand.
GGGCAGTGCAGGTGCAGCCTGCAGCCCTGAGGCCACCGCGCTCCGAGGCCAGCAGCCCCCCTCCCCTCCCGGAGCCGCCTGCCTGGCGCACCCTCTGGCCTGTGCTCCCTGAAGCAGGGGACCCCGGCTTCTGTGCAGCAGGACCTCCCAACCCCCTGCCCAGATCCGTCCAGCAGGCAGGCCCCCTCCCGCCACCGCCGGACCCCATGCAGAGGGTGGGCTGCCCGGAGCCGCTGTCGCAGCTGAGCCGCCGCCTCTGCGCCCTGGAGGCGCAGCCGGGCCGGGCCACCGTGGTGCCTGCTCGGGAGGAGGAGCGGGTCTGCTGGGGAGGCCGGCAAGCCAGGCACCCTTCGAGCGAGGGGTGTCTGTGGCCTTTGGTGGGGAAACTTTTAATCCAGCAGAACTCGGCTGCTAATCGGCCGGACTTAGTGAAAGGGCACCGCGCGGCCAGCCTCCCGCCAGCACCCACTGGGCTGTTTGCTGCAAACTGGGCACCGAGGTGCGGCAGAGCTGAAGGTTTCCGGGGTTTATCCCTCTTTCCCCGGGATGCGGGGCGCTCCCGGCTCCTCTTCCTTCCTTTCAGACCCCGAAGGAAAAGGATCGGGAGCGCTTTGGCCATTTTTTTTTGGTTAGGAAATTCTGTGTTACCTTCCTACGGCTCTGAAATCCAGGAAATATTTCTGAAGTAGGAAGGAGGGGAGTTTTGGAGACAGAAAGCAGCTGGGTACCCGGCAATAAGATCATGTAAGAAATATCAGCACCCATAGATGATTCCTAGGCGTGTACATCCCTGTTTAATTGCTTTAAAGAGGTGGTGAGGAAAACACAATTGCACACACTGTGGTCACCTGGACAGGTCATTTCTGGACAACACAAAAGGGCTGGACGTGTTGTCTTTGTGATTGCGGTAAGGGTTCCAAAATTATGGCATCACCTCCCCCAAATATCACTTTGCCCCGTCTGCAAATACTACCCAAAGTGGGAGAGTTACCCATCGAATGCATTTAGACCTGCCCCCGATAAAGAGAAAAATTGCATAGCTTTTTCATCTTTTTCAGCTGGGTGTTATTCTCAATATTTTAAACGTCCAATTTTTTTTCCCCAGAGGTACATAATCTATAATTCCCAATCATTACAAACACATCGTTTTATTCATCTTATTGTCATCACATGCATTTTTATAATGACTGTACAACGGAAATAGACATTGCGCTCTGCTGTGTGCATGTATTTATTCAACAGTATATTCTGAGACACCCTTTCTTTTTTTTTCTCCCCCCCCCCCAAACAAATGAATTTAAAGAAAAGAAAACAAGAGGAAAAAAAAAAAGATCCTTCCAGGAGGAACAGAATCACAGGGCTTTACAGACAAAAGGAAAGGAAAAGAAGCTCTCATAAGAAAAGAGATTTATTCTGATATAGAAAATCCTCACGAGAGTTGGCACACACTCCAGGAAACTAGCGAACACCTTAGATAGAGCCGTGCCAATTTACTCGGCCCACCAAGCATCTGCTTTGTCTTAATTAGACGGGGTGGCGGGGGGGAGGGGGGAGAGGTGAGTGACCACTGTTTATTTTCCTTTCGCTCATTAATTATGAAAAACCGCATTTAATTCATCTTGCATGGTGAGAGATTGGCTGCGCAGATGTAAGTCATAAGGGAAGTGGCTGTCGGCGGGCAACCTGAACATGGCACCCTGCCCGAGGGGACCCCTGGGTGGCACAGCACAGTAATGCATGCCGTAATTGTAATTCTTGCCGTAGTCCAAGGTCTCTTCTTGCTTCAGGGAAAAGATCCCATTATAGTTAATGGGGGGAGGACTTAAGGGGCCCTCGAACTGCGGGCTGGCACACTCGGGGGACGTGCTCTCGTAGAAGGACTCGTAGGCGCTGCAGTAATTATAGGGCTTCATGGACTTGGAGGTGTCCAGAGCCCCGTGTCCCGGCGGGGTGCTGAGCTCGGGGCTGTGGTAGGGCGGGTAGAAGGTGGAATAGGGGGATCGGGGGTGGTGCGCGGCGGCCTCCCCGCCCTGGCCCATCAGGAAGCTGCGGGCGTTGAGCTGCAGGCAGCCCGCCACCAAGTTTGTCGTGGGCTGCGAGAGCCCCTTGCACAAGTTTTGGACGAACGTGAGCAGGTCGGGCCTCTTGCCGATCCGCAGGATCTCCGAGAGCGCCCAGATGTAGTTTTTGGCCAGCCGCAGCGTTTCTATTTTGGACAGTTTCTGGGTTTTCGAGTAACAGGGGACCACTTTCCTCAGGTTGTCCAGCGCGTCGTTGAGGCCGTGCATCCGGTTCCTCTCCCGCGCGTTGGCCTCCTGCCTCCTGAACTTGACCCTCTCCAGGCGCAGCTTGGTGGTCTTTTTTTTCCGGAGCCCCCTCCTCCGGGGCAGCCCGTTCTCGTCTTCCTCTTCCCGGTCTTCCTCCTCTTCCTCCCGCTCGCTCTCTTCCCCGGGGGCTCTCTTGAGGCTTTTCCCCCGAAGGACGAGCTGCTTGGCAAAGCTCTCGGGTTTCTTCGTTGGCTTCTGGTCCTCGCACTCTCTGGGAAACTTTCTGCACATCTGGGATTCGGGCATCATCACAGACTCATCAAACGGGAGTGTTAGCATGGTTCTCTTATCGTAAATTACCTGGAAAAAAAACAAAACAAAAAAAAAGCCGGCACCAGAGTTAAAGTGTTTGCATCTTTACACCTCCACATCCTGAATGACTTCAGCATAAAAACACAAAAGCATGTGAAAAAAGGTTGACTTGGGGACTCATTTCTTTCCTTTTTTTTTTTTACATTAAATATAATTTTCTAGTTGGGGCAGGCTAATAATTATAACACACAGTAGTGCAGGCGATAGGATTAACGGACACAGGCAAATGAGCAAAAGGAAATAAAACACGAGGCATGTATAGTAATACCACCCCCCCCATTTCTCTTTGAATTGTCACTGGTTTTTAAATATACACACAAAAAGAGACTGTGGAATTTCAGCAAAGGCAAACCATGATATAGCCATGCAGAATTTCATTAGTTCCGATCGCCCCGAGTAGAAAAGTGAGAGGAGACACCAGCTTTTAACATAAAAAGTGTCATCATTCCATTTGCTGATGAATTTGTGGGCTTTTAAAAAACAAAAGCCTTAACTTTATTTGCCGCGTGGTGTGACTGTGGCTTGAGATAAGGGGCCGTTGCAATATATACAGATGGAAGGAAAAATGAGCCAGACCCCATTTTAAAACTGATTTCTTTCCCATCAGCAAAGACAAAAATGCACTATCTCCCAGCCTCCTCACAAAAAAAATAGGGGGGGGGGGCTTGAGGAGGATTGGGCTAATTTGCAATAAACTCCTTAAATAAATGAAACAAATAAAAATCACCGGCATTCTTTTAAATCCAAGACAATGTGGAGACTGCTGTTAACATTTACATTTTTTTCCCCCCAACACATAATGGTCTGTTTACTGCTGTTCAAATTATCCTGGACACAAAACGCTCGCGTAGTGTTTTTGTTCTGCGAGGCACGGAAGTCTCTCTCTCTAGCTAATCTCTGACAGGAGCGGTCCAAGGATTCCGACTGGAATTTGTGCACGTGTGTTCAGAATCCTGAATGAAAGCGGGGGAAATAGTCTGTTTCAAAAAGGCAATTTTGGCTTTCGTTTGGGGAAACAGCAAGTATTTCCATCTAAAGTCTGCAAACAAATAAGCATGTGAAATAAAACAGACACTTTGCAATTTAACAATCTACACACACACACACACACACACACACACACACACACACACAAACTCTTAGCCATGTCCTGTCCACATACTTGCAGTGTCACACAGCAGCAGTGAAAGTATGTGACAAGCGCACCGGCAGAAGGAAGCAGGGCTAAGTTCGAGATGGCAAAGAGCACACACACACACACACACACATCCTCTAAGACAGTGACACTGTATCTTTAAATACTTGCATGCAAAGCCAGCATCAATGGAAGTATATCTTTATTTATATTACCTTAGGTTCTAATTTCATTCAATAATCAGTTCTCATTTTGGATCCTCCAAATCTTTTCAGGCTGCGTGTCGCATCGTCGCCTGGAGTCTCTCTAGATCTGTGTGTGTATCTCTGCACTATCTCATTGATCTCTAAAAAGTGACATTGATGCCAACTGCCAGAGCTGGTACCCATGCCATCTGCTAGTGACGTCACAGGGCAGAGAGAACCATGTGATCCTCTCTCTTGGGACCTTCATTCTGCACTGATCATCTGGCATCCCTGTAAGTGGGTACCAGCATTCATGCATCAACACAGAAGGTTAGACTGATAGGGGAAAAAAATCCGCCCGAGCCTTCCACCGACCGTCGGCTGCTTCGGCTCCACGGGCAAGCTGGAGGCAGGGCTGTGCGAGTGCTCAGCCTTGCCCTGCCCGCGGTGCCACTGTTAGGCAGGCGTTAATATTCTGTTCGTTTCCAAGGTGGGCTTTTGTGTGAGCGAGGGGGGGGTTCTTTTGTCCCGGCTGTGGACGTTCTGGGAAGATCACCAGTTCCATTTGTGCACCTGGGTACCCCGGGAAAATCGCGCTGGGGAAACGGAGCTGAAATCAGAAAAAAAAAAAAAAGGTCTTGAGATACTTAACCAAACTCAGATTGGTGTGAGCAAACAGGGGAGGGATCAGCGGAGGTCTCCTGATGTCCTTGTTCTGTTTCCCGGCGTGTCACGTCCCGGTGCGTGGCTGTGTGTTCTCTCACGAACGTGGGAGACTTCTGTGCTTCTCGGGAAGGTGGGAAGAAAAGAACGGTCTCCATCTGGGGTCCGGGAGAGGCATCCATCCTCCGAGGCTCCCCTTTCTGCATCTGCAGGTACCTCTCCACCACCACTTCCTCTCCCGGAGACATGCTGGGCGCCTGGCTCTAAAACACAGAGGCAACTCCGAGCCCCCCGTGAACCATTTCCAACTACCTACCTGCCCGGTGTCCTCTCCCCAAAGTCACAGCCTCACTCTTTTTGATCGGCCCCTTGTCTCTTTCCGACGCCTACTTGCTGGTTCCTTCTCATTTCATTTCAGGCGCAATAAACCTAAAAACCATCCCTTAGCTTTTGGTCGCTCTCTCCCTGGCATTCTGCTGAGTGTTTTAATCAAAGATTCGCTTTCTTGCTTGTTTGTTTTGAGCTTCCAGATTTGGTCCTTTCTCCTAAAAATCTCCTCACATTATTCTCCCTCTCTAAGACCAACATCTACTTACATATCTCGTCATTCTTAATGTTGGGGTCCAGTTGTTTTTTCCTGCCAGATTTATTTCATATTTATCTGTTCTTTTTCCCATGTCCCCTCCTCTTTTTTTTTTTTTTTTAACAAAAGCAGGCAGAACAGTTCAGCGGGGATGACAAAGCTTTAGAAAGAAAACAAACTGGGAAGCCAGAGGCAAATTCCACCTTCCCCTCTTTCCCTTTATTCCCTTGCCGCACCCCCCTTTCAGCCCACCCACCCACCCACCCAAAAAAGGACACTTAATTTCTAGATGGCCTGTCAGGAAAGAGAAAAGGATGCTTTAAAAAAAAAAATAAAAGTTTGAACGCACACCAAACAGCACCTTTGTTGTTTGACCACGGAGTAAGCTCTTCCTCCAGAGTGAGACAGTGTGCTTTTGGTATTAAAGTAATCCCTGGCAGGGCTGCGACTGTGGCATCGGTGTCAGCTTCCCCTTTAAATCCCGGGTTTTGAAAGGGTTAGAATTCTGCTGCTTTCCTGCGCTTGGGCTCCAGATGGGCACCGGGGACCTGGAACGAAATGCAGTTTTTGCTCTGTCATACCTGGGCCCTCTCACGGTTACTCGCCTTTGCCCGGACAGTTCGAGAAAAGATGAAGAAGTTGAGGAAAAGGAGACTCATGCTAGGTCAAGGAGGAGGATTTTATCCTCTCACACATCCAGCACAGTGGTCAGCAAACTCATCAGTTTACAGAGCCAAATATCAACAGCACAATGATTGAAATTTCTTTGGATCTTCCAAATCTTTTAAACTTAAACTTCTTCTAACGCCACTTCTTTAAAACAGACTGGCCCAGGCCATGGTTTTTTGTGGAAGAGCCACACTCAAGGGGCCAAAGAGCCGCATGTGGCTTGAGAACCGCAGTTTGCCGACCACTGATCTAGTGGAAAAATGCAATTTGAAAATAAAAGGAAGGCCATCAATTCATAACTTAAAATAGATGGGTTGACCTCGCTCATGGTTGTTTTTTTTAAATCGGATATCCCCAAGGCATTTCAAAACGTGTTGCTTCGGGGAACACGACTGGGAGTGGGTACACTGAGTATATTTTGGGGAGTTTCGGATTGACAAGCTACACACACTGTGAAGGTCAGCCCGGAGGATGTCTATAGGAAGGCCCAGGGCAGAATTTTGTGCGTTTTTCTGGGTGGCTTGATTTTTTTAAATGCAGAGCCACCTAAGTATCAGAGTCACGCGCCACAAAGCAGACAGCCCTACCATGAATGTTGCACGTGGCACCGTCTTCCAAACTCGCAAACTCTCCAGAAGCCGCGCTGTATGACAGGCATCAGGCGCAAGACAATCAAAACCCCGGGAACGGGGACCATGACATGTCAGTGGAAAGCCATCACCAGCGCGGCTCGGCGCAAGAAGGGATTTTGTATTTCATCTCCGCCACACGCGGACACATGAGAAACCGTTTGTGATGAAAACATTGGGGGCTGTCCTGTCTCTGACTTTGAACATGAAATGAAATCCTTCGGTGCTGGTGGTGAGGGGCCGGGCCGGGGGGAGGCTTTCTTGCATTAATCTATTGTTTGAATATCTTAGAGTTGGTTCCATCCCCTCTCCCTCCCGTCCCAAAAAGGAGGAAAACAAAAAGTTGTTATGTCAAGATGTAACAAGGATCCGGTGTGTTTGGACAATAATCTTTGAAAAGAAATTGTGTCATGCATTTTCTCCGATAGTTCCAGATATGCAAATGCTTGTGCTGTTCATATGCATTCAGAACATACACCGAACTGCTGTTCTAGTCTCTGCTAAGAAAGATGTGAACACCCATGCTCCAAACAGGGACACCCTCTGAACTGCAGACAAGTGCCCAGAGGATGGGAAGGGCATGATCATCATTTCCTGTGTCTCCTCATCCACAGCGGCCACTGCGCAGCGAAGTTTACATCGATAACTCAACTGGATCTGAATTTCACAGAGAGGATCTTTGCTTCTGGGGCCATGACATTTGATAGTAGATTTTTTTTTTAAAGAAGTACCCAGCATCTGCCAGTTTTATAAATGAAAGATTCATATTTCTTTTATAAAAACTGACCCACTGAGAATTCGGATATAATGGGACTCAATTGGGAGGCAACTGCAGCCAGGAGTCCAAATGAAGGTGCAAACGCAGTTACTTTTAGGGCACCCGGCTGGCACCCACATCTTGGAAATTGGGCATCTGATAGACTCCCTTTTCCACAGTCCCCTCATAATGGAAGAGATTGGCTTGAGACATGACAGGCGTAATTGTTAGCTCTCTGAGGGGAGAAGGTGAGTCAACAGCATGTAGAACCGGGCAGGATCAGGCCGCCAAACCTCAAGTCCAGAGTTTTCTCTGAGAAGTGGGGTACGTCCTGAGATAGACTTTGGACACATTTTTTATTGCCCACCCACCTTATAAGCTCCTATACCCAGGCGTGAGGGTAGCAGGAAGCTGTGTGCCAGCCCAATGGTAATCCCGAGTTTTGTTTTGTTTTAATATATTTTATTGATTTTTTACAGAGAGGAAGGGAGAGAGATAGAAAGTCAGAAACATCAATGAGAGAGAGACATCGATCAGCCACCTCCTGCACACCCCACTGTGGAGATCTGCCAGCAACTAAGTTACATGCCCCCAACCAGAATTGAACCCGGGACCTTTCAGTCCGCAAGCCGATGCTCTATCCACTGAGCCACACCAGTCTCAGCAATCCCCAGAGTTTTAACAGTGACGTCTCCATTGGCTTGACAGAGTCTTGGGCTGTGGCAAGCCTTCCATTTTGGAAAACGGCCCGTGGGATTTGAATACAGGAGTTGACAAGGCAAAGCACAAAGCAACCTCATTCCCCTTGAACCCTGGGAAGGCGAACCCGGTGATCTTCACATAGATGTCTAAGTGTTTTGCATGTTCACACGTGCATGCGAGGATTATTTAGACTTAGCAGACAGTCTGGAGATAATGTGAGGGCAACCCTGGCATTGCTGTTCTGCATTTATCCTCAGGGTAAAGATGAAAGCGAATTGTACTTTGATGATGCGGTGAATCATGTTGTTGTTTATGCAGCTCACAAAAACACGGCAACCTCCCGTCTTCTATCTGAGCCTTTACACACAATAGCACCGCAGCCCTTGCCAGAAATACCTTTTATTATTTCGCCTCATGGAGCATAGTCTGTATTTCATTCGCCAAACTGAATTCATCGAATGCATTTTTAAAGTGTGTCATTAGTCATCTAAACTGGCCAGTGAAAGTTTAAGAAAACTAGTATTATTGGACCGACTTACTATAATTTCAGTCAGTGGTAAAGAGATGGTGCTTTAAGCCCAAGCCAGTTTGGTTCCGTGGATAGAACGTTGGCCTGCCGACTGAAGGGTCCTGGGTTCAATTCTGGTCAAGGGCACCTGCCCAATTGTAGGCTGATCCCCAGGAAGGGGCCTGCAGGAAGCAGCCAATCAATGATTCTCTCTCATCATTGATGTTTCTCTCTCTCTCTCCCTCTCCCTTCCTCTCTGAAATGAATAAAAAAAGAAATGGTGCTTTATTAACTTTTATTATCTTCCTGTAAACAAATATAGTTTCCTTTAGGCTTTGACCAATGTTAAGACTTACGTATTGCCTCTAATTACTACTCTTTATGATACTGAATTAGAAATTACTGTTATATTTGAATCATATGCCTTGCAATGGTTTAACCATTTTTATTGAATTTATTGGGGTGACGTTGCTTAATGAACTTAGATAGGTTTCAGGCGTACAGTTCCATAACACATCATCTGCATATGGCACTGTGTGTTCACCACCCCAGATCAAGTCTCCTTCCAGCACCACTTATGCCCCCTTTACCCGCCTCTACCTCCCCCTACTCCCATTCCCTCTGGTAACCACCATACCTTTGTCTGTGGCTGTGAGTTTGTTTTTCTTAATCCCTTCCCCTTTCCACCCAGCCCCACGATCCGCCCCCTCTGACAGCTGTCGATCTGCTCTCTGTACCTATGAGTCTACTTCTATTTTGTTTGTTAGTTTATTTTGTTCATTAGATTCCACGTATAAGTGAAATCATATGGAACTTTCTCTGACAGGCTTATTTCACTTAGCGTAATACCCTGTAGGCCTATCTATGCAGACACAAAAGATAAGACTTCCTCCTTTAAAAAATACATATATATTTTTAAAAATATATCTTATTGATTTTTTTTACAAAGAGGAAGAGAGAGGGATAGAGAGCTAGAAACATCGATGAGAGAGAAACATGCATCAGCTGCCTCCTGCATACCCCCCACTGGGGATGTGCCCACTACCAAGGTACATGTCCTCAACTGGAGTCGAACCTGGGACCTTTCAGTCCGCAGGCCGATGCTCTGTCCACTGAGCCAAACCGGTTTCAGTAAGAGTTCCTCCTTTTTATGGCCAAGTAGTATTCCCCTCAGTACTGATGGGTACCCGGGCTGCTTCCAATCTTGGCTGTTGTAAATAACGCTACAATGAACAAAGGGGTACATATATCCCTTTGAATTCGTGTTTCAGGTTTCTTCAGATATATTCCCGGAAGTGGAATCTGAGGGTCAAAAGGCAGTCCCATTTTGAATTTTTTGAGGTGCCTCCATAGTGCTTTCCATAGGGGCTGCATAAACCTGAATTACCACCGACAGTGCACAAGGGTCCCCTTTTCATCTCATTCTCATCAACATTTGTTGTTCATTGATTTATTGATGATAGCATTCGGACAGGTGTGAGGAGATCTCTTGTTGTAATTTGTATCTGTCTGATGATTTATATTGAGCATCTTTTCATATGTCTACTGGTCTTCTGTATGTCCTCTTTGGAGAAGTGTTTATTGAGGGCCCTCTGCCCATGTTTTAATTGGATCGTTTGGGTTTTCTTTCATGTTGACTTGTGTATGTTTTTTGTAAGTTTTGGATATTAACCCCTGTCAGATGTATCATTGGTGAATATATTCTTCCATGCGGTGTTTTGTTTCATTTTTCCATGTTGGGATGGTTTCCTTTGCTGTGCAAAACCTTTTTAGTTTGATGTGGTCCCATTTGCTTATTTTTCCTTTTGTTCCCTTGCCCAAGGAGATATATCAGAAAAAAATATTGCTATGAGAAATGTCTCAGATTTTTACTACCTATGTTTTCTTCTAGGATTTTTATGGTTTCTAGTCTAACATGTAAATCTTTCATCCATTTTGAACTTATTCTTGTGTATTGGTGTAAGAAGGTGTTCTAGTTTCATTTTTTGCATATAACATCATTTATTAAATAGACTATCTTTACCCCATTATATATTCTTGCCTTTACTGTAAAAAATTAATTGACCATAAAGGCATAGGTTTATTTCTTGGCACTCTGTCCCATTCATCTACAGTGGTACCTCGAGATACGAGTGCTCTAACATACGAGATTTTTGAGATAAGAGCTGTGGAGCGAGCGATTTTTGCTTTGAAATACGAGCAACAGTTGAGATACAAGTACTTGCGCAGATTGGCCGGCTGCACACAACCCACCATTTTATCACGACTCAAAGCGTCTCATAGTTTCCCAGGCCTCAAGGTTACGGAACGAATTAAACTCGTATCTCGAGGTACCACTGTATATGTCTGTTGTTGTTTTTTTATGCTAGTACCATGCTGTTTTGATTAATATGACCTTGTAATATAGTTTGATATTAGGTAGTATGATTTCTCCTACTTTGTTCTTCTTTCTCAAGATTTGGGGTCTTTTATGGTTCCATATAAATTTTTGGAATATTTTTTATATAATCAGGGGCATAGAAAGGGAGTGGACTGACAACTCTCAGGGGAAAGGGGTGAGGGGGTGCGGGAAGAGACTGGACAAAAATAGTACACCTATGGATGAGGTCAATGGAGGAGGGGGATAAGGGCAGAAATAGGGTGGGAACTGGGTGGAGGGGAGCGATGGGGGGAAAAAAAGGAACAATTGTAATAATCTGAACAATAAAGATTTTTGAAATAAAAAAAAAGTGTGGTAAAAGCAAACATTCCTGTCTTGTTTCCTCATCTTAAGGGAAATGCTTATAAGTTTTACTCACTGAGTCTGATGTTAGCTCTGGGTTTGTCATATATGGCATTTATTATATTAAAGTATGTTTCCTTTATCTCACTTTGCTAAGAGTTTTTATCATAAACTAGAGGATCAGTGCATGAAATTCATGCATGGGGTAGGGGGTGTCCCTTAGCCCAGCCTGCACCCTCTTCAATCTGGGACCCCTTGGGGGATGTCTGACTGCTGGAATCAGGCCTAAACTGCCAATCAGATATCCCTCTCACAATACTGGGCTGCTGGCTCATAATTGCTCACCTGCCTGCCTGCCTGCCTGATCATCCCTTACTGCCCATTCTGGCTGGTCTTATCACCCCTCACTGCCTCTGCATGCTGCCCTGATTGCCTCTAACTGCCTCCCCTTGCCATCCTGATTGCCCTTAACTGCCCCCGATCCCCACCGGCCTATTCACCCCATGCAGCCTGCTGTTCAGTCATTTGGTCGTCCCTCCATAACCCCACTGCCAGCCTGGTCACCCCAACACAGCCTGCTTGTCCAGTTTTTTGGTCATCCCTCACTAACACCCTTGTCAGCCTGGTTGCCCCATGCAGACTGCTGTTCAGTCATTTGTTTGTCCTTCACTAAGCTGCCTCGGTCATTAGGTAGCCATCTTGTGAAGGTGTGATGGTCAATTTGTTTATTACCTCTTTATTTTATAAGACTAGAGGCCTGGTGCATGAATTCATGCATGGGTGGGGTCCAGCTGGGTGGACTGAAGGGATTGGGCTGAACCCTACAGTTCAACACTGCCTGCAGCTCCTACCTGCTGCTCCTGTTCATCCTGGCCCCACTGTGCTTGCTGCAGGCTCATGCCCAATCAATCCCAATCAGGAGGGCTTGTGATTCCACAGCAGTGTTCACCAGCCATGAGCCCTGCATCTGGTGCCCTCCCAAGGTGAGTGGCCTGTGCGATCAGGCTGAAATTGGCTCTCTGACATCTCCGTAGGGGTCCCAGATTGTGAGAGGGCACAGGCCAGGCTAAGGGACCCCACAGGTGCATGATTGGGCTAGGAAGGGTCCACAGGAGGGCTCCAGGGCATGTCTGACTCACCTCACATCTGCCCCCTGATGGTCAGTGCATTTAATAGGGAGTGTTGAACAACCTTAGCATATCATTATCATATTATGCTTTGATTGGTTGTTCGGTTATTCTGCCATTCGTTCTATTTGCGTATTACTCTTTTGTTATATAGGATGAGTGCTGGATTTTATCAAATGCTTTTTCTACATCCATTGATGTGATGGTGTGATTTTACCCTTCATTTTGTTTTGTGGTGCATCACATTTATTGATTTGCAAATATTGTACCTATCTTGCATCCCCAGAATAAATCCCTCTTTGGTAATGGTGTATGATCTTTTTAATGTATTGCTGGATCCAGTTTGCTAATATTTTGTTGAGGATTTTAGCATCTATGTTCATCAGGAATATTGGCCTGTAATTTTGTTTCTTTGTAGGTCTTTATCTGGTTTTGAAATTAGGATAATGGCCTTGTTAAAGAACTTGAGAGTTTTACCTTCATTTGATTTTTTGAAGTAGTTTGTGAAGGATAGATGTTAGTTCTTTGAATGTTTGGTAAAATTCACCAGTAAAGCCATCCAAGCAAGGGCTTTTGTTTGTTGGGAGGTTTTGTTTTTTTTAAAATTATTATTACTGTTTCAATTTCATTAATTGCAATCTGTCTATTCAGATTTTCTGATTCTTCCTGATTCAGTTTTGGAAGACCATGTTTCTAGGAATTTATCCATTTTGTCCAGATTGTCAAATTTCTTGGCATATAATTATTTGTAATATTTTCTTACAATTCTTTGTGTGACTTGGATGTCAGTTGTTACTTTTCCCCTTTTGTTTCTGATTTTATTTTTTAGGGAGGTCCTCTTTATTTCTTGAGTTTGGTTAAAGGTTAATTAATCATATTTATCTCTTAAAAAAACCAGCTTTTGGGTTCATTGATATTGTGTGTGTGTGTGTGTTTTTAGATCCTATTTCATTTATTTCTGCTCTAATCTTTATTATTTATTTTCTTCTACTTACTTGGGCTTTGTTGTTGTTTTTTTCTAGTTCTTGTAAGTGTGAAATTAGATTTTTTATTTGAGATTTTTCTTATTTCTTTTTTTAAAAATATATTTTATTGATTTTTTACAGAGAGCAAGGGAGAGGGATAGAAAGTCAGAAACATCGATGAGAGAGAGACATTGATCAGCTGCCTCCTGCACGCCCCCTACTGGAGTTGTGCCCGCAAGCAAGGTACATGCCCCTTACAGGAATCGAACCTGGGACCTTTCAGTCCCCAGGCCGATGCTCTATCCACTGAGCCAAACTGGTCTCGGCAAGAGTTTTCTTATTTCTTTAAGTAGGCCTGTAATACTATGAATTTCCCTCTTAGAACTACTTTTACCGTGTCCCATAAATTTAAGGTGTTGGTCTTTTTATTTGTTTCAAGGTATATTTTGATTTATTCCATGATCTCATTGTTAACCCATTCCTTGTTTAGAAACATGTTATTTAGCCTTCATGTCTTTGTGTGTTTTTTAATTTTTTTTGTGTGTGATTGATTTCTAGTTTCATACCACTATGGACAGAGAAGATACTTGCTATGATTTCAATCTTCCCAAATTCACTGAGACTTGTTTTGTGTCCTAACAGTTCTATCATAGAAAATATCCCATATGTACTTGAAAAGAATGTATATGCTGCTGCTTTGGAGTGAAATCTTCAAAGATATCAATTAAATCTGTCTGATCTAGTGTGTCATTTAATTCCACTGTTTCCTTGTTGATTTTCTGTCTGGAAGATCTATCCCTTGATGTCAATGGGGTACAAAAATACCCTACCATGACTGTATTCCTGTTGATCTCTCCCAAGATTTGCTTTATACATTTAGGTGCTCCTATGTTGGGTGCATAAATGTTTACGAAGTAATAGTATGGTTTTATTTATTTATTTATTTATTTATTTATTTATTTAGTAATGGTTATTTTTAAACATAGAAAACAGAAGCACAGTTTGCCTCTTCCTGTTTGTACATCAATTCATTTTGTAAGTATGAGGTGTGCACTTTATGCAAGAGATGTTTTTACAAGAGTCCTTTGCAAACTGCATTTTTGAAAATCAGGCACTCAACACAGGGGATTTCTGGATGGATTTCAAGAGATTCTGGAGCTTCCTAAGACTCTGTGCAAAGTTGACATGGAAGTATATAGATGCATTTTTCTAAAGAAAGACTCTGTCAGACTCTAGAAAGTTAAGAATCTCTATGAGCATTTTGATGCCTTACTAACCTTGCTTTACATCCCAATCCCGCTGTTTAATAGCTGTGTCATTTTTTCATTTGTTCATCCATTTACCCATTCCACAAAGATTTGACTCTCCTTTTTCTCTGACACTGTAGAAGCACACTGTTAGCAAATCCTCTCTTAGCCACTTTTGGGCAATTCCACTCCTCTCTCCCGGCTTCAATGGCCCTGCCCCCTTATTCTGTACAAAGTCCTCAACTCAACAGCCAGGAGCATCTGGTTAAAACATAAATCAGATTGGGCTCCTCTCTGCTCAGAACTCATCAGCGACTTCCCCTTTCTCTTCGAGTCGAAGCCAAGTCCTTATGAAAGCCCGCAGTTTTCTTCTGGCCTTTCTGATCTCATCATCTCCTTCCTCCCCTCCTCTCCCTCAGCCTAGCCACACTGGTCCTCAGCTGTTCCTTGCACACCAATCATGCTTCCACCTCAGGATCCTTGCACTTTCTTCCACCTGCAATATCCTTCCTGGATATCCCCATTGGCCCATTCTCACATCCTTCAAGTCTCTACTCAAATGTTCCCTTTCAGGGAGGTCCCCCTTGTCCACCCTAATTTATTTTGTACCCCTTTTCCCATCCCTCCCTTCTTCTGTACCTTTCAGTTTTTCTTTTTTCGTTTTCTTTTTTAAATATATTTTTATTGATTTTTTACAGAGAGGAAGGGAGAGGGATAAAAAGTCAGAAACATCGATGAGAGAGAGACATCGATCAGCCGCCTACTGGAGTTGTGCCCGCAAGCAATGTACATGCCCCCAACCGGAATGGAACCTGGGACCTTTCAGTCCACAGGCCGACGCTCTATCCCCTGAGCCAAACCAGTCTCGGCAGTTTTGCTTTTTTCCATAGCACTTACCACTTGCTAACACACGCCATTGCCTACCTATCCTGTGTCTGAATTCACAGTTCTAGTGCTTACATGTGAAAGACAATAAATACATATCGGTCCCGGGCTCTGGGTTAGTAATAGAACAGTGTAGCAGGGCTGTGGGGGAAATTTACAATCCCAAGAAACAGACCATAAACAGGTAAACTCAGACATGTGACATTTACATACGGTGGCTACAGAGACTCCTGGGAAGATCTACTTGACTAAAGCATCTGGGAAGCCCTTTCTGAGTCATCTTTGAGCTGAGACATGAAGGATATGCTATAGACACAAAGGCTAATGGGAAATGTCTGATGTTCTTGGAAGACCAGGAAGGTCTGAGCGCAGTGGGGAGTAAGGATGAGGATGTGAGATTGGGTAGGTCCTGGTGAGATATTGGAATTAATTTCAAAGGAAGTCATTGGAGGGCGTAGGGCGCTTTGGGATGTCAAAAGATCACTCTGGCTGCCACCAAGAGAAGAGTTGGGAAGAGAAAGAACATACATCAGAGCGCTTCCACCGAAAGAGCACTTCAGTTGCACTTTAAGTTTCAAAACCCAAAGCTAACTTACTCTGACTTATGTTTGATCAGTGTTAATATTGACTGATAACTTTGAACACTCTCTTGTGTCAGCCTTTCTGCACATGTGATATAATTCTTGTAATAGCGGTAGGAGGGTTGTACACATCAGCAGACCAGTATAGTGGTTAAAGCAAAATGTCTGGAGCCAGAGCCCCTGGTTCTAGCACTTTCTAGCCGGTTGACTCTGAGCAAGGTCCTATGTTTCGGCTTTTCCATTTGACAAATAGGGACAATTATATTCCCTCCTCATAGGTGGTTAAATGCAAATGGCTAGAATGGTATATGTGCTTAGTAAGCATTGCATTATTATTTGATGGATTCTTTTAAAAATAAAAGAGTGGGAGAGAATGGAGTAAAAGGCATTTATGTGCAATAACTTCTCAATTCTTTGAAAAAAAGGCTCGTGTCTATGGCAACCTCCTCTGGTCCTCCAAGTATTTGAAGTATAGATGGAGAACACATATTATGATATCAATGAAACCAATTATTCTGGGAATATTGTAGGCCTCTGCTTACAATTCCTGCACCTTAGGGGTCAGGAAACGTGGCAACATCTTAAGGACAAATAACTTCGGAGTGAAGGTTGAATGGGGCTGCCAAGCTTTCGGGACCTTGAACTCCTCTGCTGTGTTTACTCCATTTCTTTCCCGGAGAAACCCTGAAGTCTTTCCTCTTGGTCTCAAACCGACTTTTGATCCTCTTACTGGCTTTGATGGGATATGGCACACACGGCAGAGAGACAGGAAGCATGTTTCATCCTCATGTTTGCATGCTTGCAGACATCAGCCCAGGAGAGGCCTTTGGAGATGAAAACATGAGATGGAAAAGTTAATCTGGTGAATGCCATGGATTCAAATGCCCAGAGGTGGGGTCCGGTCACTCGCCCAAGGAATCCGCACACCTGTCCTGGTTCTGCCCTGGGCAGCTAGACCTTATAACCCCTACATCTCATTTTTTTTTTAAATCATGGTTCACACTTCGTGGCAATAAAAGAAGCAGATAACGAATCCTACGCAACATGAAGAAGCCCAAATCATGATTTGTCTCGTTGTGGTTTACACTTCTGGTTGGTTCGCTCTGTTTTGCTGGCAAACCCCCTCTAATGACAATATTTTTTCATTTGTGTTTTTCAGTGGCAATCCCAACCCACGGTTATTATAACATATGTAGAGGTTGTGGTTCCTGGGGTGGTGATAAATTTGTGGCGACCCATTCACGTCCTCATGGGCGGGAATTCATCTTTCTCCTCTGATTTCCCACTGCACTTTGTGAGTCTATTATTGTGCTTAGCATAATTTGCTTTGTAGCACAGCTATTTGCGAATGCATCTGTCTCCCCGACTTGACAGTGAGGACAAAAACAAACAAACCCCCCAAACAATCTTGTGTTTCTGCCTGTTACATTGTGTTTCGCAGCGCCTCAGTCACAGAACACGCTGATTTGTGGAGAGGAGGGACGCAATAAATATTCATGGGAGAGCTGGGTTGATCGATTGATCAGTTGCGGTTATGGCTCATGTGGCTTCAAAACACCTTAGAGCAATGAAGTCTGTCTGTCAATCAAAGCTGTGATCTCGGCTTCATGAATGCCATGGCTAAGCAATGAGGTAGTAAGTCAGTGACAAGGGCCTTCATGCCCCGCATAACCATGAGTTACACGGGCGATTCCATAGCTCCCTCAGCAGCAAAATCCTTTGGGAAGCCAGCAGCTCTGTAGTGATAATAATAACCCATCGTTTTATCCAGTCTGCATGTGACAACGAGACCCACATCTCTCTCCTCCTGGCTTTTTATCCAAAAGGCTGCTCCAGTGCTAATGATTCCTCTCAAGAGCTTGAGTCACTTTTTCGTTAAGTAGTTTGCTGTTCATTTGGCCAGCGGTCCCGGTACAGGATCCAGTATAAGATGGAGGCACGGGGCTCTGGATTCCATTATTGGCCAGAGTCATTTTCTGGAGGAAATATATCATCATCCTTTTGATTTACAGGCTGAGCGTTCCCCAGCTGGATTGCCTACCTGTCACAGGATGTAGGCTTGGCTTGTAGTGGCAATGATAGTTGATATTCCGCGAACTCTCCCTTTTCCACTGCCGCTGCTTTTTGGAGATGGTTGACATAAAATAAAAAAAGAAGAAGGAGAAATGCAGGAACCATCCTCCATCATGCTCCATCTGGCCCTGCTGGGTGTTTGGCCACGGAGACAGCGCATACGTTTGGTGGACCGATAAGGAATGGAGAATTCACAGTATTAATAAGAATCCTCTGTTCTGCAAAGCAGAAATCCTCCAGATGAGCATCTCGCTTACTAACTACCCAGGTTGGGAGGGGCTGGGAGAAAATGAAATAGAAATAAGTGAATATGGTCTGTAGTTGGAATTCAAGATCCGAAAGACACCTAAAGGTGGCAGGTACTTAGCGACAGTTTTAAAAAAAATATATTTTATTAATTTTTTACAGAGAGGAAGGGAGAGGGATAGAGAGTTAGAAACATCAATGAGAGAGAGAGACATCAATCAACCACCTCCTGCACGCCCCCTATAGGGAATGTGCTCACAACCAGGATACATGTCCTTGACCGGAATTGAACCTGGGACCTTTCAGTCCACAGGCCAACGCTCTCTCCACTGAACCAAACTGGTTTCGGCCTTAGCGACAGCTGTTGACTGTCTAGTGTGGTAAATGAATAGAGTGTGGTGCTGCCCGCGGAGGGTCCTGGTCTTTAGAGGAATCTAGACTCCCATAGACACATCCCTAAAATAGTGGGGTCCGAGTCAGTTCATAAAGCTCCATGGACAAAGTCTGTCTCTTTTAGTCTGAAGTAACCCTAGACGTTTTTACTGGTGATGACAACAACAATAGCCTGTTGGGAATGTTGATGAAATTAACATTCTTAACTGGATCAGAATGATAATGTTTCTATAACATGAAAGGATGGACTGAAAAGGAAATCCTAAAATGTAGCTCTCGAGGGCTTTGAGGGCTTGGTTCTCAACTGGAGAGATTATTTTTACTTTTCATGGGGATTCTAGTCATAGCTAAATGAAAAGTGCAAACTGTATAGATGAGGGTGTGAGGCTGTAATTCAAAATCTCTGGATTGTTTGAAATGATGACTTTAGTGAGCTCTAGATACAGTACTTAGATTTTGCAGGCCTTGTCCTTCATAAAAATAATAAAAATTATACTTAATGATCGTGCTGGCATAAAGAGAATATAATCTAAGGGGAACCTAATGGATAAGTTTACCCCTATCCATTAGGATAAGGCCTGGGCACCAGCATTCTTTAAACCTCCACTTGGTTGAGAATCACTGTGCTTCGAGAGTTACCCACTAACCTGTAAGAACCTTAGGAATAATTTCTGGAGGTGTCTGGCTCTTCTGCTTCCTCCAACTTCCAGTTTGCATAAGCCACCCACTCTCCATCTGAAGGACACCTGGTTTGGGGACATGGCAGAATGGGTATACTACCAGGATTGCCAGACTTAGCAAATAAAAATGCAGGATGGCCGGTGAAATTTGAATTTCAGACATATTTCTATGCGGGACAACGTCTGCTAAAAAGTGTTCATTTGTCTATCTGAAATTCAAATTTCACTGGGCATCCTGTATTTTACCTGGCAGCTCTGGGAACTTCCTTTATTCTTGGAACCCGAGTTGCTTTTCCCTCCTAAACTGTTCTTTCTGATCAATATGCCACCCACTAGTTCAGTGTTTGTAGAAGAATGCTCTGCTGATATTAAGAGGAATCTCTGAAGAATTGCGTGTTCAGAGATGTTTTCGGTAAGGCATGTTATCTTGGGTTCTTCTATATGCCAACGCGCATCCTGAGTGTCCAAGGGCAGGGCATGGTGGTAGGAGCATGTGCCAAACTTTCCAGACCACTGACTGGTTTCCTTTCTTTCTGGAATTTCTCTCTGGGGATCAAGCCTCCAGCCCAGGCAAGGGCCCTGACCGGGAATCCAACCATGATCTCCTGGTTCATGGTCGATGCTCAACCACTGAGCCACGCCAACCAGGCTGATTTTGAGTTTTTAAAAGTGTATTAAAGCATTGTTTAACATTGATTTGTCCTTATTTAATAAATCCCAGCTTCGCCGAAACCGGTTTGGCTCAGTGGATAGAGCATCTGCCTGCGGACTGAAAGGTCCCTGGTTTGATTCCGGTCAAGGGCATGTACATTGGTTGCGGGCACATCCCCAGTAGGGGGCCCTGCAGGAGGCAGCTGATGGATGTCTCTCTCTCATCGATGTTTCTAACTTTCTATCCCTCTCCCTTCCTCTCTGTGAAAAATCAATAAGATATATTTAAAAATAATAATAATAAAATAAATCCCAGCTTCAGTTATGTTCTTAAGTTCATAGATTAGAATTGATACTGTTTTACATTTTTGCTTTCTAGTAGTGGCCCTCTGTTTCTGAGTGCCACGAGTCATTTCTTCAGATTTTGGCAAAAATGCTCTTCTTTTCCTTGGCAGATGAGCCCTCTGCCCCTTTCAGTCCATATCTAGACCCAGCGCCCAGCCCTGGCTGCTCAGGATACTCTCTCCCCTGGGGGCAGTGATTCCTGGGGCATCAGGGAGGGACTCCTGAGAGCCCAGTGAGAGTCAGCCGCCCGCTTTCAATGAGTCACTAGAAAAAGGCACTTCCTTTCTACCAAGGCTGCTGAGCTGGACCAGGGCTGGCCTGGAGCTGCTGGTGGCATCTTGGCCACTGCTGAAGAGATGCTTGTTCCTGGTTCAGGGTTCGGGTTCTGGAGGAGGCCGCACACAGACGAAAAGAGAGACTAGAACAGTATTAATTTGGCGGTATTGGGGGGCCAGGCGGGAGCCTTCCTCTAGTGGAAAGACTACCGCCTTCCTTTGGCCTTGCCATCCCTTTTATTCAGGTTTGGGATACACCCTTTGCCCCAAAGCAGGCAATTCCAGTCACAGGCAGATTATCTTATCAGTAAGGATTTACGTGATTATTTGGTGGGGAAGTTGCTTCAGCTACCACTGTCTCAATTAGAGAGGGGGTGGCTGGCTCTGACCTTTCAGAGCTTCAAGGTTGACCAGCCTCCCGGGTTCCTTGTCCACACTTTCTATTAGTGAGACAATGATTGGTTTCTGGCAGATGCTGATTAACAAAAGGAGAGGAGGCAAGATACAGCATGGGGCATGTGCCTGAGGTCATTTTGAGTACCTAGATCAAACCATGTCTGAAGCAGTACCTACCCCAGACTTTAAGTTATGGGAACAATACATTCACTTTTTGAAAGAATTCTGGTTTGAGTTTCTGTCACTTACCACTAAGAGTCCTGACAGACATGATGTACAGTAAATGTCAGCACTGGATATTAGTGGTGGTAGCATTGCAAAGGTGGCCTCTTGGTAATACCAGTCAGGCTCAGGGTCCCTTCATTGGGACCTCTCCCCAGACTGTGCCAGATGCCTCCTTATTGGCACCCAAACGGCTCCAATTGCCATGAGGAATTGTAGACTGTCTGACACCTGTCTGTCTTCTCTTCTGGCCTGCGATAACCCCTTTAGGAGGCTGTTTATTGGGGCAGGTAGGAAAGGCTTTTATTTGGTGCTTCCTGAGTTCAGGGTCTATTGGGTGCTTTTTTTCAATATCTAATTGTCACAATAATCCGATAAAATACCTGTGCCTTTTTAATTTGTACCCACGTGCCTGACTTGTAGCTCTGTCTGTATGTGTCAGGGGCCAGCTCTGTAACTAGTTCTTTAAATTGACTTCCCTTTAGAAGAGGTATTAAAACTCAGTATCAACTCAGTCTATTTTTGAAAACAGGGTAAACTTTTTTCTCTAAAAGACTATATAGTAAATATTTAAAGTCTTTGCAGATCAGAAGATCTCTTTTGCTATTGTAATGTGAAAGCAGCATAGACAAATATGTAAGTAAATGAGCTAGCTGTGGTCTAATCAAACTTTATTTGTGGACACTGAAGTTTGAATTTTGTACAGTTTTCACATGTCACACAATATTGGTTATTCTTTGGTATTTTTTTTTTTAACTTTCCTTGCTTCTTGGCGTGTACAAAGACAGATGGTGGGCTGAATTTTGCCCATAAGCAGTAATTTGCATACCTTGGTTTAGAACATACACCCATACTTTCCAATGGAAATATCATGTGAGCCACATATATAATTAAAACTTTTCTGATATCCATACTAAGAAAAGGCAAAATGAAACAAATAAAATTAATTTTAGTAATATACTTGACTTCTTCCAATATAATCAAAATATTACCAGTTTAATTTAAAAATTCATTACTGATGAATTTTATACTAGAGGCTCGGTGCATAAAATTCATGCACGGGAGGGGGTCCCCTCAGCCCAGCCTGCACCCTCTCCAATCTGGGACCCCTTGGGGGATGTCTAGCTGCCAGTTTAGGCCCAATTCCGGGGATTGGGCCTAAACTGGCAGTCGGACATCCCTCTCACAATCCTGGACCACTGACTCTTAATTGCTCACCTGCCTGCCTGCCTGGTCACCCTTAACTGTCCCCCCCCGCCAACCCCTGCTGGCCTGATCGCCCCTCACTGCCTCTGCGTGCCAGCCTAGTCACCTCCAACTGCCCCCCCATCCCACCCCACTGGCCTGGTTACCCCAGTTACCCCATGCAGCCTGCTGTTCAGTCATTTGGTGGCTCCTCACTAACCCCCTGTGAGTCTGGTCATAGGCAGCCATCTTGTGAGGGAGTGAGGGTCAATTATTATAGGGGATTATTTTTGTACAAAGCTTTTGAAATATGATGTATATCTTATATTTCAGTATATCACCCCTTGTGTGCTACACTTTCATCAGAAATGCTTGACTTGTGTTTTGATTTCATAAATTTCATAGTAGAAGAATAGATTCACATACACAAGGTTTTTACAAAAAATTCCTAAATGTTTTCCAGTAGTTGGAACACATTAACAGTTTTAAAATTTAAGTTCATTACAACTAAACTTTTTGTTACTATCACTGCATTTTAAGTGACCAATAGCTACTGCATTAGACAGCACAGACTTCGAACAACGAAAGATTAAGAAAATTTCTTTTTAATTTTACTTATTTTTTTTTTTTTGCTGAGGGGAGTGTTTTCACCCACATGGCTTGGAGTTGCTTGTAAACAGTGATTATAAGAAGCAGACAGACTACATTAGTGTTTTAAATGTTTTTATTTTATTTTATTTACTTATTTTTTAATATTTTTTTAGTTTTTCACAGAGAGGAAGGGAGAGGGATAGAGAGCTAGATACATCAATGAGAAAGAAACATTGGTCAGCTGCCTCCTGCACACCTCCTACTGGCGATGTGCCCGCAACCAAAGTATGTGCCTTTGACCGGAATCAAACCTGGGACCCCTCAGTCTACAGGCCGATGCTCTATCCACTGAGCCAAACCGGCCTTGGCATTTTAAATTATCTGCAGACAATGAACCTCCTATGTTCTGTAACTGGGGTGGCCTCCGCCCCTGCTTTGGTTCACCCCTGAAAGCTTTTGTGGCTGGAATGGAGGGACCAAGGAGAAAAACTCCAGAGAAGCATCTGGTTGTAGATCGCCCAGGGCCTGGTGAGCACAGGTGTGGATCCAGACTTGCTAAGTGTGAGGGGCAGTCTGGCCTGGAGGGCTTGGAGGTGCTGATGGAGAATGGGCTTCAAGGAGAGCAAAGTGAAGCTGGGGCAGTCATAGGCCGTTGCAGTGGGGGTGAAAGGTGATGGTGGGTGTGGCCTTGATGTGGGGGAGGCACCTCTCAGATGGCACAATCCTGGGATTCGGCACCTCCTTGAATGTTGGCTCTGGGGGCTCAGATAAGAGGGGTTCTGTGCAGGAAGTGAGAGGAGTCACCAGCATCGGGATACATTCTGAAGGAAGAACCCAGGGAATCTAGCGATG
Organism: Lasiurus cinereus; assembly: GCA_011751065.1. Taxonomy (NCBI): domain Eukaryota; kingdom Metazoa; phylum Chordata; class Mammalia; order Chiroptera; family Vespertilionidae; genus Lasiurus; species Lasiurus cinereus. Next base: position 1,316,346 of record JAAGEH010000337.1, read on the forward strand.
AGTTGGGTCCGGAGTGTGAGAGGGAGAGGGAAGTCGGGTCTGCCACCACATGCTTTATTTCCATTGTGAGCCCCCAGTCCCCTGACAGCCTGCACTGCACCTCTTGCTCCAGGGCCGAGTTTTCCAGAGCACAGGCTTGTGTTAAAAGTAGATTTCAACGAAACATGCTTTGAGATGGCAGGGATCCGTGGCCAAGCCCCCATCTCCATTGTCACAAAGGTCATAGTGTGTATAAAGCTAAATGGTGGCTGGTCCTTAATGCCACTTACCAGAAGTCTCAGCAGGCACCCAGGGCCCTAGGGCTGTCTCTCTGCATGAACCTGTTTTCACCGCCCCTTGAAGGTCAAGGCCGCTCTGACCTTCACCCACCATGCGGTAGCATGTTCCTGTCTGTAAGGGAAATCCAGGCTGGTTCTCACCCTCACCCTCATCTCCCCCCCCCCACCCCCCATCCACCCTCTTACATTCCATTTTACAACACACAAAGCCCGCTAGCCTGTGTGAGAAAGTTTAACGTTCTTAATGAGTTGAGTCAGTTGGGCTAATTAGAATACCAATGAGAACTGGCAGGCTATCGCTAATTTGAAAGTGCTGTGCTGTTCATCGCTATTAAACGTTATAGTTTGTGCAAGAAACCGAGGGGATGGATTCAGAAAATAGGATTTTAAATGTGAAAGGTCCATGGTCAGAAGCCTGCTGCAGGTCCGGGGGGAGTATTTATTTCGGGGGAGTCCAACCCCAGAGGGAGGTGGGGGATTGCCCCAGACCTGGGCCTGCAGGGGCCTAAGTGCCTTTTCAAAAAAATGTTAAAAGTCTGCGAGGCGTTTGACGAAAATAGCCAAAGGGTTGCATTCACCTAATGGACTAGTGATCTGGAATGATTCTTTAAAAAAAAAAAATAAGTGAGTGAGTGAGTGCTTAAGTTACCGGGGCGCACAGAAGTTTCTGCTGTTAAGGAAGCGGGGTGTCCCTTTTGGGCATTAACTCGCTAACTCTCAGAAGCAGCCTGGCCATTAAACCTCTCTGATTTCCGGTCACTGCCTGCATGCATAGGGGGGTTTGGCATGAAGACAGTCTTAACAGCGGAAGAAGACGAGTGAGGACTGTCGGAGGACAGGAGTGCCATATTGTTCCCGTCTCATTTGGAGATGACTAGCTGGATAAGCCAGGCCTCATTTGTGTTTTCAGACTCCGTGTAAGAAATCACGCCTTGTTTTCTCCACAAGCAAATATGGAATGGACAATTATAGCCGTTCTCACCGTGCGTGTTCTTGATTTTCCGTCGCTGCCAGTGATAAAGACAGAAGGTATTGCCATCCATTATCGTCGCCGGTACCCTCTCAATGTATCTATGATTCATTCCCAGAGAATGAATTGGCTTTCTTTTTAGAGAAAGCCAATCGGAAGAGGTATTTCATCATATGTATGGTGGCACTGTTAGGGAACACGGCAGAGTCTCTGTAGATGTGAATTGCTGTGCGAAGGGTATAAAAGTGTTCAAGTCAATTGCCGCCTCACATCTTCTGGGAGGGAAGTGGAGCATAAATTGAAAGCAGACAGATCAACAAATAACTGAGTGAGAGTGACAAATAAATAAGTATTTGTACCTAAAAATTTGTAGGAAAAAAAAAAAGCAGCTTAGGATCTGGAACTCGCTCCCAGTGTTTCTTGGAACACGTGGTGACATCTGTGCGGAATAGATGCTGTGAAGTAACATTAAGTCCCAGGTGGTTTTATTCCATTCCTTTTTCCCTGATCAAGAAGGATCAGCCTTACTCTCCCCAGTTTGCTAGAAGCCAGCCCTGGGGACAGGAGAATACACCCCTGGAGACACCTGATTGGGCTCTATCGGCAAGGACTGTGTGAGTGACAGCAAAGCGAATGAATAAACAAACAGTCCTTGGTAACTCCTCGAAACAGACTCATCTCCTGTTCTTTGGGATCAAATAGCGCGTTAAGCCTTTTGCCTCGCCACTCAATTTTAACACTTGTCTTTTACCTTCTTCAGCAGGCCTTTTTTTTTTTTAGAACTCCTAGTTAAATGTTAGCTGTAGGTTAAGGTTAAAAATAATATTCCAGCTACTGGTTGACGTTTTATTTTCAGCCTAGGTGTGAAGAATAAGAAAGCGGCTGTGTTCTTTTTGTAAAATGCTCAAAAAAGGAAGCGCCAGAGATTCTTCTTGAAGCATCAAGAGAGGGAACAAGCAAACTTAGGAAGTGCAGACGCCGTAAAACTTTATCAGGGGACTGGACTGACACTCTGGTCTTTTTTTCTCAGCTGTGACGGCATCTCGAGTTACCCATTTCCATGCATATGTTTCGTAGTTGCCTTTTTTTTTCTTTCCTTTTATGCAAATCTCTAAGTGAATTTATCCTGGAGTCAAACCATAAATGCCTTCCTAAATTCATCCGTGCAGTGCGTTAACAAGCATTTGTTTATTATCTGCTGGGTATCAGGTAGCGGGCCAGGCTGTGGGATACAGAGACACATGTAAGACAAAGCTGTCAACCCAGGAAGTGAGGTGGAGGGACAGTTGTAAGACTGTCCAGCAAGCACTACATCAGGGTCAAGAACAAGGTGCTTCCGAAGACAAACCATGAGCAGGGAACTTGGTCTGTGGCAGAGTTGGGGAGGTGAGGTCTGGGTGAGGTTTGAAGGACAGGTAGGATCCCTATGCTGTCGCTATCCCAGGAACAGGCAATGCAGTGGCCCTGGCTTAAGGTCTGGTAGTGATGGGAGACATTTGATATACAGTGGTACCTGGAGATACGAGTTTAATTCATTCCATAACCTTGAGGCGTGGGAAACTATGAGACGCTCGAGTCGCGGTAAACTGGTGGGTCGTGTGCAGCCGGCCGATCCGCGCGATGACTCCTATCTCAAATGTTGCTCGTATTTCAAAGCAAAAATCGCTCACTCGACTGTTCGTATCTCAAAAATCTCGTATGTTAGGGCACTCGTATCTCAAGGTACCACTGTATATTTTTTTTGAGCCTGGAAACTATAATGCAAAAGCAAGAAATGGGACAAATCAGAGTACAGCTCTGATGTAAGATGCAGCTGTTTCCTTTCTAGAACCCTTCCAGTACCGAGGACAGGAGTTGGCCCACAACACGACTAATGGTGTGGCTGCTAAAGCGAGTTCACAAATCAGCAACCCTCCATGGTCATTTTCATCCACAAAGAATCTACAGGATGGAGCCGACATAACGTTTTTCAAAAATTCCTTCTGGCGCCTCTAAAAGCTATGCCTTTACCCGGAAAAGCATAGACGACGCATGTTGGTTTTGCAAAGGTTGCTAAGAAAGCCAACGAAATAATTTTATTTCCCCTGTGGTTTTGACTCGAGACTGAAAGCATCCCTTATTGTTACGAAAGCATGCGCACCAGGTCAGCCTCTCTCCCACAGCCCTGCGAACCCTGACCCCGAAAACACATTTAGTGAGGTCACCTCAAGATCCTCTTTCTCCTTCACCCCGCTTCCCCCACCTCCGGGGAAGGTAGTGGGCAAACCCCTCTTTTTACTGCAGGTGCTCAAGGCCTGTTACGTGACGTCTGTGCTTCTGCGGGCCTGTGTGTGTGTGTGTGTGTGTGTGTGTATGTGTGTGTATGCGCGTGTGTGTTTGCTGCTTGTCTGCCCTGCGTCGTTCTGCAGAAATGGATTCACGCAGCCAGCTAGATCTGCGGGCTCTGAGCCCCGCTCTCAGCTGGAGGAACAAAGCGGCTGCAGTCAGGGGGGGCCCCCCCGGAGGGAAGGTAGTAGACACCCCTGCAGTCCCCTGAGGGTCCCCATCAGCTCGAGAGAACTGTTTTGACAGAACCACGGAATGGGGTGCAGAAGTCACATTCCTGGGACATGAAGCCAGGACAGATGTTCTGCTCGCCCACAAATCACACAGGCCTCTCGGCCTCTCTGGGGAGTTGCAGGCGCCGGGGGGCCTGCGGGTGCAGGGGGCTCAGGCGTGGGTCGGCCTCACTTGCTGGAGGCAAAAGGGCAAGGAACATTGAGTCGCGGAAAGGGGAGCGAGTAATTTATTATTTTTTTTTTCCCATGGTGAACCCTGATGTGGGGGCCCCAGATCTGGGACCGTATTCTCGGCTCTTCGAACAAAAGAAACACACATGCTTATTCCACCCTTTTCCGCCTCATCTGGCAGCCGCTTTCTGGTCCAGCAGACACCAACATCTAATGAGTCAAACTTCTCATTTTCAGACTAATCAGTCGGCTGCGCTAATTGCCAATGCAAATATGCAAATTTATATTAATTAATTACTCTGCTAATTAGTTCTGCGGTCTCCTTTTTTTGGGGGGGATAATAAATCACGGTGCAGTGGAAGGGAAACAAGTCCTGTCCCATTTCACTCCGCATAAAAATTTAATGTGCACTCGGAAGCAAATGTCTTTTGGGCGGCGACACCCCGGCCTGATCACCAAAGGTGCCATCGTTGCAGCGGGCTCGCGCACCCTCAGCAAATGCCATCGCGAAGGTGCCGGTGAGCAATTTAATGGTCGCATTATGAGCGTCGGGAAAAGCCGTCTGCCGGGCTGCGGGCTGTGACATGGGGCTCAGCCGTTCACCCACGTGCAGGGAGCACTTACCCATAAACAGGAGCACGGAGAGCGGGGGTCGCATCTCTTTGCTGAGACGCCAGCACGTGGGGTCCAGGATTTTTAGGGGGTGTTTGTTGTGGTGGCTGCGGTTTGCAGGCAAAGTTGGCCTCCTGCTTTCCCTGCTCTAGAATGGCAAGTTTTACCATTCAGGCCTCCGGAGGCCTGGAAGGACTCTGTTCGTGGGGGAGGGCCTGCGAAGGAAGAGGTTGGGGGTGACGGGGAGCTGGGAAGAGAGGAAAATGCCTTCCACAAGGTGTGAGAGCGATGATGCACACGCAGATTCATTTCCTTCGCACGTTCTTCTTCCTGGAAATCTAGCATGCTTCCAGCGTGCCCACCGTGGGGGCAGAGTGCATCTAAGCGCCATACTGAAACATGCTCTCCCAATTAGACTGTGAATTCTTTTTTATTAAAAAATGTATTTGTTTATTAGTTTGAGAGAGAGAGAGACAGAGAGAGAGAGACAAAGACAGCATCCAGTTGTCCCACTTATTTATGCATTCATTGGTTGGTTTTGGATGTGCCCTGACCAGAGATTGAACCCATATCTGGATGATGCTCTAACCACCTGAGCTGCTCAGCCAGGCCTGAGGCTGTGAATTCTTCCAGATGAAGAGGCTGTGTCTGATTTAGCACTGTGTTCCCAGTTCTTCACCAGGATGGACCATTCAATAAGGACTTGCTGAATGAATGAATGAATGAATAAATGAATGAATAAATGAATGAATGAGTGAATGGCTGAAGCCTTTAAGGCAGTGCTTCTCAACCTTTCTAATGCTGTGACCATTTAATACAGTTCCTCGTGTTGTGGTGAATCGTCATGTAAATATCTGTGTTTTCTGATGGTCTTACGTGACCCTGCTGGTGGTTCTCAACCTGTGGGTAACTGCTGTAGAGCCTAAGACCATCAGAAAACAGGTCATGACCCACAGGTTGAGAACCGCTGCTTTAAAGGCCTCAGGCCCAGTTGAGGTGCCAGTAACTGTTACTCATTTTCAGTCTTGCCTTTAATATGGAGTAGATGCCATGCGAGAGTCAATGAGTAGGAGATGAGAGGAGGGAGCCACGGTGGTTAAGATGTAGATCCTCATGTGTTCAATGTCCCTTCATTTCCTTCTTCTCACCAAGAGATTTCTACTTTAATTCTCACACTCTTCCTCCCTATTATGCCTTCTCTTGTGGGCTTTGATGTTTGAGCCACAAAGAGGAAACTGCTCTCCTTATGGCTGGACACCGTGCATTCAAGCCCGTGCTCACCCATTGGCTGGTTTGTAATGTTGGGTAAACCATTGGACCTCCTGGAGTCGGCTTTTTCATGGTGAAATCAGGAGTGATGGGCTCATCACGGGCGCTGTGGTGGAAGCCAGGGCTTTGCAGTCAGGAGCTCGACACCCCCTCCTAGCCCCACCACCCCAGCTGCTCTCTCTGGGACTGTGGGTCTTCACTTTTTATTCTTTACAAAAATTATTGATCATTGAATTTCTAGAAAAATGGGAGCGTAGGATGCATGTCCATGCTACAGAATGCAAAAAGCACACAAGTGATTAGGTAAAAAGCAATTTTCCTTTCTTGACCCATACAGGGACAATCACTAATTCCTATATTTCTTATTTCTTATGTACCTGTGAGCAAGAACAATATTGCCCAATAGTATGTACACAATAAATGCTTGTTGATTGACTGGTGGACCCAAAAGTGGTGCCCATGCTTGGGATGGCCCCCATCTTCCCCAGTGCTGTACACGTCTCTTATTTTCTATTTTGATGACAATTTGCAGATTATTTTTTCAAAGATAAAACACCATCTCCATCTTTTGAACAGCCCATGGCTTGTGCTGAATGATAAATAACTATTTGGCAGAATCCTCCCAACTGCTGGCCTCAGAGCAGCCTTGAGCGAGGCCTGTGAGGCCTGCTTTGGGTTTGCGTGGAGGGGTGGACTGCCCTTCCATTCCGCAGGGCGTGAGGCTGTGCATGTGGGGCCTAAAGGGGAGAGTGGGCCGAGAGCGCCAGCTATCTTAGATCATCCTCGTATATAAAGAGCCAGGATCCATCATGACCCAGATGTCCGGATGGATGATCAAACACCGGGCTAACGTCCTGGATGGCATGGTAGAATTCAGTCTTGGGTCTTGGAACCTGTGGTGGAATTTAGTCCTGGGTCTCAGCAGCCCACGGCACAGCAGTGGGAGGGAGCTGTGCCCCCTGGCTGCCCACGGTGCAGCAGCAGGAGGGAGCCGTGGAAATGCAGCCATGCTGCCATCGCCCTGGCCTCTTGGTGACTCCCACTGCCCACGGAACCAGAGCCATGCTGCTCTCTGGAAATTTTGGTCCTTCCCCCCGCCCACAGGCTCCAGGGAACCATAACCTTTGGTGATTGGACTGGCCTCTGGGTCCCCTCCACCCCGGCCCACAGGCTCAGGGAACCAGAGCCATACTACAGTGGCACTTGACCCTACTTGAGGGGTCCCAGATTGTGAGAGCATGCAGACTGGGCTGAGAGACTCCCCAAATGCACGAATTTTCATGCACCTGGCTTCTAGTCTGCATATATAAAAGGCTAATATGCAGTGTCTCCTCAGGAGTTTGATGGCTTGCTATGATGTGCGCTGACCACCAGGGTGCATCGCGGAACAAAGGAAGGCCCCAGCCAGCAGGTGGAAGGCCCCAAAAGGCCCTGATGGCTGGCCAGGCCTAGGGACCCTACCTGTGCATGAATTTCATGCATTGGGCCTTTAGTAGACTGATAAAAGGGAGAAATGAGGCAGCTTTTAAGAATAGGAAAGGGTATGGCTCAAAATCTGGAGGACTGACCTTCAAATTTCCAACTGAAAGAAAAAAATGAATGTTATTAATAAATGCTTTATGAAGGGGAAATGGAAGAAAACAACATACACATGTTCCTTCTGATGATTAAATCAAGAATCCTATGCCATATACTAGATGTGTGTTGCATATTTGAGCCATATTTTTTCCAGATGAAGTATTTTTAATAGAATATTTTTTCCTAACCAGTGTTTTAGATAAGAAATTATTGGGTTTTGTTTTTGGTCTCACATGTCTTGGCAATCAGCTGTAGTTAAGGACGATGTTAATGAGTTGAGGTTGAATGTTTTATGGGCTCAAATGATTGATTGACTTTTTATAAGAAACTCTGTGCTCTGTACACCCACACTGTAGCCACCTCCCTTGAAAATATGTGCCACTGCATGTGAGAAGAAATGTATTTCAGGAAAAAGAATTTAAAACACATGCCTTTTAAAAGTAGATTTTATATTTATGTATTAGGAAAAAGAAAAAACAACCTTAATCTTATAATCTAAAGACGACTACTACTGCAAACATTCCCGGCTATACCCTTCCAGACTTTTATCAATAGCCACATCATCTACATTCATTCATACTTCTCTGAGATACATCTCAGACATTTCTAGGGTTTGCCAGATGCTCTCACTGGACCAGTTGCTCAAGGCTTCTTCTGATTGGTCAGAGTCAGTGCCATTCAGGTTGATAAATACTTTTGAGTGTCACCTGGTACCTGTTTAACAAAAGTAGAGTCAACTTCTCTCCATACTTGTTTTGGTGTGTGTGTGTGTGTGTTTGCATGCACGCATGCACATGCACAAATGCACATGTTTGTTGTTTACTGATCTATTTTTCCCCCCAAAATGCACATCATTTTTATGGGTGCTGAGTACTCAGTTGTAGGAATGGAGAGTCCACATTTATTCAACTAGTCCTATGTTATGGCACATTTTGAATTGTTTTCAACTCAATCTCTTTCATATTTATGTCATCCTATTTTATTTTATTTTTTGTTATTGTTGCTATCCTCTCCTGAGGATATTTTGTCCATTGATTTTTAGAGAGAGTAGAAGGGAGTAAGAGCGGGAGAGAAAAAGAGAAAGAACACGAGACATAGACATTGATTTGACAGAGACACATCGATTGGTTGCCTCCCAACCAGGGCTGGTGATTGACCCTGCAACCCAATTTGTGCCCTTGACTGGGAATTGAACTGAAACCTGCAACCCAGGGATGTGCCCTTGATTGGGGATTGAACTGGTCACCCGTAAGTACTTGAGCTGATGCTCTACCCACTTGGCAATACCAGCCAGGGCTATTTTATATTTTTTATCTTCCCTTCTCTATTGTTTGTGTTTACAATTCTTTCTACTAGTGATTTGAGAGTTCTACACTTATTGTCTGCTAGTAGTCATAATCCTTTTGTTGAAAATATTTGAATCAATCTTTATCAGCATTAGGATTTAATCAGTTTCTGCTAATTTCCCCATCTCTACTTTCCTATGAGGGTATATATTTCTGCTTTTATTATCTCTTTCTATGTCCTATTCTCAGTTATTTTTAAATAATTTGGGTTTTTTAGATTCATTTTAAAAATATATTTTATTGATTTCTGAGAGGAAAGGAGGAGAAAGATATAGAAACATCAGTGATGAGAGAGAATCATTGATTGGCTGCCTCCTGCACACCATCCACTGTGGATCAAAACCTGAGCATGTGCCCTGACTGGGAATTGAAACATGACCTCCTGTTTCATAGGTTGATGCTCAACCACTGAGCCATGTCTACCAGGCTCAATTCATTTTTTGAAGCACAATTTGTATCTTTTCTCTCAAGGATTGTGTTTGACATTTATGTTGTTTATAATCATATTAGAAACTAGAGGCTCAGTGCATGAAATTTGTGCACAGGTAGGGACCCTAGGCCTGGCTGGCGATCAGGGCTACTCAGGTTCCCAGCCACCCCGCCTGCTCACCTCCCCGCCTCCTCCTTCCCTGGCCACCTGCATGCAGCCACCCTGAGGTCCCCTCACACCTACCTCCCTGCCTACCTGCCTTCTTCTCCTTCCCTTGCTCCTTTAGAGCCCCATCACCACTGCTGGTTGCCTGCCATGTTCCACACTGCCCCCTGGTGGTCAGTGCATGTCATAATGAGCATCTGACTCCCAGGCTCCTGGTAGAATTCCTGAGGTGACACTTTGCATTTTAGTCATACACACACACATACACACATACAGTGTACCTCGAAATACGAGTGTCCTAACATACGAAGTTTTTGAGATACGAGCCGTCGAACGAGCGATTTTTGCGTCTCATAGTTTCCCACGCCTCAAAGTTATGGAACTTGAGATACGAGTTTAATTTGTTCCGTAACCTTGAGGCGTGGGAAACTATGAGACACTCAAGTCATGGTAAACTGGTGGGTCGTGTGCAGCCGGCCGATCCGCGTGATTACTCCTATCTCAAATATTGCTTGTATTTCAAAGCAAAAATTGCTTGCTCGACGGCTCATATCTCAAAAATCTCGTATGATAGGGCACTCGTATCTCGAGGTACCACTGTATGTGTGTATGTGTGTGTGTGTGTGTATATATATGTGTGTATATATACACACACACATATATGTGTGTATGTGTGTGTATGTGTGTGTGTGTGTGTGTATGTGTGTGTGTGTGTGTGTGTGTGTGTGTGTGTGTGTGTGTGTGTATGACTTTTGGTTCAGGTGCACCTTTCCGTATGTGTGGTGAAGTTTCCCCTTTGGGGTAGGAGCAGAGATAAACACTGATTTACTTTAAGGTAATATGATGGAATTGTTGGTAATTTTATAGATCGCTGTGGGCATGTATTTTAGTTTCAGACAAAAGAAATGAAAATGTATATATATGGATTGTTTAGCTATTAACTCTGAACTTAACTGCATTTATTACTACCATTTCTTTTAAGTAACATTTTACATATATTTAAGTTCTTTATTTTCATACCATTTTCAATTAACTGAAAATTCTTTTGAGGACATATTTTCAGAGAGGGTATGTGGGTGCTAAACATTTTTAGTTCTTATGTATGAGAAAAAAATCTTTCTCTTCAAACATAAAATGGTGCATAATTTGCTTTTTAGGTTGTTCTTTTTCTTCCCTGAGAGCTAGTTCCTGACTTTAATTCCCCTTAAGTTGTTCTTCAAAATGCCTTACATATTCCAATTTGTTTCTTGCTTTGAGTTTTAATCTAATTTTTCTTACTAAATTACCTTTGTTTTATTTATTTACTTATTTTAAAATATATTTTATTGATTCTTTATAGAGAGGAAGGGAGAAGGATAAAGAGTTAGAAACAGGAATGACAGAGAAACATTAATCAGCTGCCTCATGCAACCAAGGTACATGCCCTTGACCAGAATCGAACCTAGGACTCTTCAGTCCCTAGGCCGACGCTCAATCCACTGAGCCAAACTGGTTAGGGCTATCTTTGTTTTAAAAAAGATTATTCATGCCTGACAACATGGAGATTCTTTTTGTCTCTCAAGTAGAAAACTATAACTAGAATTTGTGTGTGTGAATGTGAGTGAGTGTGTGTGTGTGTGTGTGTGTGTGTGTATGCCTCATTTCATTATCTTATGTAGTGGACCCATGAAATCAAGACTTGTCTAGCATTTTTTTCATCCCAGGAATCTTTCTGTTACTCTCACTATCTCAGATGATCGTGCCTCCTATATTTTCTCTTCTCTTCTATTCTTCCTCCTGTGCTCATGTGGATCTTGTGGGTCTATCGTCATATCACATATCTTCCTGATTCTCCCTTGTTCTACCATTATTCTCTTACACAGAGTTCATGGGGAAGCTGGTCTTCCGGTTCCCGGGTGGTTTTCTGCGCTCTCCATTCTGCAAGTCCCCACTGCCCTTGCACCTTTACCTTAGAAAATTCTGTTTCTCATCTAAAAGCCTCCTCTGCTGGAAGCAGATCTTTTTCTCTCTGCAGAGATGCAAGTCTGAAACATGCTGAATTTACAGCAGTGTGCATTGGCCCATATTTTAAATATGTAACCTGAATAGACAGTTTTTAAACGTTTCTTGTCCTACATCTCTCTTGTTTGGGAAATTTGACTCTGATGCTCCTCTTGGTTCAGGTGCGCCTTGGAGCCAAGAAGCACTTGGCATTCTGAACCCCAAGACTTCCTTCTCTGTCTCACTCAGTAGCCGGCCAGCCAGGTGTGGCCCAGGTAACAGAAGAACCCCATTGTCACCCCCAGCCCCACTGACAGGGCCTGTCCCTCCCTCTTGCCCGGAGGACCTAGATTAGAGGTGGGAGACAGCCCTCGCCACCGTGGACCGCATTGGTGTCATCGACAGCTACTGCAGGTTGGTTTTGTTAACACCCCGGTTCTTGAGTTTGGCTAAGGAAGAATTCAGAGCCAAGCACTGCGGTGTACGTTTGTTTAGAAAATCACAGGAGCAGAAGAAGTGACCCAACGGGACTGCGTAAACTCAGGAAGCAAATGACAGAGGCCAAAGAAGGGCCCTTGGAACTCAGGGAAAAGGAGGCAAAGATGATGCGTCAGAGGAGAAGAAGGTGGGGAGAGGTGCCCCCTCGCGTCCTTTTAGGATCACGGTCTCGGGTTGTTGCCTCTGGTCCTGATGTCAGCCACGGGGTTGCTCTGTCTGGCTTGGTGGCTTCTCTGGGCCTGGAGCTGACATACAACTGAGGCCTACATGTTATCTCTAGCTCAGTGGTTCTCAACCTTCCTAAGGCCGCGACCCTTGCATACAGTTCCTCACGTGGTGGTGACCCCCAACCATGAAATTTTGCTACTGTTATGCATTGTGATGTAAATATCTGCATTTTCCGATGGTCTTAGGTAACCCCTGTGAAAGGGTTGTTTGACCCCCAATGGGGTCTCGATCAACAGGTTGAGAACTGCTGCTCTAGTTAACCGAAACTCTGTCTCTGTGGTCAACACACTTGGGGCTTTGTTCCTGTGATGGTTGGATGCGGTTCAGAATCTCGGTGTCCTGAGGGATTACTGCTTCAGGGAGTGGTTGTGAAAGGGCTTGTATGGGATCCTATGAGGCTGTTCTGTGGCCCCTGGTTCCTCCTCTAAGGGTGTCTAAAGGGCATGACTAGCAACATGCAAGGAGAGGAAGGTCACCTTCGGGATAAGGTCCCAGCCTATAATACAGTGGTACCTCGAGATACGAGTTTAATTCGTTCCATAACCTTGAGGGGTGGGAAACTATGAGACGCTCGAGTCGAGGTAAACTGGTGGGTCGTGTGCAGCTGGCTGATCCACGCGATGACTCCTATCTCAAATGTTGCTCATATTTCAAAGCAAAAATCACTCGCTCGACAGCTCGTATCTCAAAAATCTCCTATGTTAGGCCACTTGTATCTCGAGGTACCACTGTACTTGTTTTCCTAGTTTTGGCCCATCACGAGGCACCTAGGACTTTATACCCTGGTGGCATTCATACCTGTGTCGGAAACCAAACATTGTTCTCACTAAATGGATGTAAACAGGAGGCCTGAACTGCTCTGAAAGGTCAGAGCTAATTACTCACTGTTTAGTTGAAACATTATTGGTTGAAGCAACCTCTATGTTTGTTTCTTGTTAATTTCTGTTTTTGTTATTTCCTGCCTAAAGGCTAGGGGCGTGTCCCAAAGCCTTAATAAAAGGGAGAAAAAGGCCAGAGCAAGTGGCAGTCCTTTCCACTAGAGGAAGGCTCCCGCCTGGCCCCCCAATATCGCCAAATTTAAGCTTTCTAGTCTCTCATTTCGTTTGCGTGCGGCCTCCTTCAGAACCCGAACCCTGACCCGGGAACCCTGAACCACGCGGGACGTGGAAAGAGGTTCCCACATACCTGGCCTCTTGTCCTGCTCTGCTTACGCCTCTATCAGTTTTGCCCTCCAACTGGCCGAGAGTAAGAGAGAGGCATGTGGCCCATACACTGCCCTTGTAGAATCATTCATAAAAGTGAGGTTTGTTCTCATGGCCCACCCTTGACCCCAGGCCCCACTCTTTTCAGCCTGGAGGTGTTTGTGAGGCTCTGCTGGTGATCTGCATTCTCTGTAGGCAAGTACATCCTTTTACATCAGAAATTTCAGCCCGGGTATTCCATTCTTCAGCATTATGTCTGCCATATATTCTATGCAATTCCTTGCCTATTGCTGATAGATCTTCACCATCTTTTGTTTTTAGGGAATTTGTACAGTTGGGGCAATTAATGAAATTATTGGACCACGATCAAGCGTATAAAAGCTATGACAAATTCCACCCAACACTCTTTGGTGTACGATGCAGAAATGTCTGAATGAACAATTTAGTAAACGCCATAGTCCATCATCTCTGTGATATGACCCATTTTCCTCTCTATAGACCTTCAGACTTTGAATTTTCTTCTTGACACTTGGCATCAGACAAATAAGGACACCATCCAGGGATCCTGAAGATCAGAAAACCTGTCCCCTCCAGTCCCTGGGTCTTTCAGGCAGAGGTCCATTTCAATGGGCTTGCAATGAGCCAGATGCCTGAGACCCTCTCCGGTGTGTTCCCCTAACAGTTTGTTTGCAAATTTCTTTCCAGTTGCTTTGCTCTCACTCTCTGCCTCCCTGGTTAAGGCACACACTGAGCTTTAGGGTTCAGAAGGTGAGTGCCTTAGGATATTTATTTAAAAAACAATAGCACTTCCTGCTCTTTCTGGGAGAGTTAGGCTCTGCTAGGTCACTAGACCCACAAATGTTTATGGGGTACGTGGACCCCTGGTGTTAGCCAATGGTCTCCCCCCTCAAACCTTTAAACCCCGCCAGTTTGCCACCATGGATTCTTAAGGGTTTCGACAAATCTCCTCAGTTAAATATTAAATAATAAATACGGACCCGATGCTAACAGGGCTTTGTGAGGTCTGTTTGAAGTGTCCTTTAAAATATTAAATTCAAATAAATGATCGCATCAGAACAAAGGCTATATCTTAAGACAAATTCAGCCAAGTCTCTTTAACCTTTGAGCTTTCAACACAGATTAGAAAGCCGGGGCCCCTCTGAGCAAATGGAAATGGGCGTTTGGAAGCCGGGCTTGTAAATACAGGTGACCCATACCTGGCCTTGATCTGCCTTTGCCATTTTGGGGGGTGGGGGGGTGGGGGGGAGAGGTTTTGCTGCCTATTGGTTTATAAGAATGGGGTTTTTTTTTTCCTTTTTTTTTTTCTTCTTTTTGCTTACATTCAAAGAAGCAAATCTTTGGAAATGCTAGCGCTGGGCGCTGTGTTTATTCCTCGTCCGTGTATTCCATATGAAATCTGTTCTGCCTACCACATTTGGAGCTCGGGAAAAAAATCTGTTTCGTATCCGCCCTTTGCCCTTCGCTTATTTTGTTGGGCGCTTTTCCCAAGTTAGCTGTCTGTAAGCAGCCTTGCTTCTTCTAGGCAGGCAGGCAGTCCTAGGGGAGGGGAAGTTGGGGCGATCACCCTGCACTTAGGGGGACTGTGGGCTCCTGGCACCTGGAGAGGGAGCAGGTAAAGACGGGGACGTGGCCCAGCTGGGATCAAAAGACCAGGCCGGCCAGACCCCACCTCCTCCTGCCGCCCTCACCCCGTGCCAGGCTGGTCGGGCACCATCATCTCCTCTTTGGGTCTGGTTCTGCCACCACCACTGTGGCTCCATCTGTTCCTCCCACTCTCTCGCCTCGGAGCCACCGCCCACAGCTCCCGATGGAGCCTGCCCGGAACAGGGACTCCATCCACCCCAGCTCCCCAGAACTAGAGGGGGAGGGTCCTCGCCAGAGGGCACGCCGAGACAGGAACCTGTTGCAATAGAACGTGTGGATCCCACACGAGAGGAGCCGTGCGGTTGGCTTTGGGGGGCTGGGCGGGGTGAGTGTGTCAGAGACAGGGACGCCCACCACGTGCTCTGTGGTGAACGCTGGTGGGCTGCCAGAGCCTCTGGAGGGAGCGGTGTTGGGACTCGGGTGGTTTCTCGAATGGGCTGCTGTGTGGGAGGCTGGGGTGTCTGTGCCCAGCCTGGAAGCCCCAGCACAGGATGCTGAGCCACACCCCTGCTGCCCACCACCCCCACTTTGTGGTGCAGAACCCCTGTGCTGTCTCTTACCCCCACTCGTGCCCCATGTGGGGAGCAGAGATCTCCTTAGCTTCAGGAATAGACAAAGCTATTAGCAGAGACAGGCAAGGTGGGAATTCTCACACCAGTGAGGGTGCAGGATCTGGAGAGAAACCTCCCCTGGAAACCCAGGAGTCGAGGTCCCCTTCCCCCACAAGAAAGAGAAACAGCATCGTGGGAGGCATCTCCCGCATGTGGGCCCACCCTCTATGGAGCCTCGTGTGAAGCCTGCTGGGAACTGGAGTGGGCAAACTTCTTCTAGGAATCGGGGTGCAGACTGGGACCCCAGGCCTCTTTCCTGATGGTGTTGGACCGCTTCAAGGCCCTGCCTCGGGCTCCTGTGTGTCCATCCTGTGCGAGCCACTAGGGGTCCTCCTTGGTTTGCTCAGGACAGAGCCAAGGCCAGGTTGGAGATGGAAACCACCAGAAGGAAGCTTCTATCTGACATCTCCTTCCTTTCAGGCTGCGTGGTCTTAGGCAGGTTGCTGGGGCCCCTGCCCCTCAGAGTGCTCGTTTTTGCAATGGGAAGAGGAAAGGGTCAAGAGTGCTACTGGGGTGAGGACCTACTGTGCGTCAGACAAAGTTCTTTTAGTTGGCATTCCTCCCAACAAAGCTAGCAGCTCCTGGGAAGTGTGGATCATAGGGAGCAGGAGTGAGGGTCAGGGGGGAGTGACCAGGAGGAGGAGAGTCAACATAGGGTACCCCAGATGGAGGGGCTGCTGAGGATGCAGGGGCTCCATCCCAGCGGACCTCCTCAGAAGGAAGCGAGTGCCCCCCAGAAGTGTCCAGAAGGAAAGGAGGCTGGGCCTTTATCCACTGGCTCCCGCCCACCGGGCTTGAACGTGGCCCCTGAGGGGGATGCACTTTCCCACAGAGCGGAGAGGCCCAGGGACAGGAGGCGGAGGCACAGCCATGTTTCTGTGCTCTTCCTGATGAGCCAATGGCCACAGACAGACCTTGCCTCCTGCTGTTCAACACAACACCATCCGACATGTTTCTCAAGGCCGGTAGGACCTGGAACTGATTTGGGTTGATAAGGTGTCCCAAAGCTACGCTCTGTAACCCCATACGTCTACCACTCAGTGGTTCTACATTTTATTTTCTAATTTTTTGTTATTTTTTAATATATTTTACTGATTTTTTTACAGAGAGGAAGGGAGAGAGATAGAAAGTCAGAAACATCGATGAAAGAGAGACATCGATCAGCCACCTCCTGCACGCCCCACAGTGGAGATGTGCCCGCAAGCAAGGTACATGCCCCCAACCGGAATCGAACCCGGGACCCTTCAGTCCGCAAGCCGACGCTCTATCCACTGAGCCAAACCGGTCTCGGCTGGGTCTACATTCTAACTCACTAGCCAAGAAGAGCCTTTTTCCTCCAAGAAGTAAAATTAGCCTAGTTCCTCCCAAGGTTAAAGAGCAACATGGTTACTCAAAACAAGTTGAAGGCCATTCTAAAACTGTATGTAAGCTACCAGCTTCAGGATGAACGTATGTTATGGTGCCTGGAAGCAGAAGAGTTTGTATTCAAGTTTATTGTTACTTAAGTTGCTTCCCAGAGGTGCGGCAGGCCCGCCTGAGAGAAGCAGGCATGTAGGGGATACATTAAAACAGTCTGCTTCGCATCGGGGCACTAATGCCAAACATATACTGACTCTTCATTCATTCATTCATTCATTCATTCAATCCGATTTCAGAATACTTATTGAACATCAATTCTTTTTCTTTCTTTTTGCTGGGCGTGCTGTGGCAATAGCTACTTTTCTCAGAGTCCATATGATGAGTTGGTAATGTCCCCATCCCTGGGAGAGTCTAGTTCAGATGGTCCCTGATGCCAGAGGCACTGAGTGGAGAAGTTTCTGAAATAATATTTGGAATAGGGCTACCACGCAGGGTCAGGATAAAGGGGGACAGTCACTGCAGGGGTACATCATCAGGGATGAAAAAAAAAACCACCAAAATTTATTTCTTAAGTCCTGCAATAATGTCTTTTCTTAAGTTTTTTTTTAATTAATGTGTTACATGTATACATTTCTTCCCATTGCCCCCCCTCCCAGGCATACCCTAACCCCGCAGTGTCTTGTGTTCATTAGTTATGCTTATATGCATGCATATGAGTCTGCAATAATCTCTTGATTACTGAGTGTGTGTGTGTGTGTGTGTGTGTGTCCCCTTAAATTACCCACCCAGGCAAGTG
Organism: Lasiurus cinereus; assembly: GCA_011751065.1. Lineage (NCBI taxonomy): Eukaryota > Metazoa > Chordata > Mammalia > Chiroptera > Vespertilionidae > Lasiurus > Lasiurus cinereus. The sequence continues at coordinate 1,334,062 of JAAGEH010000337.1, forward strand.
CCTCACCTACTTGGTCCTATCCTGCTCCTGCCACCAGGACCACCTCACAGCCACCTAAAGATGTGGAAACTCTGGGGTGCTTTCTCCAGCCTGCTCCCCGGGACTCCTGCTGAAAGGTCTTTTTCTAGGGATGAAGCAATTCATCCCACAAGAACAGATTCTAGACTTAACGAGTCAGGGAAGAGATCGAAGAGTGGTTTTGATTTTATACTATTGAGTCAAGGACTCACCTCCGTTCTTCCCAAGGATCAGGTGTGGGGTAAAGAGGAGGAACACAGGATCAGAGTCAGCGGGTCCCCCTGCAGGGGAGGAAAATGCCCGGGCAGGAAACAGCGGGGACAGACAAGACAGACACACGTGTGCTCCAGTCCAGTCGGTCCCAGGTGACAGACGTGGCGGGCCCAGGCCGCAATGTCCCCATCAGTGCAGAAGGTTTCTTTCCTGGAGCAGGAGCCATGGACACAGCTTGGTGTTTCCTTCAAACTACAGCCCGTTTTCCTGGACCAGAAGGAGACAGTTAGGGTGAGTGTGACCATCTGCCCGTGACTAACCAGGGTTGTACTCAGGAATCAGTGACTATCACACCACTTTGAAATCATATTTATTACTTTCCGGTCAAACTGGTCCATCTGAGTTCTTTGTCTCCAAAAACATTGGCTAGTGCTGAGTTTTAAATTGCCAAGTTTTTGAAAGACGATTCTTGAGAAATATACTGTTTGCATCTTCTAACTGAATGTATTGGGGTGACATGGGTTAATAAAATTACACAGGTTTCAGGGGTACAGTTCTGTAGCTCATCATCTGAATATTGTATTGTGTGTTCACCACCCATAGTCCAGTCTCCTTCTACCACTATTTGTCCCCTCTTTACCCTCTTCTACCTCCCTCACCCCCTTTCCCTCTGGTGATTGCCATGCTCTTGTCTATGAATTTTTGTGGGGTTTTTTTGTGTGCTTATTCCATTCAAACAAAATAGAAAGAGACTCTTAGATACAGACAGCTGTCAGAGGGGCATGGCTGAGTTTTAAAAATATGTGTTTGTGATATATGCCCCTCTAAAAAAATGAAAAAAAAAACCTCATTTCATTGTCCCATGTTCTAATCAAGAGACTATTTAACATAACCAGTCTAAAAGTAAAAACTTCATTTCATTGTCCCATGTCCTAATCAAGAGAATCCGTGTCCAGCACTTAACCAGGCTAAACATAGAGTATTATTTAACAGAATCGGTGTCCACCACTTAACCAGTCTAAACGTAGAGTGTCATAGAGACAATCACAAGTTCCTATGTTGATAACAGAAATGCACTCTCTGTTGCCCCCACCATTCGCAGCGATGTACCATACAGGCAGCGTCTGCAAACTTGAACACAGAAACGAGCTCAGTCTTTACCTCAAGATCGAAGCCCATTTAAATTCCAAGAATAAGTAGCTGACAGCGATCGTTTTCATAGATTAACATTTTTCACCTGGGTTTTATATTTCTGGAAGAAATACACTCTGCATTGGTTATGCATTGATCAAACTTTTATTGTGCCAGCTGTACTTCATCGACCTGAAAAAGTGATTCAAGCAAAACAAAAGCGAACATAAACGCACAACTCTAATGGCTTCGAATCCCAGAGAGGCCGTTACAAGTTTGGTTCCAGTGATGCAGCTGGACGCCATTGGAAAACCAAACACCTTATCCATATTAAGCAGTTATGGAGGCTCGGGCTCGGGATGTAAATAATAAATCTGTCCTGCCGTCATCCTCACCAAGTACAGCCCTTCTAATAAGTGGGGAGAATACGGTAATAAATTCCACACTAATTCATGTGCAAGGAGGAATTTCACCAAGTTCAAATATGTTGAGGCAGGTAAAAAAAACAACACACACGTGAGGTCTGAAATAACTAATCGTCGCGATAAAGCAAATGAGAAAAGGTTCGAATCGTGCGCACAGGATTGGATTGTGACTCCTTAACCACTTGGCGCGGGCCGCAGCCTAATGCGGCGTTTTGTATGCAGACGGTGGCCCTGCCTCTCTTTCAAAGAAAAATGAAAGTAAATGGGCCATTGTGCTGCTTCCTAAATTAATTCACAAAAGCCCGCGACCAGACACTCCGAGAACGAATCATTGCGTAGCTTGCAATATCTTTCTCGTCCTCAGTGGTTAGACGTAGACAGAAGAAGGGTCAAGCTTTATACAGGATGCCATCCGGGATGAAGCGAGCTGGCTGGGGTGCTCCCAGCACCCCTCTGGGTGCTTCAGATATTCACATTCATTCATTCATTCATTCACCTGCCAAACGTTTCGTGTTGATGACATGTCAGGCACCGGGGGTGCCCAGAGCAGAAGGCACTGCCCCATCCTCAAGGTGCCACTGTTTGGAGGGGGGTGGAGGTGAGGGTGGGCACATGGATATTCTCGGTACAGAGAAATAATTGCTAACGTAGGAAAATTCAGGGTGGGGATGCAGAGCATGGCCACGGAGCCCTCTGTCTTCAGAGAAAGGTTTCAGACAAAGGCTCAATAGGAGACTTGAGGAGTTTTAAGGAGTCTTTAGAAAGCTCTCCCTCCAAATCTGGCTGTTCATAGCAAATGAGGGGGGTGAGCCTGTGTTTCCTCAATGAGCCATTCACAAAAATGCAGCCCAGTTCTTTTTTTTTTAATTTCTTTATTGATTAAGGCAGTGGTCGGCAAACTCATTAGTCAACAGAGCCAAACATCAACAGTACAACGATTGACATTTCTTTTGAGACCCAAAAATCAACTTCTGCGCATGGGCCATGAAGTTTCAATTGCACTGTATGTGGTATTTCGTGGAAGAGCCACACTCTGGGGTTCAAAGAGCTGCATGTGGCTCAAGAGCCACAGTTTGCCTACCACTGGATTTACGTATTACATATGTGCCCTCATCCCTCCATTAACCCCCAAACCTCCCCCACTCATGCCCTCACCCTCCTGTTGTCTGTGTCCATTGGTTAGGTTTATATTCATGAATACAAGTCCTTTGGTTGATCTCTCCTCCTTTCCCCCACCCTCCCCTACCTTCCATCTGAGGTTTGACAGTCTGATCAATGCTTCTCTGTTCTGGATCTGTCCCTGTTCATCAGTTTATATTGTTCATTCTATTCCACAACTGAGTGAGATCATGTGGTATTTATCTTTCTCTGACTGGCTTATTTCACTTAGCATAATGCTCTCCAGGTCCATTAATGCTGTTGCAATTGGTAAGAATTCCTTCTTTTATACTGCAGCGTAGTATTCCATGGTGCAGATGTACCACAGTTTTTTAATCCACTCATCTGCTGATGGGCACCTCGGCTGTTTCCAAATCTTAGCTATGGTGAATTATGCTGCTATGAAAATAGGAATGCATATATCCTTTCTGATCGTTGTTTTTAGTTTCTTGGGATATATTCTTAGGAGTGGAATCACTGGGCCAAATGAGAGTTCCATTTTTAGTTTTGAGGAAACTCCATACTGTTCTCCACAGTGGCTGCACCAGTCTGCATTCTCACCAGCAGTACAAAAGAATTCCTTTTTCTCCCCATCCTCACCAACACTTGTCGTTGGTTGATTTGTTAATGATTGCCATTTTGACAGGTGTGAGATGATACCACATTGTCATTTTGATTTGCGTATCTTGGATGATTAGTGACTTTGAGCATGTTTCATATGTCTCTTGGCCTTCCCTCTGTCCTTCGAAAAGTGCCTATTTAGGTCCTTTGCCCAGTTTTTGATTGGATTGTTTATCTTCCTTTTATTAAGCTGTATGAGTTCCCTGAAAATGTTGGAGATTAGACCCTTATCAGTGATGACATTGGCAAATATGTTTTGTTGATGGTTTCTTTTGCTGAGCAAAAGCTTTTTATTTTGATGTAGTCCCATTTGTTTATTTTCTCCTTAGTTTCCATTGCCCGAGGAACAGTATTAGTGAAGAAGTTCCTTGGGCATAAGCCTGAGACTTCTCTGCCTGTGGATTCCTCTAGTATTTTAATGTTTTCCCATCTTATGTTTAAGTCTTTTATCCATTTTGAGTTAATTTTTGTGTATTGTGTAAGTTGGTGGTCTAGTTTCATTATTTTGCATGTATCTGTCCAATTTTCCCAACACCATTTGTTGAAGAGACCGTCTTGACTCAATTTTATATTCATGCCTCCTTTGTCAAATATTAATTGGACATAGTGGTTTGGGTCGATTTCTGGGTTCTCTATTCTATTCCATTGATCTATATGTCTGTTCTTGTGCCAGTACCAAGCTGTTTTAAGAACAGTGGCTTTGTAATACAGCTTGAAATCTGGTATTGAGATCCCACCTACTTTGTTCTTCTTTCTCAGGATTGCCACGGCTAGTCCAGGTCTTTTTTTATTCCAGATGAATTTTGGGAAAGTTTTAGGACTGTGAAGTGCCATTGGTATTTTAATGGGGATTGCTTTGGGTGGTATGGACATTTTGATGATGTTGATTCTACCAATCCATGAACACGGTATGTTCTTCTATCTGTTTATGTTTTCCTCTATCTCTTTTTTTCAGTGTCCTGTAGTTTTTCACATATAGGTCTTTTACCACCTAGTTAAGTTTATTCCTAAGTATCTTAATTTTTTTGGTGTGATGGTAAATGGGATTGCTTTTTTAGTCTCTCTTTCTATAACTTCACTATTGGTGTAAAGAAATGTCACAGATTTCTTGGCATTAATTTTGTATCCTGTTACATTGTCAAATTCATTTATTAAGTCTAATAATTTTTAATGGAGTCTTTAGGGTTTTCTATGTACAGTATCATGTCATCTGTGAATAAGGACAGTTTTACTTCTTCTATTCCAATTTGGATGCCTTTTATTTCTTCTTCTTGTCTGATCACAATGGGTAAGTACTTCAAGTACTATGTTGAACAAGAGTGGTGAGAGTGGGCATCCCTGTCTTGTTCCTGTTCTTAGAGGAAATGGTTTTAGTTTTTGTCCATTGAGTATGATATTGGCTGTGGGTTTGTCATATATGGCTTTTATTATGTTGAGATATGATCCTTCTAGTCCCATCTTGCTAAGCGTTTTTATCAAGAAAAGGTGAGGATTTTGTCAAATGCTTTTTCTGCATCAATTGAAATGATTATGTGATTTTTATCTTTCAATTTGTTTATGTGATGTATCACATTTATTGATTTGCAGATATTGTACCATCTTTACATCCCCAGGATAAATCCTACTTGGTCATAGTGTATGATCTTTCTGATGTATTGATGGATCTGATTTGTTAGAATTTTGTTGAGGATTTTAGCATCTATGTTAATGAGGGATATTGGCCTGTGATTCTCTTTCATTGTGTTGTCTTTATCTGGTTTTGGTATTAGGGTAATGCTTCTTCATAGACTGAGCTTGGAAGTGTTCCTTCCTCTTGAATTTTTTGGAATAGTCTGAGGAGGATAGGTTTTAGTTCTTCCTTGAATGTTTGGTATAACTCCCTTGTGAAGCCATCTGGCCCTGGGCTTTTGTTTGCTGGGAGCTTTTTGATGACTGCTTCAATTTCATACATAGTTATCGGCCTATTGAGATTGTTAGAATATTCCTGATTGAGTTTTGGAAGGTTGTATTTTTCTAGAAATATGTCCATTTCCTCCAGGTTGTCTAGTTTGTTGGAGTAGAGATTTTCATAGTATTTTTTAACGATCCTTTATATTTCTGTGGGGTCTGTTGTTAATTTGCCGTTCTCATTTCTGATTTTGTTTATTTGAGTCCTTTCTGTTTGCTTCTTGGTGAGCCTGGCTACAGGTTCATCAATCTTGTTTATCCTTTCAAAGAACCAGTTCTTGGTTTCATTGGTCTTTTGTATTTTTTTTGTCTCTATGTCATTTATTTCTGTTCTGATCTTTATTATTTCTGTCCTTCTGCTCACTTTGGGCTTTTCTTGTTGCTCTCTTTCTAATTCTCTGAGTTGTAGAGTTATATGATATACTACCATTTTTTCTTGTTTTTTGAGGTAGACCTGTAGAGCTATAAATTTCTCTCTCAGGACTGCTTTCATTGTGTGCCATAGATTTTAGATTGTTGTGTTTTTGTTGTTATTAGTTTCCAGAATGCTTTTAATTTCTTCTTTGATCTCTTTGGTAACCCAGTCATTATTTAATAGCATGCTATTCAGTTTCTAAGTGTTTGAGATTTTTGGATTGTTTTTATTATAGTTTATTTATAATTTTATGGCATTGTGGTCTGAGAAGAGGCTTGGGATGATTTCAATCTTCTTGAATTTGGGGAGATTCCACTTGTGACCCAATATGTGGTCTATTTTTTAAAATGTCTCATGTGCACTTGAGAAGAATGTATATGTTATGGCTTTGGGATGCAATGTTCTAAACATGCCAGTTAAGTCCATCTGATCTAGTGAGTCATTTATGATTTCTGTGTCTAGCTGATTTTTTGTCTAGAGGATTTATCCAGTGATGTCAGTGGTATATTAAAGTCCCTTACTATGATTGTATTGTTGTCAATCTTTCCCTTGATCTCTTCCAGGAATTTTATTATGTATTTGGGTGCTCCTCCTTTGGGTGCATATATGTTTATCAGGGTTATATTCTGTTGTTGTATTTATCCCTTTAGTATTATCCCTTTAGTATTATGAAGTGGCCTTTCTTATCTCTTGTTATGGCCTTCACTTTGAAGTCTATTTTGTCAGATATAAGTATTGCTACCTCAGCTTTTTTTTCATTTCCATTTGCTTAAAATATATTTTTCTATCTATTCACTTTCAGTCTGTGTGAGTTTCTTGTTCTGAGGTGGGTCTCTTGTAGACAGCATCTATATGGGTCATGCTTTTTTATCTATTCAGCCACTCAATGTCTTTTTATTGAAGCATTTAGTCCATTTATGTTTAAAGTTATTGAAAGGTACTTGTTTGTAGTCATATCTATTTTTGTGTCTGTGTTCCTTCTTACCTTTTTATTTCTTCTTTTTACAGTATTTCTTTTAGCATTTTTTGCATTGCTGGTTTGGTGGTGATAAACTCCCTTAGCCTTTTTTTGTCTGCAAAGCTCCTGATTTCCCCTTCAATTTTGAATGATAGTCTTGCTGGATTGATTATTCTTGGATTTAGTCCTTTGCTTTGCAACACTTTGTATATCTCCTTCCATTCCCTTCTAGCTTGATGTGTTTCTGTTGAGAAATAATTTGATAATCTGATGGGGGATCCTTTGTAGGTAACCCTTTGTCTATCTCTTGCCACCTTTAAGATTCTCTCTTTGTCATTAATACAGTGGTACCTCAAGGTACGAGTTTAATTCGTTCCGTAACCTTGAGGCGTGAGAAACGATGAGACGCTCTAGTTGCGGTAAACTGGTGGGTTGTGTGCAGCCGGCCGATCTGCGCAATTACTCCTATCTCAAATGTTGCTCGTATTTCAAAGCAAAAATCGCTCATTCTACGGCTCGTATCTCAAAAATCTCGTATGTTAGGGCACTTGTATCTCGAGGTACCACTGTATTTGCCATTGAAATTATGATGTGTCTTGGTGTGGGTCTTTTGGAGTTGATCTTGTTTGGGACTTTCTGTACTTGTGTAACTTTTTTCTTCCCCATATCCAGAAAATTTTCGGTCATTATTTCTACAAATAGATTTTCTAATCCTTGCCGCTCTTCTTGTCCTTCTGGCAGCCCTATTATACGTATGTTACTTTGTTTCATGTTGAACCAAAGCTTCTTAGGCTCTCCTGTTTTTTAATTTTTTTCTCCAGTTGCTGTTCAGATTGGGCTTGTTTCTGTACCTGATCTTATAACTCACTAATCCATTCCTCTGCTTCTTCTAGTCTACTGTTGAAACTTTTCATGGTATTTTAGATTGTCGCTATACCACTTTTCATTTCTTCCTGATTCTTGCATATGTTGTTGATTTTCTCATCCATCTGATGTATTAATTCCACAACCATTACTCTGAATTATTTTTTCAGTCATGTTGCATGCTTCAATTTCACTAATTTCCTTTCTTGGTCATTTTCTTTCCTCTGGGAATTGTGTCGTCTTCCCATTCTGACTACCACTAAGAGGTTCAAACTTCAAGTTGCATGGACCTGGGCTGTGTGCCATGGGAGCTTCACACCACCCTAGTGTCACTGACATAATCTGACACTAGGACGTGTGGCTGCCATGGGTTGTAGGAACCAGGCTCACCTAGGGTCAGTATTACCAGCATTCAGTGTGGTCTCGTGTGTGCACCTAGAATCCTGAACCCCGCCTGCACTGCGCTGTTGGTGTGTGCCAAAAATGAGTCCCTTAGTGTGTGCCAGGAGTAAGTTTCCCTGTGTCTGTACCAAGAATTGAGTATCAGAGTCTCCGTTGCCTTGTGCAGCTTCTTGCTGAGAATCAGAGTCCCCGTGAGTGCATGCACCAAGAATTGGAGTCACTGGCTCTTAGTGTGAATGCGCTGTGAGTCAGGGATCCCAGGTGCACATGGTAAGAAACAGAGTCAAGTCAGTGATGCTCAGTGCTGCCTCTCGCTGGGAGAATCTGGGTTGGTCACCATGGGGAACTGGGATGCACAGTAGCACTGTGGCATGCCTGCACTGCAGAAAACAGACTTCTGTGGGAGCTTGCCCAGAATCGAAGTCAGGTGGCACTGCTGCCCTGTGTGGGCTTTGGGTTTGATCGCCTGATGGCATTGGGGGGAGCAGATTCCAGTCTCTGTGCATGCGCAAGCTCAAATTCCCATAGCAGCGCGGTGGTCCCTGCATGCGCTCTCAAGCTCAAATTCCTGTAGGGGCTCTGCGGGCCTGTGCAAGGGGCAGGTCTACCAGTTACTATGGCGCTATCTGAGATTCTGTGGGGAGGGGGACAGGCTCTTTGACTCACAGAAATTTGCAGTCTGGATTCCTGTTGTCTGTTGGTCTGAAGCTGTGGTCGCAGTTCTCTGTCCCCAGTGGCTGCAGGGTCCTGGTTTGCATCTGAGATGTGTCTGGGTGGTGCTGAGGCCAGCATCCTAGTCTCAAGAAGCTCTGTTTCTCAAAATGGCGTAGTCTCTGCACCCACAATGGCCACCCAAAGTGTCTACTTTATGTGCAGGGCTCTGCCATCTAAGACTGCCCGGTTTGGCAGCCCCTTGGAGGACCTGCAGAGTCTAACTGTCCCTAGCTCACACACACACACACACCACACATGTCTACACTCTCCTCTATTGCTTCCTCATTCTCTCACACATCTCAGCCCCTGGCCCCATGATATTCTCACGCATGAAGTTCCACTCTCAGCTGTCCAAAGCCCCAGGAAGAAAATTCTATAAGGAACACACCTCAACTTGTACAATTCTAGGCACTGCTGCAATCTTCCAATCGACCTCAAATGCCCAGTTCTTACCAAGAAGAAGAATCTGATGATCACCCAGAAAGTAAAATATAAACTTGGATTCCTTTCTCATGCCAAACATAAAAATGTATTTAAAAATTAAATGTAAGAAACAAAAAGTTAGACATTTATTTATTTATTTATTTTAAAATATACTTTTTTTGATTTCAGAGAGGAGGGAGAAGAAGAGAGAGAGAAATATCAGTGATGAGAGAGAATCATTGATTGGCTGCCTCCTGCATGCCCACCACTGGGGATCGAGCCCGCAACTCAGGCAAGTGCCCTTGGCTGGAATTGAACTTGGGACCCTTCAGTCTGCAGGTGGATGCTCTATCCACTGAACCAAACCAGCTAGGGCAAATGTTAGACATTTAGAACAAAATTTGTGATCATGTTTTATGCAGTTAGAATAGGAAAAAAATTATCAGTTCTCAAAAAAAAAAGACCTAAAGGAAGAGAGAGATGATTTTAATATTAAAATGAAATTTTCCTTTTCATAAAAAAGGCAAAAGAAAAAATAAAAAGGAAAATCTGAGAAGATACCCCACAGACTGGAGAAGATATTTCTAACTTGTATAAGCAATAAATACAGAATGAGCACCCAGCATCTATGGCATTTACCAATCAATAAGAAGAAAATGAAAAAGTAGAAACCTGGGCAAAGAAATGAAGGGAAATAAGCACATGAAAAGATGCTCAATGTGTTCAGGAATCAAGAAAAATGCAAAGAAGACCCTAGACCAGCGGTTCTCAACCTGTGGGTCGCAACCCCTTTGGGGGTCGAACAACACTTTCACAGGGGTCGCCTAAGACCATTGGAAAACACAAATACGATTCCTAACAGTTGCAAAATTACAGTTATGAAGTAGCAACAAAAGTAATTTTATGGTTGAGGGTCACCACAACATGAGGAACTGTATTAAAGGGTCGCAGCATTAGGAAGGTTGAGAACCACTGCCCTAGACCTTACACCTGTCAGATTGCCAAAACCACAAAAAGCCGGAGGATATAAATTCTCGACAAAGATGTGGGAACACAGCAACTCTCACATAGTGTATTGCAGGGGGGAGTTGGAGGGGGATGGGGATTCTCCACTGGTAGAACCACTTGGAAAACCAAAACAGCAAGTCCAGTAAGGAGGGAGATGCGCCTGCAGCAGTGCCTAGAATTGTTCAAGTTGAGACGTGTTCCTTATAGGATTTTCTTCCTGGGGCTTTGGACAGCTGAGAGTGGAACTTCATGCGTGAGAATATCATGGGCCCGGGGGCTGAGATGTAGAGGGAGCTCCAGGAACGGGCCGTGATAGATTCGTTTTATCCCTTGCTCACATCCAGCCCTGCTAATTGATCCCTAGAATCTTATAGAGCCAGCTGCTTCTCGCCACAGCACATAGACCACCGAGGCTGGCATCTGCTTTGATCGTCGGCCCCAGTTTCTCGCAGACTCTGAGATGCCCCTTTGCGTGTCTGGTTGCTTGGGAACACCAGGTAGAAGGATGGGTCTCTGCTGTCTGACTTGGCATCATTTGAGTCGTGGGATTAAGGTTTACAACGTTTCACTCCACGGGGCAGCGTCAAGCACTGTCCCCCTCACTTCCTCTGGCGTGTTCTCTGTGGCTCACCGTCTTGTGAAAGGAGAGTGTTTGAGGAGGCCATTTCTGACCTGGCTGTATCCTGTGACTGTATGAACGTGCGCATGGCAGGGAGGCACGCGTGGTGCCAGCGCTGATCTTTGGAAATGTTTCACCCTGAAACGAAACTGCTTCTCTTCACGGGAAGGTCGTGTGAGCTGGAACCCTCTTCTCTCTCCCCTCTAACGTGGTGGACCTGGTCTGTAGGAATGAAAAGTTAAGGGATCCCCTAAGCCAGTGGTTCTCAACCTGTGGGTCGTGACCCCTTTGGTGGTCAAACAACACTTTCACAGGGGTCGCCTAAGACCATTGGAAAACACAGATACGATTCATAACAGTTGCAAAATGACAGTGATGAAGTAGCAACAAAAATAATTTTATGGTTGGGGATCACCACCACATGAGGAACTGTATTAAAGGGTCGCGGCCTTAGGAAGGTTGAGAACCACTGCCCTAAGCTCTAAGGCAGAAAAAAAAATGATTTTATTATGCTCCCTTTCTGGGATTTTCGATTTAAAGAAATGTCGTGGCTTCAAAAGATAAAATTTTGTGTATACCTAGAATAACCACCAAAAGCAACGTTTTTAGAATCCTGGGGATCGTTTGCAAATCCAGAATGAGGGTAGGCACACGTTACATTTCTAAACTAAGACTGTTTATTTATTAAAAATTAATAAAATAACATGAATAAAGAATGAGGAAAGGAAGGCAATGTGAGGGAAGAAGAAAGGGAGGGAGGGGCTGTCATCCGTAAAGAAATACTTCCCTCTGAACATCTGGAACCACCTCAGGAGCCCAGTCTTGGTCAGAGCGCAGCAATGGAAACCCGCGGTGCCATGCAGATCCGGACTAGCTTTTGGGCCAGGTCTTCTGCGTTCAGTGACCATCCTGTGAATAGTTACCATGGGCAGGGCTCTGTGTTTGCTTTTAGAAAATGATACACTTGACCTCTGGTTCAGCGTTTTGGAATATAACTCTCAAACAACACTTAACGTTGGGCACTTTCAAACAATACAAGAGAGAGCATCTCTTGTATTGTTTGAAAAGGCATCCTTTCTTATAGGAGTGTATTGAGTTATTTTTCTAGACGAGGGGAAATTTTGTGATGTCTTATGCTGCCTCTGTCCGTGACAGGGTGGAGGTGTGATTGTTGGCTAGGAGATAGAATGGAAACAATAGAACAGAGAACAATCCAAAATCAGGGTGGAGGTGTGATGGTTGGCTAAGAGACAGAATGGAAACGATGGAATAGAGAACAATACAAAATCAGCCTGGCCTGTGCAGAGTTTGAGCCCATAACCTCCTTTATTCTCTTCTGTTCTAAAAATTCATGAGAACGTTCGTGAATGAATCCAAGAGGCGTCGATGCATTTGGATCAGCTCTGTCTCTGATCTACAGTTCAATTAGGTGATGAAATGAGTATGAGGCAGGGGAATATATATTCATAAGAAATGATTATGTTTAGTGATCTGGAAGCCATCTTCCTGGGAGTTGAACTGGGGTGAGGGAGAGAAGACAGGCAGGAGACTGATATTGAGATGTGGGAGATTCAGAGAGGTAGCGACAGGTGCCTGGCAATAGTGATTCTGGAATAAAGGCCAAGAGAAGAATGTCTCCATCCTGGCAGTTGTGGGTGCTTTATATCGTACCCAGGGGATGTCACCTCAGAGGTGGCGATCTTGGTGGGATGTCCGTCAACTATAGCAGAGTGCTCTGCCCCACCCCCCACTTCCTGCATCTATACAAGGATGCCACACTAGCAGTCCTTTGAGGAAGCCAAGCAGTTGATACAAGGAAAGAACAGAAGGACAAATCCTTTTCTTCCTCCAACTCTTCCTAACTATGAACCTTCTTCCTTCCAAATCCATTCACCCTCTTCCAAACTCTTCACTTCAGGAGTACACAGGGCTCCTAACCACATCCTCTCGTGAATGTTGGCCTTTACTCTGAGAGTCGTATTGATTTCATATTGAACATAAGTACATGCTCATCATCTTTATCATACAGGATTTTTGGTGTGTTTTTTTTTTTCTTCACAAGTCATTGAGATTCTCAGAGAGCCCAAGCATGCTGGCTCAGTTACTTGACGTTTTTTTCTTCTCCAGGAGAGCAAAGTCATAAATAATTAATGAGATATTTATTACTTTTTTATTTTTATTTATTTTTGGCCTAAATGCTTACTCTCATTTCGAAAGCTGCATTGTCCTGCCAACTTTAGGCAATGGAATCCAGCAGTAAAATATTGTCACCTTATAATTTTTTTTTTTTTTTGCTCTAAAAGCTATTTGTCATCTGTCAACTGTATACAGATAGATGATTATCTCTAGCATCTTAAAGGATTCTCTCTGCTTTTGAGATTCTAAACAGAGAAGAATTGGGGAAATGGTTGTCAGTTTAGTGGAGAATTATAACATGAACAACTTCAACATGAGATTTCAGAGGGAAAGTTAAAGAACTTGGAGAGTTTAACTCAAGAAATTTAAGATCTGGTAATGGGCTTCTCCTGTTTGAGGTTTTACAGGCCATTTACCCTTCTCTCCTGCTCCACCCCTTTCCTCTCACAGTGTCTGTAAACGGAAGTGAGGGCTGGTCCACCCAAACCCTCAAGCAGGGGGCAAGCCATTCCTTCTGGACTTGTGGAGACCATGGGCCATCTGTGATCCTTCTCAGCGGGATCCTCAGGAAAGCGTCTAGAAGGGAGAATAGAGATCTTACTCACTGCTAAGGTGGATTGTTTCCTACACCCTTCTTTCAGTTCTCATGGCAGCCATCCGTTTCCGTTGGGTTTATTTTTATTTTAGAATACAGGTCTTTCCCATCTTCCTTTCCTGTCTTCACTAACAACAAGCACCTCTGCGCTGGGCCTGAAATAGTTCTGGCTCTTGTTCATGGCGTGTGTAGCCCCTCGTATCTGGCCTCTGTCTTCTTATGTAGCCCCAGTTTTAAGCAATCACCAGCACTCGGCACAAGCACATGCGTATTTTCAGGCCTCAGAGCCTCATCCTTTAAACTCAGTCCAGCAGAAACCGGTTTGGCTCAGTGGATAGAGCATCAGTCTGCAGACTGAAAGGTCCCAGGTTCGATTTTGGTCAAGGGCGTGTACCTTGGTTGCGGGTATATCCCCAGTAGGGGGTGTGCAAGAGGCAGCTGATGGATGTCTCTCTCTCATCGATGTTTCTAACTCTCTATTCCTGTCTCTTCCTCTCTGCAAAAAAAAAAAAAATCAATAAAATATATATATAAAAGTTTAAACTCAGTCCAAATGCCACTTCTATAAAATGCCCCCTGACTTCATCTGTGCAGTCATTGCTCATCATACAGGGTTTTACTCCGGAATTCATTCCATGGTTTATGGTCATCTTTCTTTTTCGTTGTGTAGCTATTTCTTCCATTAGATGAAGTTGCCTTGAGACAGGTCTGTCTTCCTCAACACCCAGCACAGGTTCTGGCACCCAGACTTGACTTCCTACATTCTAGTTGAACTGTGTCTGCCTGGGAAGAGTGCTGGTTAGTTACAAAAGGAGTGGTTCCCAGGCAGATGAGTTCGGGAAATTGCCCCCACTGTGCTCCTCTATGATCTTAATAATACGAAGACCTCTTGTCTACTGTCCCAGTCAGTCTGTCCCAGAAGAATGATCTGGTCAGAATCTCTATTCCCCAGGCCAGTGGTCAGCAAACTCATTAGTCAACAGAGCCAAATATCAACAGTACAATGATTGAAATTTCTTTGGAGAGCCAAATTTTTTAAACTTAAACTTCTTTTAATGTCCTTCAAAATAGACTTGCCCAGGCTGTGGTATTTTGTGGAAGAGCCACATTCAAGGGGCCAAAGAGCCCCATGTGGCTCACGAGCTGCAGTTTGCTGACCATGGCCCCAGCCTATGTGGCCTTTGGTGGTCATTTAACCTTTAACCTTTTCTCAACTGTGAAAAGAAGAACCTCATGGCTATATGATAGATGTGTAGATGAAATGAGATAATCCACATAAAAGTAGCACTCGCATTAGTGGACTAGTTGCTGCTCTAAGTCTTTTATCTATGCCAGTGGTTCTCAACCTTCCTAATGCTGTGACCCTTTCATACAGCTCCCCATGTTGTGGTGACCCCCAACCATACAATTATTTTCCTTGCTACTTCATAACTATAATTTTGCTGCTGTTAATAATCTGTAATGTAAATATCTGATTTGCAGAATGTCTTAGGCGACCCTTCTGAAAGGGTTATTCGACCCCCAAAGGGGTCGCGACCCACAGGTTGAGAATTGCTGATCTATGCCCTTATTAATAGCAACCACATCAGGCAAACACTATTTTTTGTCACTCGGCAGACGGTAAATGGAGTTACAGAGAGGGCAGTAAGTGTCAGATTGAATTTTGATTCCCAAATCTGCATTCTTAATCAGTCTTCAACTGAAAGCATCAATGTGACCACAGTAAACTCTCACTGGAGGGAAAGAAGAAATATTATTATTCTGTAGATTTCCTTCATTCCAAGGTTTGCTGTTTTCTCAAAGTGTCTTCTGAAATTCTTACAGAAACAGAATGAGTGATGTTAAAGTCGACATGTGTATACGGTGCATTGAGGAATGGGCTTGGAAATGGGTCCCATGTGTAATCACCAAAGCCACGCATCCCAAAATGATTGTGAAAATACTACCGTGTGACTATAATGTGGAAATGGAGAAGTGTTGATGAGGGAAAGACATTGATTTTTTTTTTCTTTCTCCTGAAAGCTAAGGATATGTATGTATTTATCTATTTGTTCATTCATAGGCACACTGGGCATTGTTTTTCAAATCCGTGATATTCACTTTAGGAGTCGGAAGGGAGATGCCACTCATATAATAATCACAGTCTTTACAGGCTAATTTCCCATTGTCAGACAACCAGATCAACTGGCATAAGTGGGTGACAAATTGTGAAACAGTTGATTAAACCAGTTGCCAAATAAAGCTCCATTCGGATAATGACTCAGTGCTCAACACACTGAGCACAGATTAGATGGGAAGTCTTTATTTAGCAAAAGCAGAGATCAAGAGGACTTACTTTCATTTTCTTGAAGATAATGGGATTAGGATAATAATAATAATTTGACAGTCTTTGGTATGCACAATTTCTAGGCTCAGTTTGCGAGCAATGGCATTTGTTTTTGCCAGTGAGAGATGTGCTTAGTAGAAAAGGATGGTAGGGTAGAGATTTTATTTTTTTATGACTCCTTACGTGGCAGGG
Organism: Lasiurus cinereus; assembly: GCA_011751065.1. Taxonomy (NCBI): domain Eukaryota; kingdom Metazoa; phylum Chordata; class Mammalia; order Chiroptera; family Vespertilionidae; genus Lasiurus; species Lasiurus cinereus. Next base: position 1,350,227 of record JAAGEH010000337.1, read on the forward strand.
GATGAGGTCAAAGGTTAACTGATACCCTCAAGGCTACACAGCAAAGGCCATGCCGGAATCCAAGTCTCCTGCCTTGCTGGCCCTTGTTCTTTCTTTAACAATAAATTGCCTCCTTATTTTTGAATATCCCTCATGCCTCCCATAGAAGTCCTTTGGGGACAGACGGGTGGTGGATGTGCTCTGTTCTGAGTGGTGGCATGCATGAGGGAGAAAGACAGGGTGAGCTCGCTTCCTCTGCCCATTAGCTGTGGCTCCCTGCTGCTCTGTGGCTGGCTCACCTCTTCCTGTATGCTGTCCTTTGAACCACATTCCCCTGTTATAGGAACTGCCATAATGATGATCGTCACTTACCACGGTCCCAATTTCACTTAAGCTCAGCAGCATCTTTGGAAGTCCTGGTAAGATTTCCTCCTTCCTTTCCAACATTTGTTGCATTGTATTTGCCAGAACGTTCAGAAAATGTTCAACAATAGCATGAACATGAATGTGAACACTCAAGTTTTATTCTCCGTTTCATGGCAGTCGTGGAATAGGTGTGGCCCCTCCTCCGCCCTGCACTAAGGGTAGAAATCGGTCCTCAGTCTCAGAGCTGACGCTGTTGATATACCACATCTCTACCCCTTAGCTACCACTAACTGGCAGCCACGAGCAGGCGGTGGAAACTATTTGCCCTTCATACTCTTTTGTCATGTGTAGAAAGTGATTTCTTTTATCCTATTTACTTACGGATTTTCCCAATTTCTTGATGCTGTCATTTGATGCACAAATGTCTATAATTTGGGTAAAGTGCACTTGGTCTTATTTTTTGTCTCAGCATTTGGTGGTATAACTAAGAAACCACTGTGACAAAGATTTACATCTGTGTTTCTTAAGAGTTTTATAGTTTTTGCTCTTATATTGAAATCTATGATCCGTTTTGAGTTCATTTTTGTGTCCATGTCCAAATTTATTCATTTTGCATGTAGAATTTCAGTTTTCCCAGTAACATTTGTAAAGACTCCTCTTTTTCCATAGAACTATCTTGGATCTTTGTTAAAAATGAATGGAGCATAACTGTGAGGATGCATTTCTGAATTCTCACTTCTATTCCACTGTTATGGAATATGTCTAAATGTCTGTTGCTATACCATTACTATATTGTTTTGATTTCTAGAGTTTGGTAAGAGATTTTGAAATCAGTAAATGTGAGTCCCCCTACTTTGCTCCTCTTTTTCAAAATCACTATTCCTAGATTTCCTCTTGCTTGTTTCCCTGAAATATTTTGTTTGGAGGACCATTTCCCAGAATACATTGTACCACAATCGGCCCTCCCTCAGTTCCTTTTCTCTCTCTTATTTTTCCTGGTATTTTCAACCCCTGGATGGATGTGGGAAGACTGGGATAGGGAAGAGATTAGGGGATCATCCTCCCGTCACCTTCCAGGGACCTCCCAAGGTTCAGAAGGTGAGTGGATCTCTCATCCTTTCAGAGATGTAGGCCCCATGTCTTCAGGTCAGCAAACAGGTTGGAAGGAGAGACGCAAGCATCTTTTTTCTTCCTCTTTACTCGTGTTCTCATTTGGTTTCATAAAGTCTCATTTACGGAAGCCCGGATAGGTTCCCATTAACCTCATTCTGCCTTCTGGATAACTGCAGCTGAGATTCAGCCAGTGTCCTCCATTCTGACCACTGGAGTTGGTCATGGCCAGCATCTGTTTGGGTAGATTTCTGCTCATGATGAATGATAAGTATTTTGAATAACCCCCTGCTCACCAAACATGTCAATCACCCCCCTAGGAAGCAAGAGGTGATTACCTTTCTGGCTAAGCTTTGCCGTTACAAACTTCCATCTAAGCTGGACTTGGAGCTATGAGCCGGGTACCACTTTGCCCCGGAAATCTCTAGTGGACGGGATAAAAAATCTGTGCGATAGCTACAGTCTCTGACTGTACTGAGTAATTTCGTTTAATAATCATTTTGCTTTTCCCTCTGTGTAAATTTTCCCTGAGAGGAGGCGAGGCTCATTGGGAGATGAATTCATTCTCTCAAGTTATGAAGGTTCCAGTTAGTGCTCTGCAGCTATAATTAATTAAACCATACTCAACTTCCCTAAAAACGAAATCCCAAATATCCCTGGTGAATTGGAGATTCACTCTGAACAGACAGGCAGAAGCATGGATGCACTGAATTCTCTTTCTTTTTGGAGGCTCATCTCTTCTATGGGCTTTGTCTCCCGGCCCGTCTTGCTGGAGGTATTTTGTGAGTGGGGGGCATGATAACGTTTTTGTTTCATTCCCACGTTTGTATTTTACAGATTTTTTTCTTTTTCTTTTTTGCTCATCTAAATGTTTTAGCTGGTGGTAATATCTGAGAAGAGGGTGATAGACAGTAAAAAGGCGGAAGCATTTTTTATTTTAATTAAAATGCTAACATAAGGCATGATCATTGAGTGATTGCATTACAAAGCAGCTACTTGTTCTGCCATAGTTAAGTGTGATTTGATGTGTCCATTATGAGCCTCTGTTCTCGAGGGCTTATATCTTGGCCAAAATAGTCCCTCCAGGCGGGAACTTGGCAGACAGCTCAGCTTAATTGCTGTCATTTTCCTTTTTGGATTAAGAAAATGGAATTAATATAATGCTTGAAGCCCACCCCCATATTTTCAAAGGTCTGTGCTTATTTCCACATAAATTGTGGGCTCTTGAGCCTTTCAAATAAAACACAAGAACCAAAGGACTTCCCCAGGATCTGTGAGCAACTTGATCCAGGCATTCATGCATGGAGTGGGGGTCCCATCTTTTCTCAGACCATTGCAAAGAAATCACTGCATTGATGATGAGGCTGGTCGCGGCGTCAAGGTCAGCATGTGGGTTTGCTGCCATCAGTGAACAGGTGAGGGGCACCACTGCTTCCAAGTCCTGGGGCCACCATCACATGCCCCCTTGACTTTCAGATGTGTCTTTAGGACTGTCCTACCTCACATCTGACCTCCCTTCTCCTCCTTCATCCTTTCCCATCTCAAAGGGGCTGGGAGGTGATTTGTGGTTTCTGCTATAATGAGTAAAGCCCTGGGTCAGCGGTCCATCTGCCCTACAGGTGTCTCTGGCATTGTTCTCTTAGAGACCTTGGGGTAGGCGTAGTGGCTATGCCAGTCTCCAACCCACTAGGTATGTGGGTGGTTTGCTTTTCCAATCACTAATATGTGACTTTTGCCAGAAATATTTGAAATAGCCCACTGTGGCTAATACTAAAATTTTAATTATTTCTGAGGTGAAATAGATGAGATTTACTTTAAAATTTTACATCTTACGCTTTTACACTGAGTGGCTGGATTATTATGATCTCTGAATGCATAATAATCTGGCCACTCAGTGTGTGTGTATGTGTGTGTGTGTGTATACACACACATACATATTAGAGGCCTGATGTATGAATTCGTGCATGGGTGGGGTCTCGTCAACCTGGCCAGGAGAAGGGGACCTGAGTGGTTGGCCAGCCTGTCTGCTGGTTGGACTCCTGGTCAAGGGGACAATTTGCATATTAGCCTTTTATTATATAGGATATACACTGAGTGGCCAGATTATTATGCATTCAGAGATCATCATAATCTGGCCACTGAGTGTATATGCCCTGTTTGACCTTTTTATAACTTGGGACATGTCACAGCCTCTTTTCAGTGTGTTGCGGATGGTAGATAGAATAGAATGGTCTTGCAACCCTAAGCAGCGTCCCTGACAGTAACACCATCTATAATTTGCAAATGTTTGTGAAGAAACCACTGAAGTTTCTACAATTTACTGCGTGGAATTCCCTGGGTTTTTGCTTGCAAGTCTATCTAGACACATGCTATGAATATGGAATATGCAGACCCAGGCTGAATGTAGCACTGAAATAGAAATAGGCGGCATGGGCTTTGCAAAAAAGCAACAGGAGTTGGTAAAAAAAAAATATATTCTGCTCCGTTTTCTACACGGTGCCACCCATTAATGGGACTGTGGAATCAAAATGTCGAAGATGCTGGAAACACAATTTTGCTGACTCAGTTTGTTCTAGGAGGTTGGCCCGAATGACTCAGATTTATGGAAGCAGAAGAAAGCCAAGCACACCCATAGCTGTCAAGGATTCCATTTATTTAGAAGGTTTGGTATTTGTGTGAGTGCAGTGAGCAAATAAAGTATGTCTATGGCACATAAAAATGAGGCCTACAGCAATTAAATTAAAATCTGAATGGTAACACTGAATATATTTTAGTGGAACATAATTCTATGGAAGACTATTAAATTACCACCTTGGAACAGAAGCACAAACAATGTGATAATGAGCTAGGGAACCAAAATTTAGAACAGATACACAGAAAAAATTACGGGTACCCCAGTGTAAGAAATGCTCAGTGCCGATGATATGAAAATATGAATTATTTATATCTCCTTTAAATGTAGAATCTAAATTCGCTTGAAATTAATTTCTGTTGGGAAATTACCACACAGTCAACATGGCTGTGTAATGTTTAAGGTGATATTTTTCCTCCTAAATGTTGTTATTATTGGTATATTATTGTTATGGTATGGGGAAGAAGAGAAGACGAAAACAACCAAGTTGTAGTTATCCTGGAAAATCAAATTATTTTTTCTCGGCAACACTTGATGTCAGAAGTTACAAAGTCATTTTTCCTACACTTCTCAACAAAGGAGAACCAAACTGAGTACACTGTGGTCTGAATCGTGTTGCCTTCAAATTCATCGGTTGAAGCCCTCACCCACAATATGATCGCATTTGGAGATGAGGTCTTCAGAGATAACTACAGTGGTACCTCGAGATACGAGTTTAATTCGTTCCGTAACCTTGAGGCGTGGGAAACTATGAGACGCTCGAGTCTCGGTAAACTGCTGGGTCGTGTGCAGCCGGCCGATCCATGCGATTACTCCTATCTCAAATATTACTCGTATTTCAAAGCAAAAATCGCTCGCTCGATGGCTCGTATCTCAAAAATCTCGTATGTTAAGGCACTCGTATCTCGAGGTACCACTATAAGGTTAAATGAGGTCATAGAGGTGAGGTATCACTCTCTTTCCTTGTGCAAGTGCAGAGGAAAGGCCTTGAGAAGATGCAGCAGTGCATCCAGGAAAGGCAAGCAATCAGGTTGACCAAATGACACAATCAATCAGTAGCAAAACTAAGACCCAGTTCTCCCTGCTCTCCATTCACGGATGTTGACTAAACTGTGGCATTTTCAAACAGATGCCTGAGTTTGGTAAGGGTTCCAAACTATAACCCTTACCAACATAACTACACTGCACAACATATATAAATCATGTATGAGTAGAAGGGGAAGGAGGGAAAATATCTGAATTAATGAATTTCATTAATTAACATAAATATGAACTAATGTATCTCAGCTGCTCACAGTATGTTTATGCTTCCTTGACATTCTTCCCTCTACCCTAGTCTGGCTAAGTGAAGGCCATCGTCTGAGTCTCAAAAGCCAGACAGACTAGCTGTGAGGTTCTGGGCATGTAACTTCTCTGTGACTCAGTTTCTTCAATCTATACAATGAGAAGAAAAAGGTACTTACCTTTTGGTGTGACTAATGGGATTTACTAAAATAGAACATTAAAAACCACAGTAGAATCTGGTACATATCAAGCCCTTAATCTATGTCAGTCATTCTGGTGGAGCAAATTGTCACATGACTGAGTTTCAAATGATGACAGTTATTACTTCTTATTCTCTTCAAGGAAGAGATTTCTTCTGGATGGAATGACTTCTCCTCTTCCTTTGGAAAGCATTGATGGGAGGTAAATATAGTGGAGGTCAAGATCAAGAGGTCAAGATCAAGAGGCCAAAAGGCAACAGATGCTTTCTCTCATGCTCTCGCTCAATGGACCGAGAGTCAAACATTCCCTAAATACACAGGAGAGTACCAGTATGTGGGGGCCCTTCTCCATAGTAAGGGGTTTAGGGATCCCTAAGAGCCAGTTGGACTTGCATGGAATCTGACAAAGGATCTCTGAGTCTCTGTGCTGTCCAACTACCCCCTACCCCCACCCCCATAGCCTTTCCTGGGCCTTCTTCTCTTGAGAACCCCTTGTTTCTGCCGCGTGAACTCCTCTCAGCTCTCCCAACCCATCCACACTTGATCGATGCTGTATCTTTGCACCTCACTTTGGAAGATGCTTACACTCCCTGCTCCTCCTGTCTGACACCTCTCTTCACCTTTGCTTGGCAATGTGCACGCTCCAATGCCAGCCCCTCTCTGAACGCTGCATGCCAGGGTGCCTCCAGCGTTTGTTCTGACGTGTGATCCTAGGACGTGTGCTGTGTCTCTCTCCCCTGCCAACAGCGGGTTCCTTCTGGGCAGAGACCTGTGCTGCTCACTCCCATGGCCCCGGCTCCCAACACATGGCTTGGCACACAACAAGTGCCCGTGCCCACTGGTTCGAGAGATGAATTCACCACCTCCCCACATCTGACCACCATTTGTCCCGTTATAGCTCCAGAGCCCTCGCCCGTCTGCCTTTGGAGCCTGGAGCTCCAAATGGAAATTCCGCCTTTTCATGACGAGCGCTGGAGAAATACACGTGAGAAGGCGGGTCTATGTTTAACCCCCGGTGCCCGCCTGCTCTCTCCTACCTTGGCCTGTTTTGGAAATCCCGGCCATCCCCGTGATCGCGCCTTTCTCCCAGGACGCGTGAAGATGCGCATATTTTTATCTGACATTATTTCCGAGCCTTGCTTTCCCGTTTGCTGCTTTTTCCCCCCCTTTCATGGGCCATTAGCAGCTTCCAGAGGCAATATCCCTTCACTGTCACACTCTGCCGCGGGGGGCCCTTTCCACAGCTCCAGACGAGGGCATTAAGCGCGATTCTGGAAGAGAGTCAGCACATAAGCAAATAAAAATAATAAAGGGAAAGCTTGCAGGAGCCATTTGGAACGCCGTCCCGCTCTGAATTCATTTGCCGCCTCGCGGAAACCTACCCATCACCAGTGATCAGCCCGAGCCCGGCCGTACCTGCTTTAATTGTAAAGTATTTCATGTCCTCGGCAGCAGCCCTGCCGGCTGGCTTTTCTCCTTTTTTGGAGATTTTTGTCTGAGTGGAACGCTGAGATTCCTCATCAGTGGGAGAAGAGGAACACGCCGGTTTGGATTTCCGCAGGAAGGAAGGAAGGAAGGAAGGAAGGAAGGAAGGAAGGAAGGAAGG